>JAMXBB010000009.1:6972698-7340630 GCA_024138015.1 Lumnitzera littorea | reverse complement strand
TTGATTGTTGCATTATTTGAATGATTTGTTGATAATATTTAACCACCTCAGAAATTGATTTAATCATATTCAACTCAACTAAAATTAAATAGTTCATGCATATAGCACGAACATTGCATATAATGTTCTGGTCGTCACCTTATGCGATTGATAATGAAGGGCCTTAGAGGGATAGATTCCCACATGATTTGATTAGTATAGTGCAGGAGCATTGGTACAACAAGACCTTATCCTTGGCTCGCGGGTTCTACTGGTGTCGGAGACGCTAATCATAGGTGGCTAGGGGTTACATCTAGAGACCATCGTTATAGAGTGTAAGCGTGGACTGCGGAGGCTACCTCATTGCTAGACTTAGATATTTGTATACTATTGATTGTTGGAAATAGAAACCTGTTTTGTGAAACAGGGAATTCATATATATATAATGATATAAGGTTAAAAACCCAGATGCTAGAGCCTGGTTATGATTGGTGCCGATATATCTCTAACCCTTACTTCGAAAGGCATTAAATCCGATGTTGTATGCAACACCAGTCAACTGCATATATACTATTTGGCATACTGCTTGTTCATGCATTCATATATTTGGTAATAAATTGTTTGATGACATGTTTGATGGTATAGTACGAGAGATAACTCACTAAGCTCTTATAGCTTACTCCCCAATCATTTTCTCTTGTAGGTTGCTAAATGATCGGGCATGGGTTAAGAACTGAGAGTTGAGTATCAACATCGGGATATATAGAAGTTAAACTCTGAGGACAGACTATATGGTTCATTTGAATTATTATATATATAATTATTAATACTATATTTAAATGTTATGACTTTAGTAAGTTTGAGTTTTAGAACTTTAGTATCTAATCTTATTGTTTGGTAGGGAATACCGATTCTTTACGGTTCTAATGGACTATGCCTTATTGGATATCCATAGTCACATATATGTGGTCGTAAGTTAATTAAATTAAGAAAAATAAATAAATAAATAAAAACTTTAGTGACTAATTGTTTAGAATCTTGCAATCTTTGACTTATAGGATGATTTTCAAATCATGGGTGCACACATGATATGAAAATTTTAGGCAATCCTACTAGGCCTCCTTTAGGGTTATAACAATACAAGCATAACCCAGTCCTACACAATAATCAATTATTAATAACAATTTATATTCACTATCTACATACACAAGCAAGTATGGAATCATTAAGAATACTCACTCAACCATACTCAAGTCAAGGGTTGTAATAATCTGATGGCGAGTCGATATCAATATCCTAATCACTTAACAACAGAGAATACGAAAAGTAGTAAGTTTGGGAAATAAACAACTAAACTAGTATTGTAATTTGTACTATTTACTTAATTTAGCTATTAGTTTGTGTTAAATTGTCGATTTGAGCTTTTTGTCGAATCGCATATAGCTTTTTTGATTTAGCTCGGATCTTTATGAACCTATAATCCATTTTGATCGTTTTCAAGTATACTTTCTTGTAGCGGGATCCGTTTTGGACGTTATAACCTGTAGTTTTGACTCACCATTTGTTATAAAATAATTAATTTTCGCAATTTATAATAATAATAAATAATTAATTAAGTAGAAAAATTAATAAATTTGAAAAATTTGAATTAATAACTCTAAAATCTCAAGAATAAGTAAAAATAGGTAATTATAGTAAAATAGGCTTAAAATAACAAAAATTATGAATTATACGATTTAAATAATTATTAAATCCTAAATATATTAAGAAAAAGTTTAAATTGATTTTTTATAGCTTTTTAAGTTAAAATGATGAACTTTCGTGATATTTTTTTATCACAGTTAAAATTGTGAGTTACAACATCTAAAATGGATCTCATTACGAGAAAGTACGCTTGAAAACGAGAAAAATGGACCTTAAGTTCATAAGAATCTGAACTAAATTGAAAAAGTTATATACGATGAAAAATTTAAAATAAACTGAGAAAAGTAAATAAAATATTTAAGTAAAACTATGTTTATACTATATTTGGGTTATAGTGGGAAACTAAGCAAGTAATGATAGATATTTAGTTAATAGAAAAACATAGTTTTTCAAAACATTTATAATCTTTCTTATCTTTTAGGTATTTAATTATCGAGTTCAAGATTCTCCCATGTATGGCCTCTCGTTACCTTCGTGTAATGTGACTGCCCGGAATTAGTTATGCAGTGCATGATTTATGCATGATCCAAGTTAAATTTTTCTAGTCGAATAAAAAGTTAAGTCATATTTAATCAGTAATCATTCCAAGTCACAAACAATCAATCTATTGAATCTACCATGCAATAAACATTATATTATTGAAATTTAAAGTAAATTCATCATTAACAACAATTATCATGCACAAGCATAACCCAACCCCATATACATTCATTTATAAATCATAATTTAAATTCACTATTTACACGTACAAACAAGTATGGAATCATAAGGAAAAATTCACTCGGCCATGGCTAGCTCAGGGATCGTAATAGTTTGTAGGCAGCTCAAGGTCGATATTGAGATCACCTGATAATAAGAGAAATTTGTAAGTTTGGGAATTTATAGCTAACTAATGTTATAATTTGTAAGGTTTATTTTACTTAGTTACGTGAAATTATCGATTCGAGCTTTTTATTGAATCGCATGTAACTTTTTCATTTTAGTTCAAATCGTTATGAACTTATAGTCCATTTTGATCGTTTTTTAGTGTATTTTCTCATAACGAGGTCCGTTTTGGATGTTGTGACTCGTAATGTAAATTGTGATATAAAAATATCACAAAAATTATTATTTAAATTTAAAAATTATAAACTATTGATTTTCACTTTTTCTTAACATATTTATGATTTAATAATTATTTAAATCATATATTTGATATTTTTATTATTTTGAGTATATTTTCCTATTTTTTGGAGATTTTGACTTTATTATGATTATGATTATTATTATTGCCTAATCACAGTATTATATATATATATATATACACACCTATACACCTTACATATTTACAAATTTAGTAAATATATTATATATGCTAATACATATTCGGTATACTACACATATATATATTATACATATTATATGTGTATACGTATTTCCGAAGACCTAAATATATATATATATATATAATTACCAATACCCATTCTTATATTATATATATTTAGTATATATATATATTTACATAATATTTACTATAAAATATGCATACTATATATTATACATATACTATGGCGTATACTCCAAAGCATATACTCTATATTATATATATATATACATATGTCTTATATACATACTTATAAAAATACATCACTACATATATATATACTATACGACTATACATATATATATAAATAATTATACATGTATACACATATATTTATATAGTTACGATACATACACATATATATTTATACTATAGTTATGTAATGAAAATACTTATTACTAATTATATGTATTCTAAAAAAAAAATACATAATACATACTCTTCCATATACCTATGTACATATATGTATACATACCTAACCTTATACATATATATATAATTAAATTTAAGTATTCATATACATAGACATATAATAGCAATGTTATATCTAAAAATACCATAAAAATACCATACAAATACTATATTTATACATGTATATACTATATAATATACATCTATACTACTAAAATAAATTACTTACCTATTAATTTTTTACTTTTCTTCTTCTTTTTCTTCCTTCTTTCTTTTTCTTTCTCTCCCTCACGGTTTGCTCTCCAAGTTTCGATATGTGTTTGTGCAAATTTTTTTTTTCCAAGTTTATATTTTCTTCCTTTGCTCATGTGATTAATAGCTTAACATTTAAGCTAAGTTAGATTTTGCATTAATGTAGATAAAACAAAAATAATCATTTGTAATCTTTTCTTTTTATTTAACATCAACACATAGCAATTTGTTTTGCTCACATGGGCTGCTTCTTTTAATATTTTATTTGCTGATTTTTCTCTCCACGTTTTGTGCAAGAGGTGAACTTGAATTGGAAATGGAAGAAAGAAAATGAGATAAATTGGAAATGGAAGAGAAGGAAAATGAAAATTATTAACAAATATATGTAATTTTTCGAATCATATAAATTATAACGATTCTCCTCGTAAATTAATTTTCAAATTTTTATGAAATTTTATCAATTTAATTGGTACCCGTTACAATTATAATTTTTACAAGTTATTGTGGAAATTTCATTACAATTTCGTGCGAATAGGCGATTTAATTAAAAATTATATTCGACTATAATTTTATCGCTATTGTGTAATATTTAACTATTTTATAGGTTTATGTTTATGATTTTAGGGTTTCAAGCAATTTCGAGTTCAATTTTGATTAATAGTGCGTAAACTAGTTTTAAGGTTTTAATGACCGATTTAGGATTTTGATCAATTCCTAAGGTTTTATTATTGGTATTATATTTGATTTATTAAACTTCATATTTTTTTATTATTACTAGCCTTATCGACTTATTGTACAGTTTAGAACATTCGGACTTAAGTTAAAGTTCAACTACTGTTTTTCCTAGAGTTTACAGTTGTGGTTCTCCCTTAGGTTTTGAGGCATTACAAACATGGTCATGTCACTGATTTTATCTGAAGTATGTTTAGAAATTGATATGACGAAGTGACATGGTCATGTCATTAACCATGTCAAGTTGTAAACTTCATTTGTAATCTTTAATTGTTATTTTTTTTTTTTTATCAAATCTTTTCCTAACCTTAATCTTGAGTTCCACTTAGCTTTCGTTTGTAAAAGCTCCGACATTTACCTAAGATTCTCAAGTTCTTTAAGTTAATTTTTTATTATTTTAAACACATTTTACTCAATATCATTTTAACCAATTTTAATGATCTATCACTTTACTTCACAAATCTAGTACAATAATTAATATCTTCCAAGCTATACTCCTCCTAAATTTCACTTGCTTCTTTAAGCTTTTGATTCTTCTTTCATGTGTTTCCTTTAATTGACTCTTGATTAAAGTTTCAAACTTTACCCTTAACCTTAGTTGTGGCATACTTAATAGTTAAGATTAAGTTTACAGGGTTGTAACTAAAGTTAAGTTGGGAGCTTTAAGCTAAGAGCATTATATTGAATTAGATTAATGATAATTGGAAGGCTTATTATCTTAACTGTTAAGTTCTTGATTCACGTTCTTAGATGAGTACAGTTGAGATTTTGAGATTAGATTCCTAGCTTGTAGTTTGTTTACTCAACTTCTTAGGTATGTAATGCATGTTGATATTTGTGCTTACTAGGTTAGAAACAAAACATGACTAATCTATATTCTACCTTAAGAATTGATTGCTATTTATACTTAGCTCATCTTAGGGGCTCATAGTAGTAGATCCTTAAGGGGCAAATATTGATCTTCATGTAAGGCTTCTATGATGGACTTACATGTTAAGATAACACGGCTAAAATTAGGTATCAAGGGCTTTAGACTGTAGGCGTAAATGATTCTACTGAAAACTTATATAATTATATATCTACTTATATATGTATAAGATCGTGGTGTGGTGGGATCATAAGCACCTATTCGTTACTTGCTGGCTTAAAACAAAGATAATAAATTATTGTATGCTTTATTCACATTCATACTTGTGTATGATCTTCTTGGCATTCATGTATGCTTATGCATTGTGTACCTAGCTTTGGCTCATTTTTTTATTTTACAACTATAGTTAGTTTTGACAAGTTAACTACTTAAGCAAGTGTACAATGAGTTACTATCATTAGGTTGGGAATTGAGGTGAGTTGAACCCTATTTTGATAATGATTTGTGGAGCTAAGAGGTTTTATTAGCAGGTCCATTTGTTTTTAGGAGTTAGAAATTTTGGTTACTAAATGTGATTGTGATTAGAATGACTTACTTGTAAGTCATTTAGTGCTAGAAATCAACTCCTTAGACTAATCATATGTAGTTGAATTAGAGAACTCCAAAGACTCACATAAAGAATATTAGCCCACAACCCCCTTTAGGACTAGGATTCCTATTCCATCCTCCATTTGTTACACTATCGTTGATCCGAGCACTAAACTCTCATACATTCCTACATAGTTATCAATCTACCGAGTAAACATGTCGACTTTCTAAGCAACCTTATGTATTGCTAAGCTCATACTAAGATCAATGCAATTATCGAGCCAACTTGCATCCGACCTCTATCTAAGTTGAGTTGTTGAGACACCTAACTAGGAAAGGATTATAGTGTTAATCAAAGCCTAAACTTCGACTTAAACCCAACTAGGATAGCTCTGATTGATGATCTCTTTCTAGAGTTGTCCAAACAAGACCCAACAATTGTTAAGTGACCCTAACAATCATTTCAACTTAACCAACCGCATAACCAAACACCAATCACTTCTTGATACATGTCTTCCAACATATTAGTCTAGAATGATTCTTTACTTTTCCATACAGAGTATTCTTCATCTCTTTTACTCTTTTTAGTATATTTCATATATTTCAATTGTAAATTACCCTTTTGGTCTTTTCCATGAATGCTTGTAACCCTAATGAGGCTAATATATAAACCTCATTTGTTTGTATGTAGACAACAGCACATTACATCAAAATATTATAAGTTTCCTTTTCCGAGCAACCTTAGTGTTCTCATTTATCTTTTAACTCTTCTCTATTCCTTTTAGTAAGAAGTAGTAGCGAGTGACCCTATAGCTTGGATCGGTGAGTCATATGTGGTAAATTGTTAGCCAAGTAGGATTAATTGATGTATTATATCTAATTAGTAGCTTCTTGGATTTTGCTAATCTTCTTTTATTTTCTTTTAGCTCTTTTCATTGTGGTTCTTCTCTTTATGTACGGCCTTAGAGACACATCAAGTTTGTTGGTATCAGAGTATAGTTCTGCAAGGGAGTATGTGAAGTTGCAGTGAAGTTTGATTCGTGTTTACTATTAGTAGCTGTTGTATTCCTTCCATAGTTGCCACAGTGTGTTCGCGTGAAGTAAGTTTTGAAGTTGTGAGCTTTATAATGAAGACTTGTGCATTAGTAAGTGTAGTTTCTATTTTGCTAAGTTTCTTACTACAAAAACAAGGCAAGTACGTTTTTGCGGCATTCGAGTAAGTGCTAAGTGTATTAAAGGTGTTAATAAGATTCTAGGAAGTAAGTAGAAGTCTTTGTTGTGTATTATGTTGTTAAACTATTACAGAAGCATTACTTTAGTCAGATTTGACTATTCAAGATGTTATTGGCAACCAAATTAGTGGTGCTCATGTTAGTAGAAGTTAGAATGGTAGTAATACCCCTAAGTCCATCGATGATAAGCTAAACAAATTCACTAATCTCGTTGAAAGTTTGGTAACTATAATGTAAGTTAATAGAAAATGACTATAGGGTGTACCACATTATGACCCACCTAAGAATGTTCCAAAGAGGCATTATGGCCAAAGGGCACAAGCTAATCATCCAGTTCAAACCCATCGAGCTAGGGGAGTTATAGATAAAGCTGCAAGACAAAGGTTGGAGTTGGAAGAGACTAAAGAGGATGATGAGGAAATAGATGCAGAAGAATATGGAGAAGGAGAAGAAGTTGAATATTATCGTGCACAAAAGTGAGGACACTGAACTTCTTGAAGACTTGACAATGTTAAAGTCTATATCCCATCCTTTAATGGAAGAGGAGACATAGAGGAATATTTGAAGTGGGAAGAGAAAGTGAAGAAAGTGTTTGAGTGTTATGGATATACTAATGTCATTAAAGTGTAGCTTGTTCTACTAGAGTTTACTGGATTTGCTACCATGTGGTGGAAGAATCCGAATGCCCCTTGATTGAGAGATGGAAGATGAGGTGTAAGAATTTGGGAAGAAATGAAGAGATTGTTGAGAGGAAGATTTGTGCTAAAGACCTACTTACGGGAAACATTTGTAAAGTTGCTAAAACTTCACTAAGGAAGTTAATTTGTTGATGCCTATATGAGAGAATTTCAAATGCTGATGATTCAAGCAGATGTCGATGAACTTGAGGCTCATACAGTATCGAGGTTCATTTTCAGACTTAAGTATGAGATTTGCAATATTATGGAAGTGTAGAGGTTCCATATATTGGAAGAAGCCATAAAAGTAGCGTATAAGGTTGAAAAGTAGAGAAGAAATGCTTCGAGTTGACCTTAGTCGACATTTTCTCGAGCTCTTGCTCCATACCGACCTGTTCATACTAGACTGAGGAGACTCCCCCAAGCTGAGGAAAAATATTATGGACCTGATGATGGCTAAATAGGCTTACAAAGCTGATTTGAGGAGAATTCGACCTTGAGACTGTATGAGAAAGAACAAGCCTCTAGATGGAAGACAAGCAAGGTAGAGTGTTTCGAATTCTTGAGTTTTAGACACATGGTTGCAGAGTGTTTAAACCAAAGTGCTTTGGTGCTCAGAGGAGATATAGTGAATAGCACCGGCGAGAGCAAGATAGAAGAAGAGAAGAATGCTAGGAAAGTTAAAGCTAAAGAGGAAAAGGAGACCTGTGTATAAGTTGACTAAGAATAAGTGATAACCTTAGTATTAAGACAAGTATTGAGCTCCCTACTAAACTCCAAGGAAGATTAGAGAGATAATTTATTCTATACTAAGTGTACCATCAAAGGACAGTTGCGCACCAACATTGTAGATGGAGGAAGTTGTACCAATGTCGTTGCATAATCCTTTGTGTAGAGGTTAGGACTGCTAACCTCTAAGCACCCTAACCTTACAAGTTATACTAGCTTTATGATAAGAGTGCTTTGCACATCACCAAGTAAGCATATGTACCTTTTAGTGCTGGGAATGTGTACAAGGACGAAGTGGTATGTGATGGCATCCTCATTGGAGCCTTACATCTATTACTTACTCAACCTTGGTTGTTCGACTAACGTGTTACCTATGACGAATATAAGAGCACCTATGCTTTTGTTAAGGATGAAAAGAAGATTGTACTGCAACCTATGACACCTACTCAAGTGTATGAGACCCATAACTAGCTCACCTAAGCTAGTAAGAAGAAAGCTCTAGTAATGAGCCAAAGAGAACTCTAAGCTATTAAGAAAGCCAATGAGCTTATGTTTATGTTGATTGAAAGATTAATAGAGATGAGAGATTTGGAAGAACTACTTGATGAGATCCAAAGGTTGATTGATGAGTCTTTCAACCTATTTCCTGAAGATTTGCCTAAGGGACTAACCCCAATCTGAGGCATAGAACATTATAGTAATCTACAATTAGGCATAGCCTTACTAAACTAACTTACTTACAAGATGAATCTTGAGTAGGTTGTCAAGCTGAAAAGACAAGTGGATGAGTTAATAGAATGAGGTTATATAGGGGAGAGTATGAGTTCTTGTATTGTACTAACTTTGCTTGTCCTAAAGATAGATGGTTCATAGCGCATGTACATCAACAGTCGAGCAATTAATTGTATCACTATCAAGTACATATATCTAATATTGAGACTTGATGACATGTTAGATGAATTACATGGTGCTCAAGTAATCACAAAGATTGATTTACAAAGTGGCTACCACTAAATTTACATGAGACTTAGTGATGAGTAAAAGAGTGCTTTCAAATGTACCGAGCATATTTATGCGGCTTATGGATTATATGATGTGTTCGTTGATTGGAAGATGTGTGGTTGTGTAATTTGATAACATATTAATGTATAGTGCTAACCTATACTACCATTGATGCATTTCTAGGATTTATATACATAGAGGAGCACCACAACAAAAGGAAACTAAAAGAAAAGAAAATGGGTTTGACAAATATCGAGTAGCCACCAATTGGATATGACTCATTAATTGATCCTACTCAACCTATAATTTGCCAAATATGACTCATTAGTTTAAAGGAGAATGAGAACACTATGATTGCTCAAAAGGGGGAATTTACAATAATTTGATAATGAAAGGTGATTGTCTGTATACAACAAGTAGGGGATTATATATCCATCCTACTAGGGTTACTTTACATACATGAAAAGATAAAAGGGCAATTTACAAATTGAATACATAAAACATACCAAAAGGGGTAAAAGAGACAAAGAATATTCAATATGAAAAAGTAAAGAATCCTTCTGAAATGTTGTGCTAGAAGATATGTGTTGCATGGTGGTTAGTAGCTTGGGGTATGATACAATTAGACAAGACGAAGAAAAGGAGTTCTATAGTTAGGGCCCACCTAATTTAGGTCAGGTCAAGGCTCAATCAATCAATCATTAAAGAATAATTGTTGTGGATTGGGGTCAGATCTCGGTTGGCTCAAAAGCTCAACTTGGTAGTCGTTTAAGGCTAGTATGCTTGAATGTTGTCTAGGTCTTCGTACAACTGCTTAGTAGGTCAGTACGTTGACTTGGTACCTTTAAAGACAATACTGGTACACATGAGAGTTTAGTACTTGGGTTAGTAGTAGAGTGAGACATGGGGGTTGGAATAGGTATCCTCATCTTCAATGGGGCTGTAAGCTATTATTCTCCTCGTGAGTCCTTAGGCTCAATTGTGTGTAATCGGTTTGAAGGGTTAATTCTAATAATCTACTTAGGGGTAAAAAAGATTTGATCCTAAATTTGAAGGGGTCTCTTATTCCTCTTCTTCTTGGGCACCTATAGGGTTTTCTTCTTTTGGTTGGTAGGTAATTAAGTTGAATACATTGAAAGCAGAGGAAACACCATAGTCATAGGTTAACTCAATTTAGTAGGCATTGCAATTGATTTTCTTCAGAATCTTGAATAGACCATTAACTTGTAGAGATAACCAATTTTATCTCAAGTGTGTAAATTGTTCTTAGTTGAGGTGAATCCATCCTAAGTCTCTTGACTTGATAGAAATAGTTCGGTAGCCTCGACTACCTATTTCTTATTGTCTTTATCTAAACTTGATAATCTTCCTTATTACAAACTGGTGTAGCTCTTTCAATGCTTAGGCCCAGTTGACTCTGGATTGACTTTCTTTTGCAGTTGTGGGGGTATCAATCAAGGCTAGGGGAATAATGGGATTAAGGCCATAAATGACCTCGAATGGGGTCTTCTCATTGGTGCTGTGGACAGTTTGATTGTATGCGAACTTCACAACTGGTAGAAAAAGATCCCAATCTTGCAAGTTCTTTCCCATAATGTCTTTAAGTAAATTGCTTAGTGTCTTGTTCACCACTACAGTATGACCATCAATTCGAGGGTGGCTATTAGAGCTAAATGTAAGTTTAGTTCTAAGTCTTCTCTAAAGAGTTTTCTAAAAATAGCTCAAGAATTTGTGTCCCAATATGAAACAATAATCTTTTGTACTCCATGTAGTTGAACAACTTCCTGTAAAAACAAGTTAGCAATATATAAAGCATCATTAGTTCAATGGTATGAAATGAAGTGTACCATTTTGCTAAAGCGATCCACTACAACAAAGATCGAATCTTTTCCTCTAGATGCCCAGAGCAACCCTAGTTCAAAGTCCATGCTAAGGTCAGCTTAAGGTAAGATCGGTGTTGGTAGTAGCATATACTCTCCATGCAATTCTCTTCTCCCCTTAACTCTCTTTCACACATCACAACTACCAACTATCTCATGGATATCCTTGGCCAAACCAAGCTAATGAAAATTATCCTTCAGTAGATTAGCTATCTTGGTCTCTCCAAAATAACTAGATAATCCACCATTATGAGCTTCCCTGATCAACAGTTTACGTATGGAATAGTTCGGTATACATAGCCTCGATCTTCAAACAAATAGTTATCCTCAAGGTAGTATCCCCTAATAATAATTCTTTCTCGACACTACTTATAGATGGGACCAAAATGAGGGTCGTGAGCATATTACTCAACGATAAGTGAAAATCCCATTAACTTTGTCTACAAGATAGTCAATAAGGTTTACCAATATGATAGAGCATTGGCAACCACATTAGCACTTCCTTTTTTGTGTTTGATCACATATGAAAAACTTTCCATGAATTCTAACCGCTTGGCTTACCTTTTCAAAAGTTTATTCTAACTCCTTAGATGCTTCAATGATTCATAGTCAGTATATATTACAAACTCTCACAGTAGTAAATAGTGTTGCTAGATAGTAAGAGCTAAAAAAGGAGAGTATAACTCTTTTTCATACACAAAATAGTTTCATGCAACACCACTAAGCTTCTTACTGTAATATTGTCGATACCTCATTTTTGTTTCCATTTATTTTTAAAACAGGTTAAAGGGTCCTAAATTATGAAAAAACACCAAAAAAATAGAAAAGTAAGAAAACCCAAAAATATGAAATTCAAGAAAATACAAAAAAAAAAAGGAAAATGGGAAAAATCACAAAAAATTAAGAAATTTAGAAAAAAAAAATACAAAAAACGAAAAAATTTAAGAAAACTTTGAAAAGTCACAAAAAATTGAAAAAAAATAAAGACTTTAGAAAATAATAATTTTTTTAGGGTAGTTTGAATAGAATAGTTTTTTTCATTTAAATAAATCTAAATAAAGGACTGTTGGTCCTAGGCTTAGATTTAAATCTAGCCTAGACTGACCCAGTCCATATATATAATTTAATTACACATATAAATAAGGTACAAACTAATAACCTAATAGACATGGACATTGCAATTGGGTTTAGCTGGAGATCAAGAGTTTGAAACTCGCTAGAGGCATAGAAATTCCTTTTTATCCTTTTCTTTTCAAACTTCATGTGTGGCCACATGTTAAGCTATCATTGGGCCACGTGTCTAAAATTGACACGTAGCATTTTATAATTGGCTATGACAACAATTTTTCTTTTCTCCCATATATAAAACATACAGATTAGGAAGGGAGGGAAGTATCTTTTTTCAAAACAAAAAAAAAAAAAAACTTACACATGTACATAGAGGGAGGCATTTTGGATTAAAAAAAAAACATACACGTAGAACATGCAGGGGGTCCACCATCTCTCTCACGAATTCGAAAATCATACACACACAATAGTTCTCTCTCTTGACTGTCTCTCATAACTCATAACCCTTACACTCTTGGCTTTCTCTTTAGACTCATTCTCCTATACACATCCCTCAACCACTTGTAATCCTAACCCTATGCATGGTAGTGGCGACACTAACGCTACAGCTACGGTCCATTGTTTAAGCATAGTGACTATACACTGAACCATTTAAACTTCATCCCTAACCTCCAACCCCTTATAACCCTTGCCCTAACGCCGTCGCAAGTCCTTATGCACCACATACGCCACATCCTATCGACTAATGTCCATCACAGCAAGCCATGAACAGCACATGCCCCTATATACATGATCGATCCATGCCGCTCGACCTTCACTCCCTAACAACCCTTGCACCCATTGAATAGCACACACACATACCACCTTCACACATGGACACTAACCTAGCGATATACAACTACATCCTTACTGTCACTTTTTCTCTCCTCGATCCTCTCCTACACTCCACCGTATGACCCACTACTGTGATCGCCACTTACAACCATTAGAAGGCTATTAAACGTAGTGGCATCGAAAATAACCCCCATTCCCCAATAGAATATTCACAAAAATTACCTTTCTCACTCATTTTGGTGGTCGAATTGAACCAAAACACCCCCTTCAAGTTGTTGTGTGCAACCTAACAAATTAACCTGTAGAGGTCCAACTTGACTGACTCGACCCGCGATCCGCGTACTCTAATCCGACTTGTACCCTTTCTCAATTTGGTTCGGCCTTGTGCTTTAGTTTAGGTCCATTTCTTTTTTTATTTTATTTCTTTTGTTTTTATTGTTTGTTGTAATTTCTAAATGTACTTATAAATAAAAAAAAAAAGAAAATAAGAGAAAAAGAAAAAAGGAAAAAAAGAACAAAAAGAAAGAAAAAAGTAGTTATATTTATTTAGTCTAATAGAAAAAATAAAATAAATAATAAAAGAAGTAAAAAATAAATAATAAATAAAATAAATAATTGAGTAGATAAAATTCATTTTATCACTTAGGAAAAATAAAATTTAAAAAATAAATGGATTTTTTTTCCCAAAATTAGGATGTTTTAGAATTTCCAAAAATCAAATCAATTTAGGACTCTTAGAAAATTTTCTTAAAAAATAAATCAAAACAAATAAAAACGAAAACCTGGCATTTTTCTAAAATTAAAATCAATTTCAGCCCATTAAAGTTTTCATCGAACAAACTATGAAAATCTAATCCTGAATAGCGAGTTTGTAGGTACTTATTCGTAAGTATAGGGTGACTTAAAATATGAAAATTTTTATTTTTTCCATTTTTCTTAGATATTCGTGTAAATTAATTAGTTTTAGTCATGTGTAATATGTTTAGTTGTTTAGAATTTAAAAAGGGTATGCTTGAAAAGTAAAGTTAAATTTAGAAGGTAAAAACAGTGGTATCCGTTTAAGGTTTAAAAAAATTAGCCCCCTAGATCTTGATATCTGGTTTTCAAAAACCTTTTTATAAAATTGGTTGAATCGTTGGACCAATAGCTAAGTCATAACCAATTCACTTAATTGGTTATATAACTTAACTTTTTTTCTCGACTCCGGTCGGGTGGCAACTCTAAAATGGTTTTCAAAATACAAAAAAAATTGCTCTTCTTTAAACCTTAGTTGTCACGCCCCGAACAAGAAGAGTCATAACAGTCTCGCCGTGTAAACTAATCTAAGATAGAAGCTGACCTCACAGCTGCTATCGTAGACGCAGTTTACACAAGGCGTACAACTCAACTAGCTTGAAACGTCTATTCTGACATCTGTTAATATCCAAACCTGTGGTAGAGCTTTTATAAAATACTTGTTCTATACAATCTGTTGTTTAGTACTACAATAGTAATTATACAAACATTTCGCGTCCAAGGGTATAGATTACAATCAGAGTTTATTAAAAACCACAGGTTTTACGATTTATATACAATAAGTTAGAAAACTAGTGGGCTCCCAGGGAATTCCCATTTAGTTTTCTTCAAAACTTAAAGACAAAACAAAAGCTCAGGTTCAGTTAAATTCATCGATCCTCACTTTCCCACACAGCAGCACACTAACCTGAGAACGGTAGTACCTGAACATCTTTGCCTTTACTCAGCACCTGTAAAAGAGTCTGTAGGGGTATGAGCACAACTAGCTCAGTAAGTGGGGCGGAGTCAGAAGAGTACTATACAATCACAAATAAGGTTAATAATTATGATGAAATGCAATGCAATCACTCAAATGAAAACATCGCACAGTGTTAACCGGTCCACTATGAGGTTAGAGAAATTTCATCCGCTCCAACCCGGATTGAGGAGTTTCATCGTGACTCAAGTTAGACTAAACCCGGGCTTGTGTAATGGAGAACACCCCCCTCCTAAGATCGCCTTCGAACCACGGCCCCCAACCTTGCCGCGACCTCCTCGCCTATCACTTAGTTCGATTAAGGATGGGGAAAGGACCATTTCAGCTATCCTCATCGAAGGAAGTCGGTGTTTGGCTTAATACTCTTAATCGTTTCCCCTAACAAGTGAATATGCATGACCAATTACACTTTAGTCAAATAATCATTAGTGATTATCAGGGATGACCAATAAGTTCACACAATACAGAATCCATGCAAATATGCATAACAGCACACCAAGGAGTTAAACTCCTGTCACAACAGAGTATCATTTGCACACATAGCATGCGCATAATCATCTAACTGCAAACACAACCAGAAGTACTCTTGGGTCTCCGAATACTTTTAAATAGTACTCAAACAGCGGCGAAGCTACCATCCTAACTTACTTGTTTAGATGTTCGCTATTTCTGACTTGAATTGTCAGCCGTTTTTGGAAGGTCCTAATTACACAAAAGGTCCAAATTTAGTTTTCGTAATAATTACGAAAACATTAGGGTTTAATCTAAAATGGTTATATATATATATTATTTCAATAATATGCAGTCATGTTATTACTATATATCGAATTAAATTATTAATTATTGACATTGTACATCATATATACTATTACATATTATATATCATTTTGATCGTATCGAAACGTACTTTTTATTTATTAATTCACGTTTTGATTCCGGTAAAGTTACCGAAATATGTATATTCTTGAATATGTTATAAATATAAGTTAGATGGCTTAAGGTTATCCGATTTCAACAAAATTAGTGTTATTGAGTTCGTATAGACTTAACGACACATCTTATGAGTCATGTTCCTAGAGATGGATTTTAATGGGTAATTTGAATTTTAATACAATTATACATAATTATATAAAAACGATCGTATTATGCGAAATTTACAGTTTTAAATTATATTTTATCCAATTTGTCCTTATATTGTAATAATATAAGTATTATTCAATTTTTAATACACCTAAAGTACATCCCGATCAAAAAATATTCATAATTATAATAAAAATCTCCATTTAACCCAATTCGATCAGCAATCCTATATATAGGTTTTATTTAACTATTTAACTCATTTTAGTCTATTAATATTACAAATACACCCCGATTTGTAATTTAAACTATTTTACTTAATAAATTCGTAATAAATAGCTCGGATTACCCAACAATTCCCCGAAAATTTCTATGGACTTCTAAAAATATAGGGAATTCAATTATCACTTGGTTTCAAGTTTTCGATCTATTGCCTATATTTTCGTATTGGCGATTTTACCCCTAAACTTGATAAATTAACCAATTATAATTCTTTTAGCGTCCAATTAATTTCATATAACTCAATACCATTATTATTTATAATAGATCAGTACATATCCATTTCATCAATTAATTTTATAATTTCCTATTAAATTCATAATTTTAGCCTATTTTCGAACCAATTACAGGCCTAAAAATTCAATAAATATTAAAATTATTCAAATAAAAATTTGGGCTACGTAGCAATTACCCATATATCATACACATCCTACACAAAAATTTTCAGCTAGAAACAACATCATATAGTACATTTATTTCACTAATATATACTCGGATGAATTACAGATTTCTTAATAAAGTATATTAAATATTACGAATTTTTCAAAAATAAAAATATCACATGAAAGCATATCTAAAATAACCTAAGTGTAATTTTTTTTCATAATTTTCTGGGCGGATTTACTATTTTTTAGAAATTATTGAAAAACAGGGCAGAAATTTGACCTTAGTGTTCTTGGGTGCTCCGGTGGCCGGCGGCGGCTGGGCGGTTGTCGGACGGCTGGCGTGGTGGGTGGACCGTGTGGGGTTGGCTAGGTTTCACAGCAGATCTACTCTAGGTTAGGATTCCACACTTTCACTAATTTTTCTATTTTTTTCTAAATTTGTTTTTTTTTTCTACGATTTTTTCTAATTTTTCTTTCTGATTTTCTCTGATTCCAAATTGCTAAAACTATCATGTCTGATGATCTTGGCTTTTTATAGTGCCTCAAAGTCGGTTTAAGGATTTTTCTTTAATTAATTTATATTTTCTTTTCCAATTTCTTTTTTTTTTATATGCATGAGGTGTCCAAATATTGTAACTCCACCTTTTGAATCAGCAATGTATTTCCATCCTCCTGCCATGCCTCCTTCCAATATTATTTAATTAATTTTTCTTTTTCTTTTATTAAATAATTACTTAAATATAGATATTATATGTTAGAATTAATTATTTTAATTAATATACAAGGTTATACCCTATGTAATAACATGTGAAATATATAACTTTACTCATATAATTAAGTTTCTAGCATATCTTTTATTTTTAGGATACCTTCTAAGGTTAATTTCATAAATTCAACACAATATATATATAATTACTCAATTTAAAGTTAATTTACGAATATAATTATTATTTGTACCGGGTATACTAAAAAATTACGTGTATTTTTTTTATAGTAAATTATACTACATTATCTCATTTTATAGCTCAATTAACTTATCTCTAAGTTCTCGTTGCAATCTAAGTTCAATTTTAAAAGTTCTGAACATTTTAGGGCTTTAATAAATACTCCAATTTCTAAGGGCAAAATTGGGATTTCGGGTCATTATTACTAAAATCTAACTTCACTGTAATATCTCAACTAACTTTTTCATTCTAGTTGCAAAGTTTGGGCTCAATTGGATAAGTTACCCTAAAGGCCCTAAATCTGAGCTCAGTTGTCCTAAACTCAATTTTGGGAGCTTACATTAGTCGAGGGTCAGTCTTAAATGGGTAAGGATTTAATATTGGTTAGTTAAGAGAAACCTATTTTAAAAAAGAACCGAGAGGGGAAAATCTAGGTTCGATAACTTAGTGACTTTACTAGAGATCGTCAAAAAGGCTAACCACTTAAAACTTTTAGAAATTAAAATTGCTTTTCATAATACCTATGTTATTTGTTCATTTGTGTATTTATTTATTTATTTGTATGTTTATTTGTTATTAATTCCATGTATATACTTAGGTTTAATTATCATGCAACAAACATTGGGACATGTGGGGATCATTTGTTGCATTAAAGATGCGGGGTAGATGCGGTTAGACCTAAACCATCTTAGAACCCTAAGAGGGAGGCTATTATGTAGGCTTTAGGTATTGTGGTATAACTATCGCTCGGGGTTAATTAGGCCACCCCACTTAAGTTGTAAAGTGACCAATGAAAGTGTTTTCTAAAAACAAATGAGGTTACAAAGCTTAAAGACTTTTTAGAACTCACCTTAATTGTACATACTCTCCTTCAAGCTTGAGTTAATACACTACCCTTAAGAAATTGCAACCTTACTAATTGTTCAAGAGTTTTAATGTAGTCAAGTTTTTGAAAATTACAGTAGGGTTGCAGCTTAAAGAGTAATGTATTAACCCAAACGATCATAATATTTGCATATTTCCACGTGCTTTCTTTTGTTGCATTGATGACTAATTTTTGTTCAAAATTGTGTAGACTTAAGATGGAAAACAACCAAGCAAATGATCAAGCGAATGATAGGCTACTAGACATCTCTAAGATCTATAAACAGATGCTAAGAGATGAGATTGCCTATTTGAAAGAAAAGCTCAAGTGTTTTGAAGCTCACAACTAAGCCTTAAGGTCTGTTTTGGCACAAGTCATAAGGGATACTTATGAGATAATAAAGGACCTTAAGTTTCATATACGAGACTTAATGTAGGACTTTTTCCAATTCAGAACCTAGAATAAACGTCAAATTTTTGAATAAATGTTAGGTTCTTTGCCTTTGTTTCTGTATTTTGATCTTTTTCAAAATAATAAATTTCTCTTTAGTTCATTGTTCTTCATTCTTTAATATTCTTGTCTTTGTAAATAGTCTTTCAATAAATATTTATCTAACCATTGTTCCTTCTTATTTAGGGAAATGTAAATAAAATCCATAGACTTGTAAATAGCAGCTTAAAAAATCACCATCCTATTTGTAAATTATTTTATGAAAATAAAACTTTACCTTTCTCTCTCTTAAAAAAAATAAAAAAAAAGAGAAAAAAATTGGAAAACAAAATATATATATATATAAATGAAAAGAAAAGTTTCCTACGACTATAAGTCCTTATAGGTTTAAAGAGCCAACCCAAGCTTAAGCCTTTGGCTTACTTAAGTAATCAACCTAAACACTTAGCCTTCAACCCATACAAGAGCCTTCGATCTATTAAAGAAGCTAACATGAGCCCCTTAGCCCATTCAACATGAATACGAGCCCTTTGGCCCATCAACCTAGATACTAGTCCCTTGGCCCATTCAATCCAAACCTTAGCCCATTCAATCCAAACCCTAGCCTTGGGCCCATTCAGCCATTTAATCTAAGTGCTAGTCCCTTGGCTAGGCATTCAACCAACACCAACCTTGGGCTCATTCAAGCGACCTACTCAAACACAAGTGACTAGCCCAGGCAACCAATCCGAACATGATTTAAGAAACTAAGCCAAGCTAAGAACCCTAGTTTATTTACAAAGCTAAGCCCAATCGTAAACTAAGCCAAAACCTAATGTCAAATATCGAGCCATGATTTGAGAAACCAAGGGGCAAAGCCAATCTTCACCTTAGGTGAATAAATATGGATTCCTCCTTAAGAAATCGGTAACTTACTTTATATATATATATATATAAAGTTTAGAATGAGAAGAGGCAAACTATACTCTATACACTAACCTGAAACACTTTGAGAGTTGAGCGATATAATGATAAGGATACCTTGGACTCATTCCTTAAAAAGAGGTCCACTTTGAATGTGATATGTAGATTAAAATGAAGTTAGGTATTGATTTCTAAATCCTAAATACGATTACCCTTTGTTAACCCTATTGGGCCAATTTGGAGAGTTTTCAAATTTAAACCCTGTCAAGAACCACCCTATAATAGGGTAATTCAGAGGTTAGGGTCATTGATTAGAAGATAAGGGTAAAATTGGTTCATGCTTGCTTAAGTAACATTAATTCAAAAATGATTTTTATATCTAATAAATTATTTTTCATTGAAATGAAGAAGAGCTAATTCCTTTTCAAACGCCTCAAGCTTATACATATCTAACCCGAGCCCATACAATAAAAATCTATAGATTTAGAGCCCTGAATCACTTAAAGGGCAAAAACTTGGCAATGGGGAAAATCATTATTGAGGCCAAAAGAAAAGAAAGAATAATAAGAGATAATGGGGCAAAACAAAGATAGTAAAAAATAGAGAAAAGAGAAAATGAAGAAAAGAGGCCTGAAGAATTAGGATTGAGAGTATAAGATGGAAGCCCCAAGAGAGATATCGTATCCTAGTAGGGGCAACAAAACTGAATAAAAAAGCAAGGAATCCAAGCCTAAAAAGCCCTAAGAAAACAAAGCCTTGAATCACATTTTAAAACCCAAAAGCCTAAGTCTCTCCTGCCTATGCTGAATCACATAAGGCCTCACCACCCACATTACCACCCTTACACAAGTAATACTCTTTTGATCTTAAAAGATAATTTATCTTTAATAAAAATTATTTTTGAAACTAGGGCAAGCATACATCTAATTTTTCCTAAGGTTCTTGACTTATACACCTAGGATAAATAAAAATATTTCTTTCAAAATATACCTCGTAATGAGTCCTTTCCAAAACCCATAGACCAAAAGCCTAAATTCAAAATATTGAATCAAAAAAGACCTAACAGATTTATCAAAGTCGTGTCACTTATAAATTGGACTATAATTTTTGGAACTAAAGTCAAGAGCAAAATTTAAACTGCGAGAAACTAATCATGGGTTACCGTTTCCTTAAGAAAGGAGTGCCTTAAAATCACAAAATCCTATGAGAAAGCCCTAGGGTTAATGACATTGAGAAACTACACATGATTACTAATGATAAGAGTGGTTATAAGCTTGTTCCTTGAATAAGAATTAATACCTATTAGCAAAACTTTCAAAAAAAAAAAAAAATAGAAGAGAGAGAAAGTAAAGACTTGTCATAAGATTTTAGGTTTAATTCATGTTGGCTCAAGTAGCTAAGCTTTCAATCCATTAGTTTCCTTTTCAAGGTGGTTATTTTTAAAAAAAATTAACCTTAGTAGTGTAGATCTCTTTCCCTTGTGGCAATTTGTTAACTCTTTTTCAAATCTAAGGGCTTACCCTAATACTTTTTTTCATAAATGGTTTTTCAACAATCTTCCTATAAATACTTATCCAAGTTAAGAAGTCTTTTAAAACTGGTTGTTTTCCTTACCTTACTTCTTCAATCCTTCATCAAAATTCTTCTTAAGGTTCTAGTTACCTCTTAGAGCAATGACCCTTCTTTTATTCTTTTCAGGGTTCTAGCCAGCATTTAAGGCGTTGTCCCGTCTTTTTGGGGTTCTAGCTACCTCTTAGAGTGCTAATTCCTCTTTTATTTCTTTTCAGGGTTTTAGCTAACCTTTAGGGTGTTATCCCGTCTTTTTAGGGTTCTATCCAACTCTTAGAGTAATGATCCCTCTTTTATTCTTTTTAGGGTGCTAATTAGCCTTTAGGGCACTATCCTATCTTTCTAAGGTGTTAGCAAGCTCTTAGAGTACTAACTCCTCTTTTATTCTTTTAAGGGATTCAACTAGCCTTTAGGGTGCTATCCTATCTTTCATTTTAGGGATCCCATTAGCCTTTAGGGTGTCGTCTCATCTTTCTTTTTAGGTTGCTAGCTAGCTTTTAACCTCTCATTCATCATCTTCCTTTAAGGTCTTTAGGGAGCCTGTAGGGCGCTTTGCTCACCAATTTTCTCTTAGAGAACCTACAGGGTACATCTCCTCATCAACTTTTTCTTAGTGAGCCTGTTGGGCACTTTTTCTCATCAAATCCTCTCAAGTGAGCCCACATGGTGCGTCTCCTCATTAGGTTTTTCTTGGCGAGCTCATGAGATGCTTCTATTCTTTTAATGAGCCCATAGGGCGCTTTTGTTCCTTTAGCAAGCCTATAAGGTGCTTTCTTTCACCAATTTCTCTCAAGCGAGCCCACAAGGTGCTATAGGGCGAGCCCATAAGGTGCTATAGGGCGAGCCCATAGGGCACTTCTCTTTATCAAGTTTTATTTTAGGGTCTTAGTTGGCTCAAGGAGTACTGTAAACCCTTAAATTTTTCAATCTAGCTTTTGAAGTAGACTTAAGTATGTTAGATAATCTAGGAGTTGGCAAGGCTAATGAAAGCGAAAACTCTAAAATAACTAGTCAATTGCATATAAAATTTTTCTACCCTAAGTGTATCTAAATACTAAAGATTTCATTCGAAAGTGATAAAAACCCTAAAACTATAACTTTAAGGATAGAAAATCACTAAATCACCATAATTTACCCTTAAACCCTAATTAATAATATAACCTTAGTATTATACCAAATCATATGTAAAAGATTAGAGATAACTTTTAATCATTCATAAATACATATAATACCAGAGTAATCCTTTAGAAACTAAGATATTGTATCATAGATCACATTCATTTTCTAAGTATATAATTAAGTTACTATTACATAGAGTTAAAAGTTTAGTTGATGCTTAAGTTACATGTAGTGAACATTAATACCCTAAATGACACTTTTTATCATAATTATACTAAGTAGCTTACCAAATGGTGTATATAGGATATAAATACCTAATGGTAGATCTCATTATCTATTTTTACTAATCAATTCACTAAACTTCTTATTTTCTTTCATTTCCTTAATTTTTCTCCTAATTTTCCTTAATTACTACATTATGAATACTAAAGAGCATGTATTTTTGGGAAGTTGACCAAGTCAACATGTGGAAAAGTCAACAAAATGTCACTTTCATTCTAGACTTATCTCTTCTATTCTAATGATTTCTTTTCTTTTCTTTTAGCTTTTTATTCCCTTTTATTTTCCATTTGTGCCGTCCACTCTTGTCCCCTTCTAGACCCCACTTTCTTCTTTTTTTCAAACACAAAACAAAATAAAACCAAGTCCTTTACCTCACCTCCATAACCGTGACCTCCCTTTCCCTTTCACTTTTCCTAATTTTCAAACTTTGCAACCATATTTCAAGGAGAAAACAAAGGTATGTTATTATGTATTGCTTCATATTATCTAATAGTTAGATGAATAGGTAGGTTAGTTTAAGAAGTTTATGTGTTGTATACATATATGTTGTTAAGGCTTAAAGATTCAATTTTTATGTTTAGAAGTGTAGGATAGCCTTGGTAAATGGAAGAAGAGCATATGTACATGTATCTAAGTATGTGTATATAAGAGTATACTAGATAAATACACGTATAAAGACCTTTGTATATAAGAATCCAATATGTACATAACCCAAAATAAGACATATACCAACTATACATACATATACCATGTTAAATATACCCTTAAAATACAAAAAGATGAAAGTTGAGAAGCTTTCTTAAGAGGAATTTTAGGCATACAAAAATATATATAAAAATACATATGTTAACTTATGTGTATATATGTATATGTATAAGTATAAATACGGTATATGTATAAGTATACTAGTATATATATAAGTATAGTAAAGGTATAAGTATATACTTAACATATATAAAGTGTACATAAGACACTTAAGCATGAGGTAAGAGCTTATGTAATCAAATAATGATGTAAGCAATGATGCAATTAAAAGATGACATAAGCCATGACATAAGCAGATGATGACATAAGCGATGATACAAGTGATTGATGACATAAGCGATGACATAAGTATAAGCTTAGAAAACAATAACTTATAAGATTACATAAGAGTATAACATAAGTATGTACATGTACTTAGGGTCCAAAAATCTTTTAAACCTTAATATACTTTCTAAATTGAATTAAACTTAATTAAGTATATGAGTTAGTAATGCCAATATAAAATTCCCTAAGTGTAAGAATCTAATAGCTAATTAAATCATTAAGTCCTAAAATATGATATAAATATAAGTAATAAGAATAATTAAGCTTCCATAGTTAAAATTTCAATAAATTTAGCTCATATTGTAAAACACAGGTTTTAACGTCTAAAACGGTGAAAAACGACTATAAATTCATAAATATAAAAAATAGAACGAAAAAGTTATATACGATTAATGATAAAGTTTAACTGGATAAAAATTGATAGCAATTTAAGTAGAATTAGGTAAATAGATACTTAGAATTACTAGTAAATTCAATTACTTATTAGCATCATTATATTGAAATGATCAGGTGATCCCGAGGTGGGTGAAGATCTCCCAATTGATTACTACGACTAGAGCGAGTCGTTATGGTTGAGTGAGTATTTACCCTATGATTCTATGCTTGTATGTGATTGTAGATAGTAGACTTAAATAATATTATTAAATGATTATTGTGTGGGGTCGGGAAATGCTTGTGTATGATATTATGTGCTAAGTTCTGAATTTACCTTAAGTACAAATAATACTTTGTTTGCTGCATAGTAGTATAGAAAATAATTGTGTGTACTATTGGATGGTCACATCATAATTGGACTTAATTATACTTAGCTCATAAGAAAAAATTGGTACATGCATTAACATGCATTGCATGGACAAAATTCTGGCTGTCACATCATACGAAGATAAAGAGAGGCCATTCGAGGGTTATTATTATAAATCTATTGGTTCTGTATAGTGCACTCGTACAAAATGACTTGACCTTAACTCGCGGGAATACTAGATATTGGAGGTGCTAACCGCCTAGCTAAAGGTTGAGTTTAGAGGCCTCCATTTAGGGGTGAGTATAGATTGCAGGGGTCCACTTACGATTATACTAGAACTTAGTTTTTATGAAAATAAAAGACTTATTTGATTTAAGTACGGAATGTAGAGTTCCGTAGCAAAGTAAGTTTTAGTATAATACCCGGATCTAATTGTGCTATGTATACTTCAACCCTGACTTCGGAGGGTATTAAATTTGAGTTACATATATAGACTAGATAACTATACGTATTGTTTAGCATTCTATTTGACTATTCATTCATATGCATGAATATAATGTATGTATAACTTGTTTGTGATGTAGCTGAGGGTTTTGCTCACTAAACTTAGGCTTACACCCCCTTAGACTTTTGCTATAGGATAGCTTGTTCGTTGAGGCTAGCCGAGGGATGCCTTAGGTTAGCTTAGGGACTTAGGTAAGAGCCAGCCATTCAGTGTATTGAGAGAGAATGGATTATGTAGACTTTTACTTATGTACTTTTGTTTTATCAGTAATATAGACTTAGATATACTAAATTACTGTGTATTGTAAACTTTGTAGTTTAAATTTTATATAAATATGTTTGTGTGATGATATCATATGGATCTTTATGTTCTTGGGAGACTAGTAGTAGAGCCTTGTATATTGTGTGAAGAGTTCATGATTGGAAGGGTAACTAATTAGGGGTTCTTCGTCTAGCATACGGCGTCTGCCACGACTAGTTCATCCTCAGTTCATGACGAGTACTTTACCCATCCGGCCTAGGTTAGCTAGCTCAAAGGAGCATTATAAGGTTTTCCAGATCAATCTAATTTTAGGTTTGTTAATCCTAAAGAGACACTTTCACCTAGGTTAGTTAGCTCGAAGGAGCACTACCAAGTTTTCTAAGTCTCCAATTTTAGGGTTGTTAATCCCTAATAAACTCTCTCACTTAGATTAGTTAGCTCGAAGGAGCATTACCAGGTTTTCCAAATCAATCTAATTTTAAGGTTGCTAGTCTCCGAGAGACGCTCTTACCTATGTTAGTCAGCTCAAAGGAGCACTACAAGTTTTCCAAATCAATCCAATTTTAGGGTTGCTGATCCTCGAGAGAAGCTCCCACCTAAGTTAGTTAGCTTAAAGGAGTATTACCAGGTTTTCCAAATCAATCCAATTTTAAGGTTGCTAATCCTCGAGAGAAGCTCTCGCTTAGGTTAGTTAGCTCAAAAGAGCACTACCAGGTTTTTCAGAATTGATCCAATTTTAGGGTTGTTAGTCTCCGAAGGACGAGTTAGCCAACTTAAAGGAGCATTACCAAGTTTTCCAAATTGATCCAATTTTAGAGTTGCTAGTCCTTAAGAGACACTCTTACATAGATTAGTTAGCTCAAAAGAGCACTACAATTGTAAAATTACTAATGGACGTAAAATAATATATAGAAGATATGTATATACATTGAGTATAATTAATATATAAATATATATACGTATGATTATCAAAAATACTTGAAAATGTACAAATTTCACTAAATAAATAAAGAAAAATATGAAAAACTTATAGAAAAATGCATGGCAATCAGGAAACACTTCCTTGAGGCATGGCAAACTAAGAAGTCAACTAGAAATGACTAGTGAATTGGGAAATATCATGTTTTGACACCTAATCTAAGTGGATAACAAATGTTGTTAAGGGAAAGAAATTCAAAACACCTCTAAACCCCATTATAAAAATGCAAAGTTCCTTCCTAATGAATGTTTTGCTCATTTGAAAGTTTGGAAAAATCTTGAGAGAGAGTTTAATAGAGATGAAGTAGGGAATAAAAAAATTTAGAAGGAAAATAGTATAGAATAGGGGGTTGAAGAGTTCCCAAGGAAAACCACCAATTAGGAGTGAAAGAAGGATGTTGCCTAAAGGAGTGGCTACCGACTAGCTTAGCTAACACACTTCACCTCCCCTACAATGGTCGAGGCACCAAGATACAGTAAGTGCCCAATTTAACTTAATTTTAACTAATATTTAGGAAAAATAGCAAATAAACTCTAAAAATTATGAAACTTAGTTTTTCAAAGTATTTTTACATGAGGCATTAAATCTCAAATTGGATTTTTGAAAATTTGAGTGCTAGTATAAGGTTCTTAACAAAAACATTTTGACCACTGATTTTCGATCGCATTTTTGAAAAACCATTTAATGTAGTTTTGACTTAAATTTTTATTGGTAAACTCTTAAAATGTTATTCTTTAATGCTATGTGATTGTATTTTTCAAATTGAATCGTTGGATTTTTGGAAAAATTTAGTTCTCACAAAAACAGTATGCTAGTTGTTATGATTTTCTAAGGAAGCTTAATGGATTTCTATAAAACTATGTTTTAATCTACACTAAAAATAAGTTATTTTAAGTTTTAAGTTGATGATCTTCAAGTTTAAGTTGAATTTTTGTAGTATATAACTTCATTCTAAAGTTTTTTAAAGAATTTATACCTAAGTAAAATGTGTAGTGTAGAAGTGTAATGAGTAACTATGGAATTAAGTTGTTAACCTATTGCAAATATAAGTTTATTAAGGTTCTATAACTCAGAATAAGTTGAATTATATGTAAAGAACTAAAATATAGAAATAGCACCATGGTAAAAATCTTCGTTAGAAACTAGGTTAAAAATTAACCTAGTAGTTAGTATTTTGGTCACACTAAGGTTCTGTAACTTAGAGTAAGTTGAATTATATGTAAAGAAGTAAAGTGTAAAAATAGCAGTAGGGTCAAACACTAGGTCAGAATGTAACTTGGTATTAAATATTTAGGCAAACTAAGAATCCGACAGTAGGTTAGAAAGTAGTTTATAGATGGATTCTATACCCTTCCCAAAATCAGAATGTAAATTAAAAACTTCTTAGATATGAAGGTAAATTAGGACAATAGGTAAAAACCTTAGCTAAAAGCTTAGTCAAACCTACCTTACTTAACTAAAACTCAATAATGACTAAGGAAAATAAATTCTTACTTCATATCGTGATTAAAAGTTAAAGTTATGTAATAAATTTTTAAGGATCACTAACAAGGACGTACACAACATTTAAGGATAAAGTGACACTACATCAAGGTAAGCTAAGATCGAAGCTTTGGAGCTTACTAGAGTATTGGAGGCCAAAGAGTTCATGTGACTATGGTTGTAACTTAGCTGTTTATGCACGTGTTATGTGTGTGGTTGATATATTGATTTGTGATGGGTATTGAACTCCTTATAGTATTGTTTGATGTGATTTTGTATTGGTTTGCTTAAAACTTGTTTGGCCACCTTTAAGTTAAAGTAATCAAAATTTGACCTCCAATCTAATTGGACATGCATAACAACCCATTATATTAAAGGAAACAATTACGTGTGTCGGACCAAATATCAATCCTTTTGATGAGAATAGGTAAAATGGTTATTTCTCTACCTTTACTTGAACTAAGTAACAAAAGAGGAAGTTACAGCAAGACTGGGGGCCATGCTATGAAGATAGTCTTAAGAGGAGGGTTTTTTCATTGCACAAACTTGGGTTTGGTTTGATTTGAGTCACATTGAAACTCTTTAATTCGAGTTAGAGTGGATGCAATTTTTCTTTAACCTCATAATCGACCTAATAACATTGTGCAATGTAGCATATGATTGATTGCTTTACATATCAATAAAATTAATAACTTTATTTGTGTTTGTATTGTACTCTTTTATCTCCATCCAACTTATCGAGCTACTTATGCTCATGTCCTATAAGCCTTGTAATCAAGTATTCAAGATTCAATACTTAAAATTTAGAGCCATCAGGTAAGTTGTCTAATGGAACTCAAATTTTACTACAAAGTTAGGAATATTAGTAAATGTGATCCTATGAGTTTCAATTTAGGAAAATAAATAATTAAATATTGTAATATTGAGTTATATGTATATTACTTGTTATTTATCGAAAAAGCATAAAACGAGTTTTGATAATTAACGAATAGATAGAGATAACTTATAAATATACTAAAATTATAAAATAACGAAAGCAATATTTAGAAGTATTTATTTTTACCATATATGTATTTACGTGTAGATAAAAATACGCGAAATTACTTAAATCACCTAAATTGGCTAAAATAATACTAATTAATCGAGGAAAATTTATTAAAAAATAAAGAAAATTAAAGAAAAATGTAGAAATATCCAAAAACAGGGTATGAAAGGCTAGGAATGGAAGTTAGAAAATTAGCCAATAAAAATTGGGATAAATAGAAAGCAAAAAAAAGAGAAAAGATAAGGATACTTCACCATAAATAGTTCAATTAAATTATCTAAACAAATCTATAAATTTAAAAACTCTATTCTACAAATCATTTTAGTTGTGCATTTAGGAAAATTAGAGAGAAATAAAAAAGAGAGAGGAGAGCATTTTTACCAAAAATAAAAAAATTATAGTGTAATTGGGGCATTAGAAAAGAACCTACACTCGATCAGCACCTGAGATGAAGCCAAATTGATCACCACATAGTGGACCTCATGCTTGGTGGTGCTAACAGGGCTAAGATAGTCAGCGGCGGTCGGAACTAATAATGCCAATAAGTTTTTATTTCCCTTCTGATTTTGTTTTATTTACTAAAAATATCAAATAATAATGGAAAATTATAAAATTGGGTATTCTGTCATAACTTAGTATGTGAATTTAGGAAAAAAATGTCAATTTGATAAAATTAAGCCTTTAGATATACTATTTTTAAGAAATTATTAAACCCAAACTAGTTTTCGATTTCTATTTTAATGATCTTAATGATATAGTTTTGACTTCAAAATTTTTTTGTAGACTATTTAAGGTATTCACAATAGCGTTATAAAGGGGTTTTTTTGAAAATTTAATTTCTAGATTTTATTTAATTTTTAGGTTCTAAAATCAAGCATGAAAGGCAACTTATGGGCTTAATTTGGTGAATTAGTATTAATTTGTTAGAAATTCTGATTTATTATGTAATTATGTATCCTTAGATGTTGGTTGCTAATGTAGGATGGCATTTATGAAGTTTAAGGTGTTAGTTGCATGTAATATGCATATTATCTTGTAAATATGTATAAAGGAGTAATAGGTAAAAGGATATATTTGAGTTAATTTTGTGACCTAGGGTTAATTAGATATAAATTCTGATTTAGGATATAATTAGACATCTTGATATATTATCAGATGATGAAAGATGATATTTGTAATGTTAGAAATGTTAGATAAGTGTTTAAGGATAGATTATGTAACAATACATAATATGTATATATTAGAAATTAAATGAATAGAAAAATATTAGGGAAAAATTGATAATATTGTAATAATAATAATATAAAATAAATTTAATATGAAACATTTATTTAGGTAATTATATGAAAATATAGGTTTTTCTCATATCGAGAGTTAATTTAGTAGTTAAATTATGAATATAGTGTACCACACTGATCAAAATATTGGTTAGAAACTAAAATGGAGACTTAGGATATCTAAATATTGTTAAGTGAATTTCGCATATTGACTCGAAAGGAATTCTTAAAGTTTATGAGTAAAAATTATAATCAAAAGTTGAATGAAAAGCTAATTTAAGAACCAATTCAAAAATTGAATCATAAAATTAGCCTAGGATGGACTTCGTTATAATTAATATAAAATGAGGATAATTGAGTAAAAAATTATAATAAAAAAACTTATATATATATATATATAAATGCTAAAATAATATTTATAATATAGGAGCAAGTGGCGACGATCCGACCTTACATTAAACTTAGGTGAGTAGATCAGGGACTTTAAGTAAGTTTAAGATCAATACATAACTGTATTTTAAAATACTGTTTTATAATACTTGGAGGTTTAAGATTATACTTGTTTGTGCTTGTACGTAGTTTGATTGTATGCATGCATGTGTGTGCATATTCTTGAATGTACTATGTATTATTTAGGGTTGAGCAAAAAAACCGTGAACCGTAGATTGAATTGAACTAAAATGAAATATTTATTTTTTTGTAAACTGTTTGGTTTACGATTCAGTTAGGTTATATATAAATGGTTTACGGTTTAATTCAAGGAAGTGAACTGAACCGTACTATTTTGAATCCAACCGAACTGTTTAGTTAAATAAAAAAAATTATACAATTATTTTATACTTTTTATATTTTTTTCCATCAATCTTCAAAATTTGGATATTATCACTAAATCTTTTAATATCAATTTATGTATTACTTAAGTGAAGTAAGATTAGGTTACTAAATATTGTAAACATTACTTGAGATATTTAAATACTAATATGCATTTTTCATATTTCTATAGCTAAATAATATGATTAATTTGTGAATTGTTTACTTGAAAGCGGGTTAGTCATGGATGTTTTATATAATTCAGGTTTAAGATAGCGGCTGTAAATCAGCTTCTATCCTAGAATGATTTATACAATGGGACTGTTACGATATACCGTTTTGGGGTGTAACATGTCCCTATGGATTCAATTGTAGGTACGAACTAAATAATAAAGATATAGTGTTACACCCAACAACAAGTTAGTGCACAAGGGTTTGGGGAGCTAGGACAAGTATGAAGACTGCTAAAATTGGATCATCTTAGAAGTTTTTGTTTTCGGGAAAACTAAGTACCCTCTTATGGTGGCTATTAGTTTCCTAATGATGCCTATACATATATGTGTAAGAACCTATTACTTTTGAAACTTTTCTTTGAAAAATAAAGTCATTTAGATGTAAATATTGATATGTAAATATAAATTAAGCACTAAAAATATGTACCACGGGTTTTCTTGCAAATATTTTGATGGAAATTCTATATAATCTACTATAACAGGTACCTTATTGGACGCTTCAGGCTGGTTGAGTTGTGTTCACCTTATGTAGGTTTTATCTACAATAGTAACTGTAAGGTCAACTTTTATCTTAAATTAGCTTACACGGTAAACTGTTATGAGTCTACTCATTCGAGGTGTGATAAATAACAAACAATGTAGTAATAATTGAATTATCACATTCATCATAGCCTCATATTTTAGTCGAAATAATCTCTTATGGCTCAGTAAAATTGATAAAACCTAATATAGAAAGTAACGATCAGCTTCTTAGAATGTTCTTTTAGTCTTAAAATAACTTAAAACTACCTACTTCTAGTTTTAAGTTAGATTTCCTATTATTAATTTTGTAATATTCCTTGTTATTTTCTTTGATTCTTATTGGTCTAATTCATCTTAGCCGATCTATAGTTATGGAAAGCTTAGCTGACATTAATTATAGACTTATTGACTTAATTTACATCAACTTACACTATGCTAGATGAAAAAATACAATTGAAAACTTTAAGAACATGAACTTAGGGGAAAAAAAGAGAGAGAAAGAAATAGAGTTGAGTTTAGATAGAAACAATTTGCAAAGGAATAATTTGGAAGTGGAAATTTATTGTCTTGAGTAATCCATTAAGCTATGATTGCTTTTGATTGACAGATTTTAATTTAGTGGAGAAATGAGTAATTTAGAAGACGTAGGAGATGAGGATGGCATGCGAAAGGGAAGTAGGCGTAATCCATTAGATTAACCCTAGCTTTTTATTTTCCAACTTATGGTCGATGACAACTCCATTTTTAAATATTTTCTAGAAAATATCTTCTTTAATTTTCACCTAAGTAGTTTTGTAGTGGGTTTGTTGGGAATTTTATAAACTTAAACTAAGGAAAAGTCCATAGATTAAAAATCAATTTTTGAACTCAATAAGATTAGATGACCTTTTTAATTTTAGTGTTGGTGGGATCAAATATTATATGTAGAATAGTGTTTCTACCATCCAAATCCAATAAATTCCAAGTCTTGAGATCAAATCAAAACCTAAATGGACTTGTTGATGCATTTAGTGTCTTACATAATATTATATGTAGAATAGTGTCTTATTTTTTGAGTTGTTTCTAGTAAACAACTTGAAGACTGCAAAATTGAGTCTTCTATATTCTTAATAGGCAATAAAGACATGCAAAACGGGTGGACCATTATCTTTGGTTTTGAAACTTGATACTAAATGTGAAGACTTTTAGAACTTAATGGGTTGAACATTGATTTGAGTCTCCCTCTCTCCTGTTGTAAATAACAAAAGAGAGAGAGAGAGAAAAAAAAAAAAAAGTGAAGCTAAGCTAGCTTTAATGGCCAAAGTATTGTTTTCTCATCTCTTTAGCCTCGGTTAGAGAATTCTAATATATGAATTTTTTTTTTATTTATAACAACGTATCATATGTATGTAAATCTATATAATGTACAATATAAGTCACATGATATACTTGACATATTATATTGCAATTAAAAATATTAATAATTGAATTGCTTATATAATTATTTATGAGATGTATTAATAAGTCTCAACTCATTGAGATCTATAATCTATAATTGCATAACTTTTCAACAAAATTTTTATTAGTGCTAAAATTATTCTAACTTAAAGCTTAGAAACCTATTAACATATACAAAACATTGGAGTTGCCAATAATTAATTCATCTATCGTTTTGTGGAAGCTTAAGCTTACAACTACATAAAGGATCTTGTAATCACACAAGCAATGAATAATAGCAAGGGAAACATGAACCATGTGAGAAAAATACAGAAGAAGTTGATCAACTATTAATAGAACTGATATGAATACAAGTAGCTATAACTATTATCTAAATACCTAGGCTAATTACTTCCAGTTGTACAAACTAACACTATATGTCAACAACTAATTAAATAATATGCAGTTCATAACCTACCTAACCCCCCTCAAGTTGGATCTATCCTAAGGGATAACTTGGAACAAAGAAAATGAAATTGCTTGTCAGTAAGAGCATTGGTGAATAAGTTTGCAACTTGACGTTCAGTAGGAATATAATGAAGTTGAAGAAACCTAGAAGAAACATGATCCCTTACAAAATGGATATCCATGTCTACGTGTTTAGTGTGTCCATGTAAGCAAGACTGTGGTACTCAACTATAGCAATAAAGAGAAATTGGATGAGTAATTGGATTTCCAAAATCACGCAGCAAATAAGATAGCCAAAGAAGCTCCTTTACAGTAAAAGCAAGATTGTGGTACTTGACTTGAGTGATAGAAGTGGAAACTATAGGTTGTTTCTTGGTTTTCCAAGAAACCAAAGTAGATTTAAGTTAGGTATAAAAACCTGGAAGGGACTTTCTGTCAAGAGAACTACTATCCCAATCAACATCAGAGAAGGCCGTAAGTTGAAATTTATTGGAAGTGCTATAAAAGAGGCCAAGAGAAGAAGTAGGTATAAGATATCCAAAGAGATGATGGAGAGCTTGTTGATGTGGCATGCGTGGACAAGAAAAAAATCGACTAAGTCTTTGAACATAATAGCAAATGTTTAGTCTAGTCATTGTCACATGTAATACTCTACCAATTATCTGTTTGAAAGGTATAGAATGAAGAAAAGCTTCACTAAAATATTAGTCTAGATGTAAACTAGTAAGCATAGATGCAGATGCGGGTTCACAAGCTATCATTCTTATATAAGAAAATGGGTCTAAAATAGTCTAAAATAAACTTCTGTTGACTAACAAGTTTATCTGCATCAATAGAACAAAGCTCTAGTCCAAGAAAGAATCTGGCATGACCTAAACCCTTTATTATAAAAGCATCATCCAATTATTGCTTGATATTAGTTATGAATTTTTCATCAGAACCTGAAATAAGCATGTTGTCTATGTACAATAGAATAGCTACAAAACCTATAGAAGCATGATGAACAAAGAGAGAGTAATCATGCTAAGATTAAACAAAACCATGAGAAGTAAGAAATTGAGAAATTTCTAAATTCCATTACCTAAAAGCTTGTTTTGGGAAATATAAAGTCGCATAAGTTTACTAACTTGGTTAGATTAGGCCTTAGAATAATCCTCCGGTGGTTGCATATAAATTTCTTTGTCAAGACTCCCATGAAGAAAAGCGTTATTAACATCATTTGATGGATGGGCCATTGATGAGTACTAGCTATAGCTATGAATAATCCAACAATATCTAGCTTAACGGCTGGTGAGAAAGTGTCATGATAATCAAGGCTCTCTTTTTGAATATAACCTTTGGCTACTAAATGAGCTTTATATTGCTCAATAGTGCCATTTGATCAATACTTGATCTTATAGACCCAATTGTACGCTTACTCGAAGGTAAAGTAACCAATTCCCAAGTATTATTACATTTTAAGGCAAATAATTCCTTGTCCATGGCTTCAATCCATTTCTTTTGTTTAGATACTTGCAAGTAAAAATGACGTTCTTTTGTAGCTAAAACATTTGCAAACAATGCAACATAATCATGTGGAAATGGATCAAAGTCATGTATATCAAGTAGTAGATATTTGCAAATAGTTAAGGTAGAAGAAATGGATAAGGGTATAACGTGTAAAAAAGATGAATCTTGTGAAGACAATGCTACTACACTCGAGTGTACATCATGAATGAAATTAGAAAGCCATGATGGCACCTAAATGACCCGCGCATCTGATGAAAAATTCATAACTAATATCAAGCAATAATTGGATGATGCTTTTATAACTCAAATAGAACATAATTTTTAAAACTAAACTTAAGAACACTACTAAAAGAGGGAAAACCCTTCTCCTTGAAAGGAAATATGTTTTCATGAAAAACAACATCTCTTGAAATGAGAATTTTGTTTTGTTCAAAATCAAACACTTTATACCCTTTGTGTGAGGAGGAATATCCGAACAATATACACTTATGAGCTCATGAGTTAAGCTTATTAGCACTAGAAGGTTGTTTTCCAACAAACCAAAGGTACCCCATAGTGCGTAAATCATCATAACAAGGTGGTCGTCCATAAAGTAGTTTATAAGGAGTCTTCCATTGCAAACTCTTGACTAGCATCTTATTGATTAAAAAAGTGGCCATTAGTATACATTCTCCCCAAAATTTTGTAGGCAAATTAGTGTATAGTCTCAAGGCTTCAACAACATCTACTAAATGTCTATGCTTGTACTTTACTGTCCCATTCTATTAAGGGGTGTACAATACAGTCTTTTGACATAAAATTCCAAGATTTTGAAATAATTCCTTTTAAGAATGTGATATAAACTCCATTCCATTATTTGTTATAACATTCTTAGGTGCAATGTTAAAGTGATTTTGAACATGACAAAAGAATTGATGAAGCATGGTGCTAACATTTGATTTGAACTTGAACAAATAAGTCCAAGTAGTACATGTATAGTCGTCTAGAATAGTAAAAAAGAATCAAGCACCAGAAATAGACTCAATAAGATAAGGACCCTACATATCAATATGTAGAAATTGCATGGCAAAAGTGGAATTATGAGAACTACGAGAAAAAGGAAAGCTTACGAATCTTAGCAAGATAGCAGGTTTCACAAACAAAATTTACAACATTGAATTCTTTACAAGGTAACATTTGTTGTAGTTTTGACAAAGATGGATGTCCCATTCGCCTATGAAACCAACGTAACATATTTGACTTATCTTGTGAATTACAAGAAGTAAACAAACTAGAAACATGAAAAATAGAACTAGTGCTAGATGAATTATTGTTATTTGTTGTAGTTAAGACGTATAACCCTTGAAAATTTGATGCAGTAGCAAGTATTGTCTCGTAAGCTTGATCTTGAAAAATACCAGTGTGTTTATTAAAGATTGAAACTAAATGTTGATCTTTAAGTAGCTTTTGTATTGAGAGCAAATTGTAGGTGAAATTTGGTACGTATAAAACATTTTATAGAACCAAACGTAGATTAATAGTAATTGTGCCAACTTGATCTAGTCCTATAGATATAACACGTGTGTATTGAAACGTCAATGTGCATTCATATTTTTGGCATGGATGGAACGTTGCATGTATATTATGGGAAAGTCTACGATCCAGTTAATAAAACAGATTAGTTATTATATCACAAAAGTTGGAGGAAAGTGTTAACTATATTATCCATTATGATCTCACACATTGCCCGGGTCTACGTCCATTATCATCGCAAGTATATAAATGATTTTACAATTTGACGAAGACCAGGAATAGGTAACAATGATGATAAGCAAACCAATGACATATTCCACCGAGAAAAAGAAAAAAAAAAAAACCAATGACATAAATTATTAATGTTTAAGGAATAATTCGTCCATATTGTCGACATTACAATGACATTGCTGCTTCATTAACTTAATATTAGAGGTAATGAATATGTGATTCGGGTAGTTAGAAATACAAAATAATTATATAATTAAAAGCTAAATATTTATTCTACTTTCCATAAGATTTTATGTTATGAAATTTTTTAAAAATATAAAACTTTCGTTGTTATTCTTTTAAGATTAAATGGATTGACGTAACAAAATTTTAATGTGACACCAAAACTCCCTCTTCCTCATAAATGAGAAACAATTTTAACGGGTAATACATGATACAATATTATATATATAATATGTAAATATTAATAAAATATTGATATATATATAATATATAAATTATGGATAATAATTGATTTGAAAACTATCATTTTTTAATACCACATATTACAATACAGTATATATAATACATATAATACCCTCTCACCTCTCTAATCCATATCACAAATAGAGAATCAAAACGAACTACACATCTCAACCAAGAACACCATATATTTGTCAACTCTTTTCCGGCGGAAAAGGCACTTTGATTTCGAAAATGCCTACTGGGAACAGGTTGTGACACATTCTTTCTCCCACATTCTTCTTTTATAGATTATTGTGTTAATTAATAAAAAACTTTAATGTTCTATTCTTAAACATCATGAAATTCAACTATCAAATCACTCCCTATAGTATACTACTCTTTTTCTGCTGGACCAATACTCTGATTTGTCATCGCCTTACATTTGTCGTTTTATCTGGAGTTCGGCCCTACTTCAACATTATACGCAAGCTCCACAAGTTACAGTAACTTGTGCAGTATTTAGGCTTCTTTTTATATTTTCTTTTTTTCTTCTAACATTTGATATACTTAATATTAAATTTAGAAATTGTTTTAAATTAAGAAACTCCGATTAGTAATAAATAAATGTAACTTGCCGCAAAACGAATGAAGTTTAATTTTACATCTTAATTTTTCTAAAAGCAGAAAACTAAGATTCAATCAAGTGAGATTTATATTTGTGTTTGAAGGTAGATGTAGTTCAGTTTAATACAATTCATCACTAAACTATCTGAACCATTTATCGTAATGTTGTTTTTCGTTTTAAATGGAATCTATATACAATTTAGTTCATAATATTTTCAAACAAAGAAAAAATGGTTTAGTTCAATATGGTATATTATTTGACACATGGTTCGAACTGTTATCACTATATTATTTATTTGATTGTTTCATAAACTGGTAACGTTGGTTTTCAAAATCTGCACGTTAATTTAACATTGGAATGCACATTGTAATTATGCATATTGGTTGTTGATTTTAACTTTCGGTTCATGGAGGGGAATCAGAAAAGTGACCATTATCTATTTGTACCTTAAAACTTTTTCATACTTCCGTGTAAACATATAGACTAACGGACATACTCTCAATGGATCCAAATATCGGATAAATTAAGAAAAAAAACTACCTAAAAAAAGCACATAGTAAAAGATAGACAATAAAACCAAAGAAAGGAAATAACTTATATTTGCTGAGCTTGAGTAGATAATTGAACCTTTTAGTAACTCGCTGAGAAGAAGGGAGAAAAAAAAAAAAAAAAAGAGAGAGAGACACAAGCACATCACAAAATCATCACACAATTCGAATCGACAACCTTAAATGATCTATGAAGAACGATATCATATTTTCTTAAGTAAACGCTTTATATTCTTTCATAGCTAAAGATGCAATCAGCCCTCTTCCGAACCTCCCCGTATTAATTTATTATTTAGCCAAGTCGAGTTATCCGTCCGGTTATTTTCAAATCTTGTAATATGACCCTAAACCCTATTAGGTACATCTTAAGTTTCAATTTGAAATCTTATATGATATAACCTTATAAAGTTTTTATCGAATTAGACGAATTAACTATCGTATAATGATATGGATCGGTTAAATGCTAATCATAGCAGCAAACTTCGGGCCATGAGACCTCAAGCAGCAATTTCCTCTTAAAAAAAATGTTAATACTAACCTGAGGCATGAGAGAAGATAAGAGTGATTGCTCGGTGTTTACTATTTAGAGATAAGACTAGTGGACAGTAGGAATTAATTCGAAAAGCATCATAACGATACATTTTTACCTTAAGGACATGGGCCTCTAATACATTTCAGATTCACTCATCATGTACTCTCTATCACTTTTCAACATTTAATTATGAGAATATCACCACCCCAAGTTTCCAAAAGAAAAGGAGGAGAAAAAAACACAGGAAAAAAAAGAAAACAAAGAAAGAAAAGAAAACTTTTAAATGGTTTGGAGCAGCAAACAGCATCCATTGCAAGCAACATATCAGTTCGTGAAGTGCATTAATAACTGGAGCATTGGAGTTATCTGTTTCAACAAACAAATCAACAGGTTCATCAAATTCTAGCATCAATAAAAATTTCTTTTAGTGGTTAAAGCCTTGAAGGATATAGGATTATTGTACAATATTTAATTTCTTTACATAGTTATTATTATTTTTATTTGAATTTTTCAAGATTTCATCTTGGATTTTGGGATTAATGTCCTTAGTAGGATTTTTCCAATAAAGTAAATTGGATTTGGGCTTTAAGCTAACTAAGTGAGACTATAAAACAAAGCACTATGAAGAGTGCTGGAATATTATCTAGCGTAATAATTCCGATGTTTAAGTAAATGATTGTGTGTAAAAAAAAGTGTAAAAATGCAAGGAAGCTCAAATATAATATGCGTGCACAGAGAGTATCATTAGATTAATGTTTAGAGAGTATCATTAGATTAATGTTTGGATAATGGTTGGTATTTATAGAGAAAGGATACCGAGAATTATGGGGGCATGAACAACATCTTAGCATGTCTGTACGACATAGTAGTAGGTGTATAAAGTCCGACGTACTTTGGATTTTTACCATGGTAGTTGACTAAATCTCCAAACCTTTTCCTTTTATCTACTAGCCATTATTGGGCATTGTAGTTAAGCAGACCATTTGGAGGGCTTAGGCGGAGGTTAGTTATGAAAATAGTTTGGCTGAGTATTACCAAATTAAGCTAGATCATGGGAATTAGGTTAGTCCAAGGTTCAAATTAGTCTGTGTAGGCACAAAGGACCTATGTTCAAAATATTTTATCATTAATTTTACTTGTTTAGAATTCCAAAGTTTTCATTAGTTTTGTTTTTATTTACAATTTCTTTTTCTCCTCTTTCCATATTTCTTAAATTTTTGTTCTTTTATCATTTTGTTCTATAGCTTAGGTGCATTATCATGGCTTTGGTTTTATTCTCGTAACTTTTTTAAAATAATTGTCTTTCTAAAAAATTTAAACATTTTTGAAATATCATTATTATTGTAATTTTAATCATGTGAAGATAATAACATTTTTGCAATTTTCATTTTCAAATTTATATATTAATTTTATGCTTTGTTCTCTATTTTCGTGAATTTTAAAAATTTATATTAATTGGAAAATGAGGATTAGCTTTGTTCACTTTCTGGAGTTAGTATGTTCTGGATCTTGATCAATACAAGTGCTTGACATTTTGTAAAATTCATATTTTTGCATTTTGCAATACACTAGTGAAAATATTGAAGATACCTAATTGTATTAAAACATGATTTGAGGTAAATTTTTAAGAAGAGTTAAGAAATAAAACTAACAGATGCATGGATATATGGTAATCTTGCTAGTACTTGCATAATTTATTTGTGACATGTCACTTGATTTGTAGAGATTTAAGCATAAAATTCTAATATCAACATATGAAGACATATGTAGAAATGGTTTTTCTGTTGGTTATCATATATATATATATATATATATATATATGTATGTATATATATACATACATACCCAAACTGAGCTAAACTTAAAATCTATTTTCTTTTTTTTTTTTTCTCTTTATTAATACGGTTTGGTTTGGAAATAAGGTTATCCATTTGCGAGTCTATTTGAGTTGACAAACTAAACCAAACCATTAGTAAAAAGAAAGGGAAAAAAAGAAAAGAAAAGAAGTAGGTGTTAACGGAAAGCTTACCCACCATCCTCAAATAAACCCATTGAATTCTCAATGCATGCAGCAACCCTATGCCAAGATTATGAAGGAAATTTTCTTGTGTTTACTGAGTGGTTCAACTCTTTGGTGTGTTTGGTAAGTGATTGGATTTACTTAATATTTAAAATCGTTCTTTTCTAGATAGTACTTTATCAAAGCCTTTTCTAAATTCTCATAGTGATCGCGAAATTTCTCCCGCGGTCTGTCTAATATTCCTTCTACAATTCTGCTCGTCAGTCTTCTAGAGTTTGAGAACACTTTCATGGATTAGCTTGGGAATTAGCAGATTTTTTTTTTTTTTTATTTAAGCTGCATAATATACTATTTTTCCAAGTTTTATCTGGCCATTGATCTATTCCTATAGATTTAATACGTGTATTGAAACGTCTGGATGCATTAATATTTTTGGCATGGATGGAACGTTGCATGTATTTTATGAGAAAGTCTATGATTCAGTTAATAAAACAGATTAGTTATTATATCACAAAACTTCGAGGAAAGTGCTAACTATATTAACCCCTGTGATCTTGCCCGGGTCTATTCTGTGTACTATATATATATATATATATATATATTTGGTATATGTGAGAATGATTGGAATAAAATTACGATTTCAAGTTAATTATTAATGTTTAGGGAATAATTGGTCAATATTATTAACTGAATATCAGAGGTAATAAATCTTTGACAAAGGTACTTAAAAATGCAAAATAATTGTATAATTTAAAGCTAAATATTTAATCTACTTTCTATAAAACTTTAAGTTATGAAATTTGATAAAGTTATTCTTTAAGATTAAATGAATTGAGTTAATAAATTTAATTATGACACAAAAACTCTCTCTTCCTTTTAAATATAATAAAAAAAACAATTAAATAGATAATACATGTTACGTGTTATATATATGTGATATGTAAATGCAGATAAAATATTTGTATATATCATATAAAAATCACATAGAGTAAGTGATTTGAAAATTACTCTTTTCATTATTATTTATATTAATATTTTATAGGTATTTATAAGTCATGTATATAATACATGGCATTCATATAATGTCTGATGAGCATGGACAATTAATTAATTAGGAAAAATTATATTGACAAGACTTATATAAGTTAAGTACCACTTGAAAACCTTCTAACAGTAAAGATGCATAGAGCTCAAAAACAGTCATTTCTTGCACTTCATAGTACCCCCGCAATTTCAATCTTTGTACTTCATGTCAAAGCTCAAACAGGTTATACAGCTTATTTTATATTGTCCCCTCCATTTCTTGATCGTGTTACTTTTAGTAACTCTGATGTTTTATACATGTTGAACGTAGACAAACTGTAACTTATTCAATTGGAAATGTTGCAGCAACAAATTGTGCTCTTGATTTGACACCAGAAGAAGGGTTTGTAATATCAATTTTCTGAAATACTAAATAGATCGAATATGGAGGAGGAGAAAGGTATTTATATAGTAAAAATCCTAACTAACTAAACTAATATGTGTACAAATAATCTAAAGCAAAGCTAGCTATATAATAATATATACACTCTTAAATCCCCCCTCAAGTTAGAGCTTATTGAAGATTTAACTTGTGAAGAAGAAACCGAACATATTGACCAGATAAAGCCCTTGTCATAAGATACGCAACTTGATGAGCAGATGGCAAATACAAAAGTTGAAGAAAACCATTGCGAACATGATCTCGAACAAAGTGTATATCAATATCAATGTGCTTAGTACGGCCATGAAGACATAGATTAGTAGTAATGAGTAAAGTAGAACGATTATCACAAAATAGTGTAATAGGCAAAGAGAAGGACAAATGTAAATCACACATAATGTAAGATATCCATATCACTTCCTTAGTAACAAATGCCAAACTGCAATATTTAACTTTGGTGGAAGATGTAGAAACAATAGATTATTTCTTCATCTTCTAAGAAACAAGACAATCACTAATCATAACACAATATCTAGAGATGAAACGTTTAGCAACCCAATCTGCATCGGAAAAACCTTTCAACTCTAAGCTACTGGAAGAAGAGTAAAAAAGACCCATAGTAATTGTCCCTTCGAGATATCATAACAAATGAAACGAAGCACGTAAATGAGCTATTCGTAGCTGAACTAGATATTGACTCAAGTAATGTACAGCAAAACAAATGTCAAGCCTAGTCAAAGTAACATAGAGCAAGCATCCTATCATTTTGCGATAAAAGGATGGATTAGGAAGAAACGCATCTTTCACTTGATTAGCTTTAAAACCACTAGGAAGTGGCATAGCAAAAGGTTTGGCTCTTGACAAACCAACTTCAATCAACATGTAAACAATGACTTTGTGTTGATTGACCTAAGTACCTTGATCGAGCTTGCATATCTCAAAACCAAGAAAGAACCGAGCAAAACCAAGATCTTTTATAGTGAACTTATCATGCAACAAAGTCTTAAGGTTTGCAATATCATCAGAATATGTCCCAATAACTAACATATCGTCAACATAAAGCAAGACAACCACTAAACCAACAACTGTTTGTTGAACATATAAAGAGTGATCATGAGATGATTGAATAAACCCTTGTGCAACTAAAAAGTAGATAGCTCTATATTTCATTGATGAGAGGCTTGTTTTAAGCTATATAAATACTTTCTCAATTTATACACTTGGTTTAGTTTAGCTTTACTATAACCTTGGGGTGGAATCATATTGATCTCCTCATCTAAATGACCATGCAAAAAGACATTATTCACATCTATTTGATGTAAAGGCTAATCCAAGGCAGTAGCAACAACAAGTAGGACCCGTATAGTGCTAAGTTTTGCTATTGGTGAAAATGTCTCATTATAATCCTCTCCTTCAACTTGAGTAAATCCCTTAGCGACAAGCCTAGCTTTGTATCTTTCTATGCTACCGTTAGGCCTATATTTAATTTTGTATACTCATTTGGAACCAATAGCCCTTTTACCCTTAGGCAAAGTAGTAAGCCCCCAAGTCCCATTAAGTTCTAGTGCATCTAATTCATTGTGCATTGCGTCTAACCACTCCTTTTGTTTTGAAGCTTCTAAGTAATTTGTTGGTTTAGAAATAGTGAACATGTGAAATAGCAAAGCAAAAAAATCAGAGGGTAAATGAGCAAAAGAACTGTGATTAAACAAAGGATAAGAAGTAAATGGAATTGAAGAAGGAAAAATGTGACTATTATGAACTGAATGAACATAATCTTGCAACCATCTTGGTGTTTGACATATTCTAGAAGACCTTCTTAAGCTAAGATTAGATGCAATAGTGGGAACATCAGGAGAACTAGATTGTTCTGCATAATCTAAAGAAGGATGATGTGAAGCCATAACAAGACCTTCATCAACAGACAAATTGTGTAAAGGAACAGGAGGAAGGGAAGATGAAGTAGAATTTGGAATATTTCGAGATGTATTTTTAAATGGGAAAATGTGCTAAAAAAACACAATATCCTTAGATACAAAGATCTTCTTACTGTTTAGGTCATAGACTTTATAACCTTTGTACTGTTGTTCATACCCTAAGAATACACACTTAATAGATTTATGATCAAATTTGTCCCTATGAGGTAAGTATTTCCCAGCAAAACATAGATAACCCATTACCCAAAGATGATCATAAGAGGGTAATTTATGGAAAAGTCTCTCATATGGTGTTTACCAATCAAGTAGTTGCATTAATATTCGATTAATCAAATAGGTGGTAGTGAGTAAATACTCTCCCTAAAACTTTTTTGATAAGTTCACATGTAATCTCAAAGCCCCAACATTCACAATTAGATTTCTATGCTTTCTCTTTACTTGCCCATTTTGTTGAGGTGTATAGGGTATGGTGCGTTGATGTTGTATTCCTAAAGTATTAAACAAGGCAATATAAATTGAAGAAACAAATTCTCCACCATTATCAGTTTGTATAATCTTAGGAACAATACCAAAACAATTAGAAACATATATGAAGAAATGATCAAGTATAGTACTTACTTGTGACTTATGATGTAAAAGATAAGTCTAAGTGCATCTGCTATGATCTTCTACAATGGACAAAAAATATCAAGGCCCTATTAAAGACATTATACTACATGGCCCCTATACATCCATATGTAAAAAACGGAAAGGAAACTCAAACCTCTTCTCATTTCTAACAAACAGAAGTTTATGAAATGTACTCATTTAACATGCTTCACAAAGAAAATTCTTGAAGCTTAGTTCTTTACCATAAGCTAAATGCTAGAATTTAGAAGTTGACATATGTCCCAATCACGCCTGTAAAAGACTAGCATGACTACTACTAGTATGAATAGAAATATTATAAGTAAGAGCTTACCTATCAAATTTAGTTAGAATAGGAGAAACACCAAGAGTAGGACCATGTAAAATATACAACTCATTCACTAGCAAAGCTTAAGCAACTGATGTTTTACTCTTCAAGTCTTAAAAGACATAGAAGGATGAATCAAAATTCACAACTAGTTGTTGTTCTAAAGTGATCTTGGGAACAGAAAGTATATTATGTGTAAATGTTGGCACAAAGAAAACATTATGTAGAATAAAAGTGGGATTCAGTTGAATAGATCCAATTCTATCCACAGTTAGATGACAACCATCTGGTAGTCTAAGTAAGATTGATTTTGATAGTTGTTTTATGATATGTAGAAGGCTCAAATTAGGTGTCATATGATCCGTTGCTCCGGTAGTGACAATCTAATAATCTAGCTTATTACTTATGAGACTAAAACAAGAAGTGATTGTCATACCTGCAAACTGAATATTGGTTACACCAGTGGCATGATCATCCACCATCATGAACTTATCTTGAATCATTTCTTTATCAAATTGAACATTCAATTTAGCCACAATAGCCTTGGGACCATCTGTACAAATAGAATTCAAAGGAATATCAGCTACAAAATTAGAATCAACGCTTCTAATCACATTAGCTTGTTTTCCTTAAATAATACGCTTTCACTTATACCAATTCGGGTATCTAACAAGTTAAAAACAATTTTCAACTGTATGTATTTCTCCCTTACAATATTTACACAACAGTTTCCTAAACCACTTCTTTTCTGTTTGATTCTGAATCAAGTCCCCTTTCATCAAATTAAAGGTTGATATCTCAATAGTAGACCCTGGCATTCCATTCACTTGTCTTTATTTCTCAACTTGTTGCACCAAATAAAATGCTTTTTTTACATTCAAAAGTGGTTCCATCGACAGCACTTGATTACATATCCCATTGTAGGTCTCATTTAAGCTCATAAGAAATTGGATTAACTTTCCTTGTGACTCAAAATCTTGAATCCTGTCCTTAATGTTGCAACCACATCCTTCACAAGTACAAATTGGATACAAATTTAAAGCATTAAGTTCATCCTAGCACTTCTTTAATCTATTATAGTATGCACTCACTGACATATTTTGTTGCTTTAAGCTATAAATCTCATTTTGTATTTGATAGATCAATGGTCTGCAAGCTATGCTGTATTGCGCAACCACTTCTCTCCACAACTCTTGAGTTGATTGAATGAATAGCAAATTTTGTGCTATGTCACTAGTCATTGAATTAATCAACCAACTTCGCATTATATAATCACACCTAATCCACTTAGCATGATCTGGCGTATTTTCTGCAGGTTTCAAAATTGTTCTATCAGGAAAACCTAATTTGATTTTAGCACCTTATGCTAGTTGGATTGATCAACTCCATGAAAGAAAATTACATCAATTGAATATAGTGTTTCTTATGCTCATGCCTGGATTATCAGATCCTGAAATGAATAATAGATCTAGAACTAATTGATCTTTGTTCGCAGCAATGATTGTGCAGCACCAAAATTGATATAAAAAGCTTAAAAGGTAAAACAAAACCTGGAAGCCAGCTCTAATACCATGTTGAACATGGACAATCTGCAGCTTATTCAACTGGAAATGTTGCAGCAAGAAACTGTGGTCTTGGTTTGACACCAGAAGAAGATTTTGTAATATCAATTTTTTGAAATACTGAACAGATCGAATACAGAGGAGGAGAAAGATATTTATACAGTAAAAATCCTAACTAACTAAACTAACACGTGTACAAATAATCTAAAGCAAAGCCAGCTGTACAATAATATATACACTCTCATAACACACACCTCTTTGTTTCAGGTTTCGTAAATATTGATTGCGGATTATCAGAAAATTCGCAATATGTAGACTCAAATACAGATCTTATGTCCGTGTCCGATGCCTCCTATATTGACAGTGGTGATAGCAAGCCTATCTTAGCCATGTTCAAGAGCGAATCCATTGACCAACAACTTGGTATTTGAGAAGCTTTCCTAAAGGGACTCGAAATTGTTGCACACTTCGTTCTCCCGTCGGCAAGGACACCACTTTCTTGATCAGGGCCAGGTTTTTGTACGGCAATTATGATGGACTGAATCAGTTGCCGGAATTTGACTTGTATTTGGGAATCTCATTTTGGGACATAGTAAAAATTCAAAATGCATCCAAAGCCATAAACAAAGAGATCATACATGTTATAAATCCAGATAACCTATATTTGTGTCTTGTCGACAAGGGATCCGGGGTACCATTCATTTTCGCAATCGAGCTTCGGAAGTTAAGTTCAAGCGCTTGCCCAACAAACCCACCAACATCTCTTATGACTTACTTTCGATATGATTTAGGATTAAGTGGCACACGAATAGTCAGGTAAATTTTACATATACATATTCGATTTTCCATGTTTAGCAATTAGAGTATAACAATTTTACCCAAAAGTTATCTTAAAACTTATAAAAGAAAAACATTGGTCTCCTCAAATCATTGTTAAAACTTCTAAAAGAACATTGGAATTCCTCCAAAATAGCGAAGATTTAGAATTTACGAATGGTCAACTGACTGGGAAAGTAAATAATGATTTTTTTTTTAAATTTTTTCCTTAAGTTTTGCATGGCAAAATAATATTTAGAAAGTCGAGGGTGTGTATCCAACCGCAACGGACCTACACGCCTAAAGTAAAATAACTCTTAAGGCTAGTTGGTAGCAATTAAATCTTAAACCTTATTGAAATGACATCTTTTCCTACCAGAGATGGGGATCTTATCTCCATTCCGAAGGAAGAACCTACAATATTTTATTAAACAAAGTGCACGAATATATATATATTTTTTTCCCACTTTACAATGGTCTACATCTTTATTGCACGTTCAGAAAAATATAGCCCTCAGTTGACCTTATTCTTGGGGCTCCTTAATCCAGATAATCCAAATTTCTAAAATATTTGGTGACAGTTTGCTCATATTATGGCGATGATTATAGTATATAAATATATATATGTATATATGTATGTATGTATGTATGTATAAAAGCACAATACTTCCACTTCGATTGAATATGATGATTTCTCTACTAGTTATTTGTATGTCAGCTACTGATATTTTTATTATTTTAGCATCACTTTATAGTACAGCTGAACTATATCGTGAAAATTATTAGTATTTCGGATTTCATCTAATCATGTTCCTTTGGAATAAATCAAACAAAATCTTACTTTTCCATATCCAAATTTGCATATGGTGTAGGTATGGAGATGATAGTTATGATCGATTCTGGTCACCATATCCAAATTTGCCTTCATGGACGACGATCAGTACTGATTTGCCTGTCGATTCAAATCAACAAGATCGGAACAATGGTTATTCTCCTGGTTCAACTGTGATGGGAACCGCGGTTATTCCCAAAGATCCTGCACGACCCTTGAACTTTACATGGGTACCAGATGATCCGGCATCAAAATTTTACTATTATCTACATATTGCAGAAATTCAGCAGCTGCAACTTAATGAATCTCGAGTGTTCAACTTTACTATCAACAGGAAGATCGAGCTTAAAATTATGCAGCTAGATTACTTGTACACACAAACTATTTATTACACTAAACCTCATACTAGAGAGAGAGCTGATTTAGAACTCGTCAAGACAGCTAATCCAACTCTTCCGCCTCTCATGAATGCTATCGAGGCATATACAACTCGGGACATTACAGAATCTCAAACTGTGCAAGAAGATGGTGAGTGAAATATAATGAATTTATTGCATTTTTTAATTTCGTTATGAGCTAATTATACGAAATTTGGCAACGAATGTGTTTAGTTGATGCAATGCTCAAGATCAAATCGACTTATGGATTGAAGAAGATTTGGCAAGGAGACTCATGTGCCCCTGAAACTTCTGTTTGGGATGGTATATTCGAGCAGCAATAATGTGGATACGTCTTCCATAGTATCACTGTTAGTTCTTTTCTTTCCTTTCATTATAGTAGACCTACCATTAGATCCGACATTGTTAGATGCAGTTGCATTAAACTAAATCCTAGCCTTAACTTCCTAAATTAGGAACTTATCATCGAGTGCCTTGAAGGGAGACATGTCTTCTTACATCTCAAACCTCAAATCGATATGGATCCTCTAAGTACTTGCATATATTTATCAAAGATAAATAATTAATTTTACTCACCCAATTAGAATTGTCATCTATGGGCAATCAAGGCCAACATAATATATGTCATATATGTAGTCAATTTGATATTAATACTTTTATTTTTCAAATTGAGTGTTTAGACTTTCAAATTTTAAAATACATGCTTTTAACAGCCTATATGACCATTTTATTCTTAATAAATTAATTGAAGTTTCAATAAAATTTTATAAATTAAATAAAGAAATGTAGAATGTGTTTTTTTTTTTTTAGCCTTGAAATATCCTTTAAAAGTAATGTTATTTTTAATTTTTTGTTATTTTTATTGAGAGGAAAATTATCGTGTATAGATCTTAAAAGACATTTTATGAGATTTGATAGTCTAAAGGCTTGATCTCAAAAATAGGATATTTAAATGCAGATGAAGTAAATATGAGGTAGTATATAATGAAACTATAACTTATAAATTTATTCTTTTGTTATATTTTAATTATTAAAAATTCATTGAAAAGTAGAAAAAAGATGTATTACGTTGAGATTTGAAAGAGCAAAATTTTCAGTGATGCTAGAGTTTGCTAAACGGTCAAGGATGCTCTTGCATACATGAGCGTAGAGGCTGCCATCACAAATAGATTTGCATCAGATTGATTGTTACATGGCATCAAAGAAGTAATTTTTGCTTGAAAAGTAATATAAATTAAATTCATTCATCAAACGACAATTGTTAACTAAATAATTTTCCCGAGGTTCTATATATGTTTCGGCTTTATCCTATAAATATTGGCAAATAGTAAGAACTATATGACTTGATGTACAAATTTAACCTTTTTTCCAATGACTATTGTGAAAACTAAATGGCGCGAACCAATTTAGGACCATTAAAAATTGATTGTCTAATCACTTACATTGATGAAAATGTGTTTTATCGCACTGGTAATAAAACCATCATGCGATGTATTTAAAGAATGGAAATTAATTGAAAGAAAAATTATAAAATATGAAAAATATCCATATTTTGATCCATGTCAAGTTTTACTAAATGAAAAAGAAAATAGAAAAAGTCTAAAATCTAATGCATATGGAATTAAAAATCACAATCATCGGTTGCCCTTATCATCTATGTCATCCTCTTTTTCTTATTCATAATTTCTGTATGATATGTAATTTCCCTCAAAAAGTAAATATTCTACTAAAAATTCATGAATTCATACATATTTGAATTGTAATTCCCCTTTGTTTCTCTAATTTTGATTATTGTTGCAGGGATTTATCTCATAATGGCTTAACCGGTCAGGTGCCAGGTTTTCTTGCTCAGTTGGAGAGTTTAAAAGTCATGTAAGTCCCATGCAATGAGTTTTGAAAATTCTGAAAATTTGGGCCCATAACCCATGGGTTCCAAGATGGAAACCTGGCTTTGATACCAAAAATGTAACGGGTACAATAGAGTAAACAAATTTGAGAGGTTGATGGTACACACTAATAAGATATGAAATGGGAGCTTTTCATCATAAGTCACTAGAGCTAGCACCATGTATTCATTATCTTATATATAAAAAGAAAAAAAAATTACAAAATGAAGGACATGATGTCCTTATATAGTTTGCATGGGCGGTGAAAAATTATGGCTAGAAAATTCTACACAATTGACCAATGGTGAAGCAACTTTACATGATTGGATATTACAAAGTACAATAATGAAAATTCTTGCTGTTATTTCCGGATATGAAAGAAGAATCCAACTATCTTTTGGAGATAGATAGTTGTCCCTTATCCAGTGATAACATGAAGAAGCTGTCCTTACTTCTTTGTAAAGTAAATCTTTCAATGCAGTAATAACTTTCCACCGCCAGCAACCACGTTGAATTTGTACCTTCAATATTATATTGCAAATTATATTTTTAACAGAAAATGCCTATTAATGCAAAGTTATTTGATAATTTGTAGAAATCTCACGGACAATAACTTGACGGGCAGCATTCCCCAAGAATTGCTTCAAGGTACTCACTAAACTTATGCATTCAACGAACATGAAGGATACTTAAAGTTAAATTCACTCTACATCACGGCATATTTCCAATGCCTTGACATGTTCGGTTCTTCCATTAGCAAAGCCTCCGAAAAAGAAATAGCTTATCAATTGTGTTTACCTCGGGAAATTCGTAAATCTCGTGGTGTTTTTTCTATGGAATTTGGACTTAATTTCACATTTGCTATAAATAAAGCCTTAGAATCACAAAATATTCTGTACTAATCCGAAGATGCTATGATTGCCAATGGCTTTAAGCTTGCAACTAGTGGTGGAAAGCACGATTGCAAATGGAAAGTTGGGATGATTAACCATCATATAACAAATATCATATAGAAAGGGGGGGAAATGCTTTTGCTTCTTTTCGAAAATAAAAAATGCTTTCACTTTTGAAAAAGGAATCATTCTCCTCAATTTCAATTATTATTTTTCTTTGCTAAGCACCAATACGAGTGTTCGGCAACTATCGTCGGCTATGTGGTCACCTTCCATCACCACTTACTATTAAGCGACTAATATTTATAACCTTTTGAAACTATTTTAATGATATTTTATAGTTGCAAAGTTTTAATGATAACAAATACCGTAAAACAATCTTTCTTTTGGGAAGGAAAAAAACACAGCATTTGTGTAACTCTTCGAATTCTGCTGCTAAGTTGCCATCATCTATCAATGATATAATAAAATTTCAGCCATTCAAATCCCTAGCCTTTAGTGGAAGTTACTTCCACATTTACATGTGAAAAGTCTAATTCAATACCAAGCCCTCGCTCTGTTGACTGAATATATATCTTTAAAATTTATTGTCTTGCAGATTGGATGGAAATCCAAATCTTTGCTTGCCAAATTCATGTCAGCTGGACAAAAATCCCATGGACGACAACAATAAACATAAAACAACTATAATTACTGTAGGAGCATCACTTGGGGCAACTTTTATCATTGCTAAAGCAGTAGCCATTCTTTTGTTTCTTAGCAAAAGGAGAGATGCTCGTGGTAAAACATAGTATTAACATGTCAAAAATTCCATATTGTTGCTATCTTTAGGACAAACAATTTATGTAAATTACAATGGTTATTACCCTAATAACCTACAAAATGTTTCTATAGATTATGTGAGTGTAGTTGGCAAGAGAGAAAGAACCAATTTGGACAAAAATCACAAGCAATTCACATATTCAAAGGTCTTAAGAATTACTAGCAACTTCCAAAAAGTTATTGGCAAGGGTGGATTTGGAATGGTTTATCTTGACAACCTAGACAACACTCCAATTGCTGTAAAAATGTTAGCCCCTCATTAGTTCAAGGATATCAAGAATTCAGAGTGGAGGTATATTCCTTCATAGTTAAGTTATTGTTTGATTACTATAATACTACTTGCGCACTCATTTTCGTTTAAGTTTAACAAATCTAAGTTGGTTCAATTAACAAACAGAGCTTCTCATGAGAGTTCATCACAAGAACTTAACTTCTTTAGTAGGCTATTGCGATGAAAACAACAAGATGGGGTTGACATATGAATATATGGCCAATGGTAACTTAGAAAAACATTTATTAGGCACTTTAACTTACATTTGATTCCTTCAACTTTTGAGCTTGAGGGATAATTGCAAATGCATCCTTGAAACTATTAGTGGGATGAAAATACGTATTGAAAACTCCTAAACTTGTATTTACCAAATTATGGAAAGATGTATTTTTTGAGTTTTAGATATGCTATCTATAAGCAAAAGTTTCATGGGTGTTTACATTTTCCCTTGAACTTTGATTTGATTCAATAAACTTATAGCATCTAACCATTTGCTATATAGAGAGGAGTCCAAACATTTTAGGATGGAAAAAGAGAATTCAAATTGCAAGTGATGCAGCATAAGGTGACCAAATTAGTGAATAGTATGATTTTATTCTCTAGTGTTGGTATCCATTTCTTAAGGATGACAAATGAGCTAACATATGCAAACTTTTATATTCTAGGGTTGGATTATTTACACAAAGGTTGTAAGCCACCAATAATTCCCAGAGATGTAAAAACAACTAATATATTACTCAATGAGAATTTTCAAGCTAAAGTAGCTAATTTGGGGATATCCAAAGTTTTCCCCACTGATGGCAATTCTCATGTGACAACAACAATAGCAAGCACCCTAGGATATCTAAACCTACAGTAAGGTTTTTCTACATCACCTTTTTCATAACAATTTAATTTTAGGATGTGTTACTTATATCATCATACTTTCAATATTCAATACCTAATAATTTAAATAGGTGCATTAGAACTCAAGGCTCTTCTCTATTATGAGTTGTAAATTTTTATTAAAGCCTATGAGATGGGTACACTTTTAAAAATATAGTTGAATATTGGCATTATAAAGAATCAAATTCACGATCTATTATCTTTGATTTCATATCAAACTGAGCTATATAACCAACTAATCCAACTACTTAAACCTACATATATGGTATGCGCTTAAATTTTCATCTTTTTCTAATTAATTTGGCATCTACCACTTGTATGACATTAGCAAGATTGAATCACAAATGCAAAGGTTTAGAATTGAAATAATATTTTAAAGCACTTGCATGCAATCTTGATGCATTGAAATGTGACATAATTAGTATTTGATTTATCTTTTTAGATACTATAAAACAAACTGGTTAAATGAAAGGAGTGATGTATATAGCTTCGGAGTTGTTCTATTCTAAATCGTTATAGGATGAAAAGCCATGGAAAAATCTCCCATGAAAACTCATATTGCTAGTTGGGTTAATAATATGATCTCAATGGGAGACATCATGAAGATAGTTGATCTAAGGTAAGGTGGATATTTTGACGTTAATTTTGCTTGGAAAATTTTAGAATTAGTAATGGTTTGCTTATCTAATGAATCTACAGAAAGACCAACCATGAACTAAGTAGTGATAGAGCTAGAGTAGTGCATTGTATTGGCTAAAATGTAGAATTTAGAAGATTCAAATGGGGAAATGAGGTCCATCATATTTAAGAGTGAACTAAGTATACGGTAGTAATATCATGTTTTACTTCGAAACTCAATGGTTTGATACTATATATGCATAGAACATTTTTATATTGTAACTTTTCTTTGGATAGGTTTGCAATACAAAATTCTAGTTGAAATCTTATGTGTCTAAATACATGTCTTCGAATTTTAATTTTTAGTGTTATATATATATTTATATATTTAGTCTCCAATTATCCACAAAGATTTCCCGATCAGAGCATATCTAGAGCCTTCCTGTTTAGTATGGATTTACTAGCTTTCTCTTTTGTTTTTTCTTAAAATGGCTATTTGCATATATTCAATGCAATTTACATTAAGCAAAATGTTACCCATGTTTTATAAAAATTTATTAGAAGAGGGTTCTCAAACTTGATTCTATGTAGAATCATTAAAGAGCCTTAGAATCGAACTATAAAATTGTAAGTTTCTATAACCTGAGTACTATAAGTATGCTTAAAATAATAATAAAAAGACAACTTAACATACATAATAAAAATAAAGAAATCCAATATAATTTTTTGTCATTATATAAGTCATAATACAAATGATTAAGCATAAATCATTAGACTAGGAAACTAAAATATAAATATTAATGTCAATATAAATTACATTACAATTAACTACACAAATTATTATGATAAAATCAAAAGTAAAACAAATCCTTAATCATCAACTACCTTATTATTATCAAAATTACAACTAGCTCTCCTATTACTATCATTATTGCCATCATCATTGCCATTACTAACATCATTATTAGTACTAATGTCAATGATATCCATGTGATATCTTTTAAGTACAGTGTGACAAAAGTTCAATTGTTTAGGTACAGTTTAGATTTTATCAAAGCTCCAACTTTAAGTGTGCTCAATAGGGTGTACTCTTAAGATGAGCGACCTCTCAAGAAATAATTAAACCAAGGACAAGAACATGAACACTTTACACCAAAGGGACAATACCTTAGAATGTGAAGTTTAGTCATTATAGATGGTGCCAAAATGGTTCACCAATCTAACAAGGGGAGCTCGTACCTCATTAAGCAAAGTGTTAAAGCAAGGGGGGACCTCTTAAGCCTATATGAGAAAATTTCTAGACTCTTCCCTACCTAGTATTCATATAGAATTATGTAACAATATAGTGGAGGATGCTAATGCTGTAAGTGGGGAAGATTGTGATACCTCTTCAATATGAAAGCTCTATCTTTAAGGTACCTTTTACATTATCTTTGGGAAGAGGGAAAGAATGAGAAGTGAAATAGTTGGGAAGGAAGGAATTAGAAGAAAGGAGAGGATGGAAGTATTAATTCCTTTGTATATATTTGTTTAGAGGAAGGAAAACTAATCATTATTAAGACAAAAAAAAAACTAATATAGTAATATATTATCAAAGTACATATGAAAATAAGGAAAAAGCACAAATTTATGACTCAATCGTTTACACATTTCTATTTGAATTGCAAATGTTTCAAAATTTTTATACGAGTTCTCAACATTTGCAAAAATTATTAAATAAGTCCTCCATTAATTTGTTATTAATTTTTTTGTTAATTATGATACATGAGACATTCTAATTAGTGTATAGGAAAAGCACAAATATAGGACTCTACTTTTTATGCCTATTCTATTGGAGTCTAAACTTTTAAGATTTTAATTTGAGTGCTCCATATTTGTAAAAGTTTTTTAAAAAAATCCTCTATTAGTTTTGCTATTAACCTGTTCATTAGTTATGTTACATGACACTTTCGATTGGTCCATATATTTTTATTTGATAATTATTATAATTAAAATAATAACAAAATAATAAAAATTAGGAAAATTAAAAAAAGAAGAAGAAAAATATAGAAAAATGAAAAATCAAATAAAAAAGATATATCACCCTAAGATTAGGGGGTGGTAAGAATAATTGAAAGGAAGTGGTGAATGCAATCTGTACACATTTATTACATTATATATGTATATATATATTTATTATTTGATTTTGTTTTTTTTTTATTTTCCAAAATTTTTATTATTTTATATATTGTTTTCTTTATTTTCTATATTAATTATTTAATAAAAATACATGAACCAATTAGAAAGTGCCACATGTCATGTTGATGAAAAAGCAAATGGCAAACTAACGGATAACCTATATGAAATTTTTAACAAACTTTGAGGACTTGAGTAGAAATTTTAAAATGTTTATGACTCAAAATTGAAAAGGCACAAAATGTTGAGTTCTAAATTTGTATTTTTCCTATAGACCAAATAAAAAGTGCTACATATCATAATTAACAAAAAAAGTTAACGAAAAAGTAATGGATGACTTGTTTGAAAATATTTTGCAAATGTTCAGGACTCAAAGAAATTTTAAAATATTTAGGACTTAAAAATAAAAAAGTTTCTAAAGTTGAGTCCTAAATTTGTGCTTTTCCTTAAAAATAATAATGAGAAGAAATGTAAATAAAAATGAGGGGTGGATTAGTGATTACAAAACTTTTCCCCCTTCCTTTCCTCCTTCTCTCCACTTTTGGAGGGGAAAAAAATTTTGTAGGGTTCATGGAAATAATTCCACCCACTTTCTTTACTATCTAAAACAAATAATGGATTAAACAATTTTCTCCCCATTTTCCTTTCCTTCATTCCCCTTTCCCTTTCCCTCATTCCAAACATAATGTTAGTGTAGTGTCTTGAGTATATTATTATGTCTCAAAACAACGGAGTTGCAATAATTTCATTATATAAACCAATCTATGATAGCAATTGATCTTACAACTACTATTGTAGATATAATTTATATAATGCATTTATAACTTCTCGCTTTAAAGTAAACAGCTCATTCAACATTAATGATAAAATTTACATATAGAACTAGAAACTTTAAGTCATATCTATATAGATATATATATATATATATATTGTCTTATGATCCCAAGAAATATTTACACAGTATAGTAGTCCAATAAGTAAAATATTGCATGACCATTCCATAAACCTAAGAGTAAATAAGAAAATCTCAAGAGGACTCGATTGATCAGCCGATTTAATCCTTACTCCCTAAGGCACTTAAAAAAAAAAAAAAGAAAAACTAATCTCTGATAGTTATAGTGTATCTCATTTCATTTAGTACCTGCAAGAAAATCTGTAAGGATATAAGCAATTAACAACTTAGTAAATATGGACGAAAACTTAATAACGTATATCAAACATAAATAAGGTATTCAAATAATTAATTAAATGCAATGCAACTTATAAATGCCATTACACAATGTGATCTGGTTTGTTGTAAAATTAAAAAAATTTCACCCGCTCTGATCTAGGTTGAAGAGTTTCAACATTTACGTAACAGCTCACAATCAAACTTAAGTTTACACAATAGAGGACTACTCCCTTTATAGCTATCCTTTGAACCATTGCCCTCATCTTTACTATAACTTTTTCTTCTATTATTTAGTTTGACTAAGGATGAAGAAAAGACCCTTATGCTATCCAACGCTATTCTTTTCGAAGGTATCGGTATTTGGATAGAGAATATTAACCGTCCCCTAAAGAGTTACAATGCATGTTTAGTTAAGGCATTAGGTCAAATATAATTATATTCAATTTAGAGTGATAAGACAATTTCACTCCATACGATTCACAACAACCACCACAGCAAAGCATTAGTATACAGCCAAATAGTTAGAGACACATAACTATGCAAACAAGTAACTACCTACAAATACAAACAACACGATCTTAAGCCTTTAAATACTTTAATATAGTAGTCTAAAATACAGTGATATATTGAACCCAACTTACTTGCTGTAAGTTTAACTCATCGCCACTTATCTTATAATATAAATACTTTTTTAGCATTTATGTCTTTATGACATATAGGCTTTAAATTACAATTTTTTACTTGATTATCCAAGTTATATATATTATTTACTACTGATCTATTTTAGGCTAGTTTCTTATTCAATTCCTAAATTCGTTTCTGATTATGAGTTTTATATGTAACCATAGGAGCTCCTTTTAAACCAATATGTGAAATTAATCATATTACACTTAGATATCCTAAATCTCCTATCTAGCTCCTAACCAATATTTTGGTCCGCACAATATACACTACTCTTAATTTAACTATTAAATTTGCTTCTAATGTGAGAATAACTTATGTTTTTCATATAATTACCTAATTATATATTCCATATTAGATTTATTGTATATTATTATTATCATACTATATCAACAAATAACATCCTAAGATGCTTAATTACATGCTAAATCAGTATTTATACAAACTTAGCCCTAAATCATAAATTAACTTAAAATATACGATTTTATCTATAATTTTAAAGCCTAAAAATTAATTAAAATTTTAGAAAATTAATTTTTCAAAAATCTCTTTGTCTCACTATCATAAACACTTTAAATAATCTACAGAAAAATTTTGAAGTCAAAACTATATTATGAAGATAATTCAAATTTAAATTGAAAACTCTCGATTTTAAGGATTTTTTAAGTACTGTATATCCTAGGATCTAATTTTATCAAATTAATATTTTTCCCTAAATTTGGCTATATAAATACCTCAAAATACAAAATTTTATAATTTTCTATATATATTTGATATTTTTAGTAAATTTTAAAAAAAATCGAAAGGAAATTGAGACTTACTATTTGATCAGCTTCCAATCACCAATGGTGGCTCCAAGATTGTCGACAGCCTTAGAGGTGGTTCTAGGGTCAACTGGTGGTGGTCATTTGACTCCAGGTGGTTGTTGGTCATTTATTCCCCTCACAAGCCTTAATTACACGATAATTTTGCTAATTTTTCTAAAAATGTTCTTTCTTCTCTTCTCTCATCTCCTTAAATTTTTTCAAAGCTCTAAATTGACCTAACTAAACTCTAGATGAGTGTTTCCTAATTTATAGAGGAGTTTAGATAAGTTAGTGAATTAATTGTTGACATTTATCCCTTATTTTTTCTTTTTTCTTTTTACTTTCTAGTTGGATAATTTTGTTTCTTCACTTCTCAAGAAGCACGCCTTAATTCTAGACATTTCTTCATTTTTCCATAATTTTATTTATTTTTTATGAATTTTTCTTAATTAATTAGTATTATTTTAACTTATTTTACATATTTTAAGCAATTTCGGGTATTTTACTTGTATGTAAATACATATATAGTATAAATAAATACTCCCAAATATTATTTATATTATTTTATGATTTTTAATATACATATAATATACCTTTATTAATTTGTTAATAATCAAAACTCATTTTACATTTTTCTGATAAATAATGGTTAATATGCATTATAATATTAAATTATTTTGTTATTTATTTTCATAAATTTAAACTCACATGATCGCTTTTACTAATATTCCTAACATTATTGTAAAATTGGAGCTCAATTAGATAACTTATCTAATCACCTTAAATTTTGTGTGTCGACTCAAAACACTTGATTGTAGGGCTTCATGCATTGAAACACCAAAGTTATGCATGCATAATAAAGACAAAGTTTTAAAGCTTCTTATGCTACAACTAACAATAAATTGGTGTATGAAGTTTTGGTGACAATTCATATCTTTTTATTCCAAGTTTTAAATGCACAAACTGGTACTTTATCTCTTCTACAACATTAATGTCAATAATGTCCAAATTTTCATGAATCCTATTCCCTTGATTCTCTGGATCGATATTTGAAATTTTCCTCCACAATATTGCTTGATATCTTTCTTTACCTTGGCTGACCACTTCAAAAGATACACGAATAATCAAGTGAGAAATCTTCAACAGTAAAGCTAGTAGTGGTAGGTTAATCAATTTAAGTTAAAGAAGTGATTATAGTGTCATTTGACTCATGATTTTATGGGTTAGTTTTAAATTATAAAAGCCCATTCTTTTTCCTATTTTTGGCGATATACCAAACCCAAATCAAAATAAGATGTTGAATTAGTAGAATCATAAATCTATAAAATTGACAAAATTATAAACTTTTAAATTGTACATTTAAACTCATAATTTCACCATGAGTTTACACTTAAATAATTTTACTCCATTTTAACTCTAAAAGGTTTTATAAAATCATAACTTATATAATCATATAAATTAACTTATGAGTTTAACAACCATACGTTGGAGGCTACTAAAGCTATTACAGTAATATCACGATTTCATCCAAATTCTAGTCAAAGATCTAATAGATGATCTTTTACACAAATTATACTGTCAATAGTTCATTATAGATCAATCTTACTTATATTGATGAAGATACATCATAGGATAAATATCATGACCTTAAGAAGGGTCTAGTAGAATTACCTAAAATTTTAATATCACATATACACTTATAATACGAAAACTGCCTTACAAATTAGAGATTACAAGACTCTAATTAATTAATCACTAAGGTTTCCAATTTTTAATTTATTAACTTATCATAAATAAAAATATAAATAACTATAGACATCCAATATTTCACAATTCCTCAGAACCTTAGAGAATCAATATCTCTTACCAAGTAATAAGATTAGGTAAATAAGTTTTTCATATTACAAAAAAAAAAAAAAAAATACTAAATGAAACAATACTTTAACACATGAATGCTTCCTACATAGAGTATTCATAAACTAACTATACATTCCTCAACTAAATTTAACTTTCTCTTATCTTATATTTATACTCTACACTTAAAGCTTAGCATAGTCCCAGCTTAAATGGACCTAGAAAATAAATTATTGGGAAGTAAGTTACACAAGTTTAGTGAAATATCACTCTTACTATATTGTCAAGCAGATTATTAAACAATTAATTAATGGATATATGAATGCATGAACAAGTACTAAACAATATATATAGTTGACCAGTTGCTGCATACAACTTCAAATTTAATATCCTCCAAGGTAAGGGTCAGAGATTTACCGGCATCAATCACAATCGAGTTCTAATGCTTAAGTTTTTAACCATAAATTGAAATTTCGTATTTCACAAAACATATTTCTACTTCCAAAATCTAATAATACATAAATTCCTAGGTTTAACAGTAAGGTAACCCTTATAGTCCATACTTACGTTTTATAGCGGTAGTCTCTAGACTTGACCATTAACCACCTACAATTAGCGTCTCCGACACTATGTAAACTTGCGAGCTAAGGTTATGGTCCTGTTATATAAGTGCCCCTATGTAAGCCCCTAAAATTGTGTTTAGGGCAACTGAACCTATATTTAGGCCCTTTGAGAAAAAAAATTATCTAATTGAGCTCAAACTTTATAAATAAAACAGAAATATTAGTTGAAGTAACTTAGTAAAGTTAAATTTCGAAAATAATAACCAAAAATCCCAATTTTGCCCTTAGAAGTATGATTACTTAACATAATATAAAATTAATCGGAACCCCCTTAAATCGAACTCGGAATGCAATAGGAATTTAAAGATAAGTTAATTAGGCTATAAAATAAGATAATATAGTATAATTTACTATATGAATATATATGTATCATTATGATTATACTTGATATAAATAATAGTTATACTTGTAAATTAACTAGAAATTACATAATTATATATAATATGTGTTAAATTCATGAAAATAAATAAGAAATATATCCTAAACATAAAAGATATGCTAGAAACATAATTATACAAGTATAATTACATATTACACGTAATATATATATATATAGGATATATACTAGTGTATTAATAAAATAACTAAATATTAACATAATATATATATATATATATATATTAATGATATTTAACCAAATTATCCACTAAAACTTATCTAATTACAATCAAATTGTTGGAGTTTAATGTGGCATGTTGTAGGATTTGAAATTTGCTTATTCAAAAAGGGATTAAAGAGAGTTAGGCACCTCATGCTTAGGTTAGAGAAAAAAAATTGAAGAAAAAGAAAAAAGAAAATACCATGTCACAAATCAAACCTTATATATAGAAAACTACATTAAAACTTCTATGGTTGACAAATTAGAGCCTAGAAGAGAGAGAAAAATTCTAGAAAATAGGAAAAAAATTAGAAAAATTACACAAAAACAGAATTGGAACTGAGCTAGAGTAATTCCTAAGGCAAACCTTAGTCTGATGTGAAGTCCTTCCTCCACCGCTTAGAACCCCCAGTATCTAACCCTTCCAACACTACCCCTTCCATCGCTGACTACTGGAATTCCAAAGAACAAGCAAGTCAAATTTCTATCTTGTTTTTTATTTATTTTTTAAAAATAGTAAATCTACTAAAAATTTTTTGGAAAAATTTATATTTAGATTATTGTAAATATGCTTTTGTGTGTCATTTTTATTTTTGTAAAATTTTCATTATTTTATATACTTGCTTAAGAAAGTTACTATTTACTCTAATTTTGACTTTCAAAATTTTGGCTCAAAATTTTTGTGTAAAATGTACATGATATATAAATAATTTCTATGTAGCCAAATTTTTAATTTAAGTATTTATAATATTTATTATATTTTTAGCCCTAAAAATAGGTAGAAATAGGGTGAAAATATGAAATAAATAGGTTTTATGAAATTAATTGATGAAATTGACTTATACTAACTTTTGGTGAATTATAATGATGTTAGGATATGTTAGAAATAATTTTGTGTAAAAAGGATAATATTTTGGTAATTAAATATAATTTAGAGATAAAATTATAATTTCGAGTATATAAGCGATACATTAATAGCATGAAATTAAGTGATAACTGAATCTCTCATATTTTTAGGAGTTCATAGAATTTTTAGGAAATCATTTGGTGACCTAAGCTATTCATTATGAATTTACATAGTAAAATAGTTTAAATTATAAACCAGGGCTTGTTTTTAGTAATAATAAGTTAAAATATGATAAATAATGAAATAAAAACTATATAAATCACATTGGTCAAATTTGGTGAAAGTAAGTTTTAATATATTTAATGGTAATTTTATAACCAGGGTATGTTATATACATATTAGGATTAGATAATATCTATATTAACGAGCTATATTGACAAATTATATAAAATATAGTTTAATTATATAAAATACATATAATACGATAAAATTCATATAGATACGTATAGGTGTATTAGAAATTAGAACTATCCTTTAGAGGTCATCATTAGAAATAACACCTGTAATATGTGTCGTTAGGCTTATACAAACCTAATGATACTATTTTTACTAAAATTCGATAATCCTAAGTAATATAACCTATATCTCCATAATATTATGAGAATTTAAATATTATGATAACCTTATTATAATTGAAACGTAATTTAACCAATTAATCATACCTTTCTATACAATCAAAATGATATATTATACGTAATAATATAACTACATATATTATTATTATTATTTAATAACTTAACTCAACTTATGTAATATACTATATATATTTATATATATATAACCGTTTAAAAAAGTATGCTTAGATAGAACCATAATGTTTTCATAATCATTATGAAAACTAAATCTGGATTTTATATATATAGGATCTCTCAATGATCAGGGCATTGAAGATATGAATCTTCTGTAATGAACATTTGGACAAGTTCGGATCGTAACTTTATTGGTTATTGAGATATTGTATTAGTGTCTGGAGACTTAAGAGTACTTATGTTATGGTTATAATTAGTTGTTTGTGAGCATGCCATGTGTATGATTGGTAATTAGTTGTGATAGGAGTTGAACTTCTTAGCGTCCTATTCTGTATGATTGCATCGTTTATGTATTGAGTACACTTGTCTAGTCACCCCTAATTGAAACTAATAGTGATTCGATTACTAACAAAATTAGACATACATAACACCTGTTAAGGGAAACAATTAGGAGGTCAGACCATCTACCAACTCTCTTCAATGAGGATAGAGGAAATAGTCATTTTCCTATTCTTAGTTGAATTAAGTGACAGACGATAAAGTTGTAGTAAGGGTAGGGGCCATGGTTCAAAGGTAGTCATTAGGGGAGGGTGTTTTTCATTACACAAGCTTAGGTTTAGTCTGATTTGAGTCACAGTAAAACTCCTTAATCCGAGTTAGAATGAATGTAATTTCTCTAACCTCATAATAGACCGGATAATATTATGCAATGTTTCAAGTGATTAATTGATTAAATTTCAACATAATTAAAAACCTTATATGTGATTATATAATACTCTTGTGACTCTGTCCTATTTACTAACCTAATTGTGCTTATATCCCCATAGACTTTTTTACAAGTATCGAGTGAAAATCTGGATATTTAGATATCATCACCCTTAAGTTAGTGTATTATTAGCTGGGAAAGTGAAGAAAAGAATAATCCACTAAATTTGAGCTTTTAACTTTTCTTTTGATTTTTGAAGAAACTAATTAGGAATTCCCTATGATACCCACTAGTTTCCTATTTTATTGTAAATAGACTTTAAGACTTGTAGCTCTTTGTAAACTTTGATTGTAAATTATAACTCTAGGTGTGAAATATTTATGTAAGTATTGCTGTGTTATTAGATAACACGTTATATATAATAGGTATTTTGTAAAATTATATCATAAGTTTGATTATTCATAAGTATCAAAATGAATGTTTTAAGTTGGTTGAGTTGTGTACGCCTTATGTGAACTATGTCTACGATAGTAGCTGTGAGGTCAACTTTTATCTTAGGTTAGTTTACATGGTGGAACTGTTATAACTTTTCCTATTTTAGGTATGACACCTTGTTGTATATTAATCATAATTAATCAAATCACATGGGATCCCCATCCTTATAAGCCCCCTTAATACCATTTACGTGAGGTGACGGTCAGAATAGTAAATGCAATAGTTGTGCATAAAGTTCTATACAAATACAGACACATAAAGGAAACAAATTATAAATTTAATCAATTACATGTACATAAATTCCTATTATAAAAGATAATAAAAACTACATTTAACTCCTATTACATATAATACTAAAATACTCATGAACATAAGAAAGAAAATACACGAACTTAAATTACAAAGAAAAATTAGAATACATAAAAGGAAATCTTTGTTTACTTTGATATTCGAATTCTTGAGGTTGAAGCTTCCTATTTCCCTTTTGAATGGTAGTTGAAGAAAAGAGAAGAAAAATGGAAGAATGGAAGTTAGAAAGAGAGGGAAAGTTTTTCAGTTTAATGGGGAAGGGAATAAAATAAATATGTCTATTAAATTGAGATGAAAAAAAAAAATTGGAGAGGATTCTATAGATGCTAGGTGGCTCATGGCAAAAGAATGGAAAGGAAAAAGATAAGAAAAAGAAAAAGAAGAAGAAAAGAAAGATAAAAAAGTGAAAATGACATGTTGACTTTAATCCAAAATTTCAAATGTGATTATTACATATACATATGGCAACCAAAATTTGGTAATAGAAAAAGAAGAAAAGAAGAAGGAAAATAAAAAGAATTAAAAACAAATTGACTCTTTAACTTTTCTAAATGTATTTCCCCATTTTATATGATGATTGAAATGAAATATAATGTAATTATAAAATAAAATATAGGATGTAAAATTAATATATATTATATACTATATAAACATGAAATATGTACTAAAATCAAATTCAAATAATTAAATCAATATAACAGTAACATACACATGTATACACATAAGTGAAGTCACAACAATCATATAATAATATTTTTAATTTTGTTAATTTAATTAATTTATTTGTGACTCTTTATATTTATTAGTATTTAGAAGTTATCTCTATTTATTTGTAAGAGATTTTACATGATTACCCGTGTTTATTGATCATTATACCCAATTAGGGTTCTATCATAGGTAAGGTCGATTTTGTACGCTTTATAAGCTTAAAGTGTTAGTTTTAGGTTTTTATCAAGTTCGGATTCAATCTCTTATATTTACACATACATAGCTATTAAAGCTTTTATATACGATTAGGGTTTTAATCAATATATTAGAGTTTTTTTCATTCATGATAAATTTGAATTTATAATTTTAGTTAAATTTTTAGTTTATTTAACCTTATCGACCCATAAAATTATCTAGGATATTTGGATCCAATTTAGGATTTAAACTAAAAATTTATAGAGTTTACAATAAAAGCATGGAACAATTCTTTTCTATTATGACTAATTCTTGAACTATAGAATATAAATTATTCCTTGCAAACATGTTTATTCAAGAAGAAAGAACCAGCAGGACATATGGAATGTTGTGTAGCCATGTCGGAAGTGTGTTGTCCTCTTTGTTGTGTTTATTAGTAATGTAAAGGTGTCATGTATGTTTGTTTAATAGCATGCTAGTAAGTGTTTGTATCTAGTTAGTGATGCAAAAAATCTATTAAATGGGGCAGTTATTTGCAGTTTTTAGAAACAGGCAGTTATGCAATCTTGTCATTCCAGGAGGAAAAATAAGTACTTGCAGTTATATATAACTGTTGATTGTATTTACCTATTTGAATAGAAAAAAGAAGAAGAAGAAAAAAAGTCATTTTTTTCTAAAAAAATATTTAGATTTATCATCTAAAGAGATCTAGAGTTTTCTCCATAATGAACCCTTTTATTAGATCATAGAGTTTTCTCTTAATGAATCATAATCAGAAAATCGTCGGATTCTCTCTTGAACAGGTCCAAAAATTTATTTTAATTCAATCCTACAACTTTTTCCTTCCCTTTTTTTTGATCGATGGAGGGGAGATCAACGAGAGTAATGTGTTTTCTAATCTGTATGAAAAGATTAAGGATCCCACTTTGATTCATTTTTAACATTAAAAGGCATTGCATCATAATGTAAAAGCCGTCTACAAGGACAGCAGCTTACCTATATGGGTATGTGCACCACAAAAAATTTTCGTCTAATGTGGCAACAAAAACCGCAGAAATACTTAAGAGCAGCATTCCTTTTTATTGACAGGGAAAAACATAAATTTCGACGAAAAATTTCAATCACACTTCCGCACTTTCTCGTTCACCCATCATGACTTTCACTCTCTCCTCCACCTATCAGTCTCTCTCACAATTCAATGTCAAAACCCTAAAACTACTTGAATCGAGCTCTGCTGCAACCCATCCTAAATTATACATGGTGGTTTCGTTGGAAGATACCAACTTGTGCGCTATTCATGCTAAGAGGGTCAATATTATACCTAAGGATTCAGTTAGCTAGGAGAACATAGGCGAAAGGGCTTAGGGTTCGAAAATTAGGTTTCCTTCCTCTTTGTTATGGTGGTGCTGTAGTTAGCTTGAAGTTAGGGTTTACTGTTGTAATGACTCATTGCAAATGCGAATCCTTGTGTGAAAATGTCTTTTAGTCTCTCTCTCTCTCTCTCTCCCTCCTTCCCTCGCTCCCTCCCCTTATCAATGCACCTTCATCTGAGGAAAAGAGAAGACCTTCATCAAGAAACGAGCGATCTTCAATGGGAAGAACAATGCAACGCTTTTTGTCTCGAGCAGATTCGCACGACTTCAGTGGATAAATGAAGGAAGTTTTGTTCGAGAATTTCCTAGAACCCACTTCGATCAAGTAAGAGTAAATGCCGTCAATTGGATTCTCAGCGTTAGTCAATCTTTTTAACATATAAGGATTCACTCTTTGATTTTTAAAACCCATTTGGCTTTCATATGAATCAACAAAACAGACTTGTCAAGTTTCAAAACGTGGAATTTCTGCAGAGGTTTCAAAGTGAAAAACACAGCTCCGAAACGGGATACTTATTGTGGCTTGTTAAAAAAAAGAAATCTTCAACGAAATCTGTATTTCCTTTTCAAGTTTTGTCGAATTTCGATAATAATTGTAGCTTTAGGGATTGATGACCATATCTGTTGTCGCTGCTTTCTTTATCCTTTTTTTTTTTTCTTTAAATAGTTTTGGAAAGCAATCGGATAAGTTGAATAGACATTTTTAAGTTTTTCTTGGGACCATATTGTTGTTGAGAAATTTCCTTATTTCTTCTGACATGTTTAAGATTTTCTTGGGTTAATTTATTATAATAGGTTGGATTTCGGAGTTCCTTATATAATAGATTGGAAACTTGGAAAAGGAGGATTGAGCCATAATGAAAGGATAGGCCCTAGTATTGTTGAGTTATGAAACTATCAGTCGTCTATTGGTTTCTCTTAATTAAGTCTACATGTTATAATCGATGAATTGATTTCTCTTAAGTAAGTCAACATTACAAGTGTTAGTAAGGTGATTTTTACGTCATAGTATGTAGAGTCAACTTACATAGCTGTTTATCTGTTTTACTTGGCCTAGTAAAGATTTGCCGGAGTCAAATGATCAAGTAGCTGCCACAGAGATATGTAACACCAAATAAGGCAGGTTATGGTGTTTGTTGTATCGTGGTAGATGGGTTACTCAAGTTTGTCTAATTAAATAGGATCTCCTTTAGAAAGGATTGCTTCTCTTGTTTAATCGTAATGAATATGTTATCTTGAATAATGATTATGTTTGTTGAAGAAGGCACGTAAAATCTTTTAGGATTGATAAAGAAAAAGAATTATGGTCAAGTATCAAGATTTGGCGTCCTTTGAATGATGGCAATTCTCTTGGTGAGAAACCAAATATGGGCAATGGAAACATGGGAAAAGCATTCACTTTTCAAGAACTTGCTGCTGTCACTAAGATCATCAGGCCAGGGTGAAGGTGGATTTGGTCGAATTTACAAAAGGTCGCTTGGAGAGTACATGTCAGGTATGTGCAGTGAAATGACATCTCTAAATCCTTATATTTTATTGCATTTAAAAATTGAGAACTTTCTACATGAATGGTCACATCAAGGTTTTTAATCTCAGTTTTCAAGTTGTTGCCTGTCACCAATTACACATGTATGTAGACATTAATTACTGATTTGATAGTGATGATCTTGGTGTGATTGAATATGCATTTCCATTTTGTTGCTGTTAAACAGCTTGACCACAATGATCCTTGAGGAAATGAGAGTTTTTGGTGGAGGTTATCATGTTCAGCCGTTTACACCACTAAAATCTTGTCAATTTAATTGGATAGGGTTAATATCGTGATTGATTTTTTAACTTTTTCAATTTTTTTAATTTATTATCTAAACTTTTAATTAATCAATTTGATATCTAATTTAACTTTTAATTGTCACATTTAGTATAAGCTTAAATCTATTAGATGTTGTTAACTCAAGTGGGTTCTTCAACTAATATAACTTCGATACTTGTCATAACATGTGAAAAACACACAAAATTAGCAACTTGAGCTATCCACTCTCTTCACTTATCACGTCTCAACGCCTTGTTGGATGTTTCTTCAAAGTTTTTTAAATTTAAAAGAGAAGGGTTTTATTTCCATCATGTGGGTAACCATTCATCTTCCTTCTCCTTGGATTAGATAACTCTACGTAGACTTCACTTTTCTTCTATATATATATATATATATATTCTTGTATACTCAACCAAATCTAAATATAAACCTACATATAGAGCACATGCTCTGAACACCCATGTAGTTGTGCTAGCTAACCCCAATAGGTAATCCTATTAGGGTAGCTTTAGCCGCCCTAAAAAGCTTAATTTATTATAATGTCCAAACTCTTGGTTTAGTTTGATTTTGTATGATGATGCAAGTAAGTTAAGTTCACCATAATAGGTATGATTATGAGAAAGAAAAAGGAGGAAATTGAGGTCAATTTACTTAGTTTAGGACAAACATAGACGAGCTAAAGTTGAGAAAAATTAACAAGAGAAAGAAGGAAATTCAGGTTAGTTTACTTAGTTAAGGATAATCATGAACAAGCTAGAGCTGAGAAAAAAGAAATTGACCTTATTTATATAGCAACATAGGTGTTTGAAAGATTGAACGTAGAAGAACTCAATTAACAGTTTATGAGTTTACTATTTTTGTTTTCTGATGCTCAAACTGAGCATATTTACAACCACGAGAAAAGGGAAGAGGAAGATGAAGAGGAGGTATTGGGTCAATGTGATACTTCTAATGCCTATAAGTAAATTGGAGTTAGGAGTAACAATGACCTACCTTCATTTAAGTCATGTTACTGAAGTTTCTGTTAAGGCTCTTTAAGCTAATGTCAAACATCCTTTCTTTTCACTTTCTTGAATTAGGGTTAGCATCCATGAAACAAAAGAAAGAAGAAAAAGTAAGGATGTTGAAGAGGAAAAGTAAAAAAGGAGATGAGAAATTTGACTCCATCTCTTATCTATTTTAGAATGCGCCTCGAAATAGAAGAGAGAAGAGAGTATGTATGGTATGGCATTGCTAAAACAAACCTAAGACGGCATCAAAGCTTCACACAAGTGTCCGATGCTGAGAGAGAGAGAGATTTGGGTTAAGATCCACTTCCCATATGCACTTAGAGAGAATAATGAGGAGACAATGGGCAAAAAGGAAAGAGAGGAAGGTGGTGAGAAAGAGAGATGAGATGATGTACGAGAGATAGATGACTGAAGAAAGAGAAGGTGTCAGATTTGTTTATGAGATAGTGTGAAGACCTTAGATATCTCTCTTAAGAAGTTTGGCTTTTTGTCATTTAAAAGGGTGGCTTTTGCCATAAATAAGAGTTATTACTTTTGTTTTCTTGGATTGATAAGAACAACAATTTTATTGGTTTCTTTATGGTTTAATCGTTCTTAGAATCAAATTTGATTGAGTATTTACTATATAACTCAATTAAAAAATTATTCATATTGCGTTAGTTGTACTTATGCATATTTATATACTATGTTCATTTAAATATGAGTAAGGATTATCTTTTGTAAAACTTGACCCATAAATAACTAATGAGAGGGCTTAGATAAGCCATTTAAGTTAAGAATAAAATTGTCTACCTAAAGGGTTTCTAAAACTTTACTTAAGAAAAACTAAAAGAACAAACCATACGAATTTGTTTCTTTAAGATTAAGAGAAGATTTCAAAAGAAAACTAATTCTTTGAAGATTCTTGGCAAGTTGTCTACTGATGTTTCGTGAAAATTCATTTTTCTCCCTTGAATGAATAGAGAATCGTAGTGAATGATGTTTTTATAGTGTTTTATGGGAGTTTGGTGTCATGCGAGTAGTGCTATTTACAAGAACTGTAGGTAAGTATTCCAATAATGTTTTAGTCATATTGTTAATCAAAAGATTGTTAAAATTGATGTTGATGAATGATTAATGTTATGGAGTGAAGTGAAGATGTTAGGACAACTATTGTTCATTAAAAGCAAGATTGTAAGTGGAAGATTTAAGTTGCTTTGGAGTTTGTGCATAGGAGAAAGAAAAAAAAAATCAAAGTTGTTATCATAAGAGTGACATGCATACTGGACATGATCGTATCATGTGACTAAGTCAATTGTGTGAAGGGTTAGAAAATTACACGGCCATTGAACGCGACCGTACTAGATAAGAAGGAAAATGCCTCTTATTCTACTTAACAGGCCATGTCATAGTCTTCATATTGAGACTATGGGTTGCCAGGTTGAGTGAGATTCTGAGCATGTCTAATGCTAACTAAGCAAACTTATCCGAGTTTGCTTGCAGGAGAGCGATTATTTTGTCCTTTATTTTGGGTGAGGTCTCAATCTCAACTCTTGTGGTCTACTTAGGTGAAGGTCCGATTTGGAATTCTTCTATTTTTTTCACTTGAATCGCCCCTCTTAGCTCGCCTCTCCTGCAAGCCTATTTCTAGGGTAAAGATGTCATCTCTTTTAACAATCGTGACTTATAGCTCTCGCGAAAGCTTTTGACCATACTTACATACTCCTACCCTGATTAGGGTAAAAAATTTAGCCTTCAAATGAAGGGAGGATATGATTACCCCGAATGTATTTAGGTTTGGTCTTCTTAAGAGTGCGTTATAGGGGGAAGGGCAATTGATCACAATGAATTCTACCAGTTGTCATGGCCAAGTTCCATATCTAGCGTAATGATCCCATTAGCTCGAACCATACTTCTGTTGAAGCTGATCAAATTGTAATGGTATAGCTTCATTTTTACTAGCAACTTCTTCCTCATTCTTTCGTAAGTATAGAGGAAAAGTATATTGGTGAAACTATTAGGGTCCATAATCTTTAGGACCTCAAATTTTGAGATCTTCACCCTTATTACTAGGGCATTTTGATAGGGTATATTGATCCCCTTAAGGTTTTTGTCGAAGAAGGAGATGGAAGTATCCAACTTCTATACTTCTATCTCTTCTCCCTTATAGCCAACACCTCTGATGGGGTGTTAACCGAGCTACTAGTGTTCGATCGGCTCTAGAGGTACGGCCCCCCTATAATTATGTTAATAACACCATTAAGGGTGCGGTCATTACAGTGATCATTGTTCTGCTAGGCAAAGGTGTTCTCAATCTATTACCTCTGAGGTACCTTATCTCCATCATCATCAAAATGGTCGTTATTCCTCTGATGGGTCACATATTCATTGAAGAAGTTGCATTGAATAGCGCACTCAATAACGTTCTTCAACTAAAAGCATTCTTTGGTGGTATGGCTGTGGTCGTCATGGAATGAATAGTATTTGTTAGAGTTCTAACGACTGAGGTTTCCTCGTATTTTTTGCGGTTTGTAGAGCAAATTCTAGTTCTTTACTTTAGAATAGACCTAGATAATGGGTCTATTTAGGGGCATGTGATGCGTGTAAATAAGAGGGGAGAGTGGGTCGTTCTCGGCTCAGCGCTTCTTCTTCTTAGAGCTCTCCCCTTTGATCCCAACAACTTGCTGTTGAAACAATCTTTCATAGATAATTTTTCTTTTTCCTGCTTTTTGCCCAACTTCTCTTGGTCAACATCGTACTTAGCATGAATGTTGTCTTCCTAGTCGATGTACTTTTAGGTTGTATTTTAGAAGTTGACTAAGGTCTTTGGCTTGCTCTTCACAAGCAATCGAAAGAAGTCTCCCGAAGATCAGATGCCAAACTAAGTAGCATAGACAATGACTCCCTCATCTAGCTGAGGGATCTTAACCATGCCATTGTTGAACTGGGCTACATTGTCGTGTAGGGACTTGCTTTCACCTTGCCTTATGAGGCACAAGGAGGATGTGTCCTTAGATGGTGGCTTACTAGCCCTAAAGTGGAGATTGAATCTTCATGCCATCTCATCAAAAGAGTTGATGGAATTGTTGGGGAGGTGGTTAAATCATGTCCGAACTACCTTCCTTAGAGTGCCTAGGAAGGCCTTGTACCTTATAGCGTCCACATGATCATGGAGGTTCATAAAGGTATAAAAGTGGAGAAGGTGATCGTCAAGGTCTCCTATGGCATTGTACCGGTCTAAGGATGGAAGCTTGCTATTAGAAGGCAACACTTCGTCCTGAACACCCTTAGTAAAGGGGGTTATATTGTTGGCGACCAGTCTAACGTCGTCAGCAACCTTGCTCCCCTACTATTTGGAAAACCACCTTACCATAGTGCGAAGCTTGTTAAGGTTAGCATCGTCTGGCAGGTGAGCTTGATGTGTAGTTGAGTGAGCCTGCACCTCTTACAAGTTAGCTTCTTACTCGTTCCCAACCAAAGCTCAATTGTAGGTGGCTATAGACCTTACTAGCTATTGTTGCAAGAGTGGATTAGGTTACTGATCCCTATCATTTTGTTGTTGGTATAGGGGTTTGTTTTATCCAATGTGGGCATCTAAAGCTTCAGGGGGATGGGTTTGTTTGCTGTGCCTTTCTGCTTCTTCCAAGCAAATATAAGGTAGCCTATTTTGCACAGCATACTCCTTTACCAAATGTTCCATGCACTTTAAGCAATCCTATAGCACAACCTTTAGGAGGGGCTAGTTGCCTACAAGTTAGTTATTTACCAACTGGTTATTCTCTTGCTCATCTTGGTGAGGCATGATGTTAGAGGAATTATTTGTGGGGTATGTGTTTAATGTATTTGAGGTTTTTGGTGTAGGAATTCAGTTTCCTACAGATAACGCCAAATGTCATCTCAAGATATTTGCCGATAGAGTTTGGGCTCTATGCATAGTAAGTAGTGCAAACCATGACCAAGAATAGACAAAGCTAGGCAGTGGATGGGTTCAAGCTTGCTAAAAGCTCAAAAAGGAAGTGATGGGAAATGTATGAAAGGACAAATGCAAATGAAAAGTAAGCAAAAACTCACAAATAGCTCTAGAGGATTTGACACACCAATGGAACTTCTGAGAACTCACGACACAATTCGATATGATGTACAAATCAGTTTAGTAAAGTTACTCATCACCTAGTCTTACTCAAAGGGTTAGGATAAGAGTAATGCTAAAAGTAAATAAGCAATGTTTATATAAGGAAGGAAATACTTAAGTGTATTAATGATAATCAATCTATTTATGATTATAAATACAAGGGTATTTATACCCATAAGTTAGGGCAACTTGCTCAAAAGGGAAAAGAGAAAAAGAGCATTTCCTAATAAAGTAATGTATAAGATACAAAAGGGTAAAAATAAATATTCAAGGAAAACAATCATTGGTGTAATGGATTCTGCACATGATTCTATACATGTAGCAATGTTGTATTAGTGATACCATTAAAAGATGCAGACAAAAAGTACAATCAGTTTGCTTATTTGAACAAAAGTGGCTTAGTTAGTCTAGAGTCTCTTTCTCGTTATCTCAGCAAAGGTGATGTCAAGTAAGTGATTGGCCAAGTATGAGTGAGAATGAGGATTGGCTGTTGTCTCAACCTTTTGCTTCTCAGCATACTATCTGAGAGAAATAGACAATCATTGGACTCAACATACAGAATGGTCGGCAAAGATATACTTGACCTTAGTAGGAGTCGACCGAAGTAGGAGGATTCGTCTTGCTAGTCTTTCTAGTCCTTAGGCTTGGCTACGAGTCAATGGTCCAATAGTCTAATTCCCATCAGTAGGCTTATAAAATAGAAAATTATGAGGGGATGCCGGGGTGTTATCTGACATGGCCATTCCAATACTTAAATTAGTATGAACTCTAGAGAATGCTTTAGAGTGATTAAATAAGCTTAATACATTGAGTGTAGAGAGAGGTTTACCGCTAGGTAGTAGATCTATATTTATAATAGAGTGGCGTGGGTAGCTGGAGGATAGTTAGTGGGGGAGAGATCTTCTCTTGCGAATATGGGAGAATAGGGTCATAATGTCCAACTTATCTCAGTTATTCCGGACGTAGCTGTTGACTTAGTATTTCATCCCTATCTTATGCATTTTAGTCATTATGGAGCTTCTTAGGCTTAGTCAATCCAAGTTGAAGATTTAAGCACACAGGGGTAAGCCCTAAGCAATAAGATGTTTCAGACCTAGATGAGCCTAAGGGGTCCATATCTAAGGAACCTTGTCAATAGATGGAAACCAAAATATTTGCTTATCGAGTTCATGCAACAGAAACAACAATAGCAAAAAAGTTGTCGTTATTGTAGTTATAGCAATTGGAACACCTTTCCTCATGCTTGTTACCATTAAAACAATTATTCACTTGCATCTCAAGAAAAAAGCACAAGGTGAGTCACATTGATAAATAACATAAAACCCTTCACCATTTGTACAATAGATTTAAATTTTCTTACTAGAAAAGGTTATAACCTATGTCCATAACTCATGTATCTACATATGCTAACTCAAATTTAATTATTATATCTACAAACGTAGAAACAATAGGAATTGATTATGTCTTACTTTATAGGTTTAAGTCGTTTTAAGGTAAATAAGAGGACTTTTGGAATAGTGAAAAACAAAGCATTTACATTCCTTGAGCTATTGTGAATTAAAAACAATTTTGGGATTAGAGAAGGAGGATTTAGAAAGGTTTCTCTCGATACTTTGAGAGATGGTAGAAAAGTTGCTGTAAAGATGCTCTCACAAACTTTAAAACAAGGTGATAAAGAATTTCAAGTAGAGGTAAGACACGATAAAGATTTCTCATTACTTCAAATTTTCATTAATTTATTAGTTAAGAATAAGATATCGTAAGAGTATATTTGATATCAAATTATAGGTATGCCTTTTGATGATTATTCACCATAAGAACTTGGTCTCTTTAATTAGATATTATGATGACTTAATGCATGTAGCACTTATTTATGAATAAATGTCCAATGGAGACTTAAAGCAAAAGTTGTCAGGTTTGTCTATAGTCAAGTGTAGATTTGATTAGTTTAACCTTATGGAATCATAATTACGTTTAGTAAATTCTTCCTTGAATACAGAATAGAATATAAATGTTTTGACGTGAAGATAGAGAGTAGAAATTGTAATAGATGTAGCACAATGTATAACTTTAATGGAATTATCATTGTTAATGAAGGTCACTTAGATTGGAGAATTAAAGTTGGTTGTGTTATAGGACTAAAGTATTTACATAATGGTTGTAGGCTACTAATCATCCTTAGAAATCTCGAAACATCAAATATTCTCTTAAACGAATGGATGCAAGCAAAGATAATTGATTTTTGTCTCTCAAGAGAATTTTCAAATGAATTTGAGTCTTATATTTTAACATGTCCAACAAGGACTGTTGGTTATCTTGACCCTAAGTAAGACCTTAAATCTCAACATATTTGCACTGGGTTATATTTATATGGTTTCTATCAATATTATCTTTAATTAATGTTATTGAGGAAATCATATCACAAATAATTAGTTAGAATAACTCTCTTTTTCCAGATTTTATTCATTTGGTAACTTAAGCAAGAAAAGTGATATATATAGCTTTAGTATTATTTTGATGGAGCTAATCTCAAGCCGCTTAGCAATCATAAGAAGTCTAGAAAGTAGTGCTCATATTCTTCTATGGATTACTCCACTTGTTGAAAATGGGGATATTGAAAGCATAGTTGATCCTAAGTTACAAGGAGTGTTCAACCGAAGTTTGTCATGAAAGATGGTACAAGTAGCCATGGCATGTACTGCAGTTGTTGCAATTCAAAGGCCCTACATATGTAGTGTATTATCATATGTGAGTGATTGTTTGGCTATAGTGAAAACAATTGCTTTGTTTGAAATTTCATGTACAGAGTTTGACATTACCTAACTTGCAAGGTAATATGAAATTCTAAGATGTATGTATGATGTTATGTTATGTTGTTAATTCTTTTGCCATAAGATTGTATGATAAATTGTAAAGAACGTTTTTTGCTATTTATACATCAAAATTGTATATGGTACAAGTGAGGAGATCTTCTTTATGGGCACTATATATTATTAATCCATTGGCAAACTTACTCTAAGTATGTCTAATAAAGAATATGTTATACGTGCATCTATTACATCTAACAAGGTTTCCTATTTTTTTTTTTTTCAATCAATCTATCTGTACAATGAAATGTTAGTTTTAAAAGACAGTATGATAGTTGTGAAAATTTATAGTAAAAAACAGAATATGGTGACCAAATTAAAGGTTTAGTGCTCCTCCTCCTAAAAGAGTATGAGCTTCTCGATGAGTTCTTGAAGTGCCTGAGAGAATAGAAGTTTTGTGTTGATGGGGCTAATGTTTAAGGTATGATAGTGGTTGAACCAATCTTGACCTCAAATTGAAAAAAAGAATAACATAAATCTTGTTTTTAGTGAATAGGGGAGCAAAACATTGGTAAGTTTTACATGATACTTATATCATGCCTTGATAGATACAAACTAGTGTTTATCAATACAATAATTTTTCATTGAAGCTAATATTGCTTTAATGGTAATAACATTTGCATAAACATAAAATGTGAGGTAGAAAACAACTTGAACGATAATGCTATTGAACTGTATATAAACTTAAAAAAATATAATTATTAATGATATGTGTAATCCACTACTTTAAAGCAAATGCATAACAAAGTATTAAAATCCTAATTAATTAACTAAGTGTTTCTATTCATAGAAAAGATTGTTTAGTTAATTAATTGTCATATGTTCTAAATCATAAACCAATTACAATGTATAATTGATTTTATCTTGTAATCTAGTGTTAGTTTGTCTTGGAATTGAATTAATTTTACTCTTTCCAGATTTTAATATAATCTAATATACATTCCTTAAAGGATAAAACACATGTTCAATGAAGAACATATAAACATTTAAATATTTAATATAGAAATACAATAAATCTATCGAATATTCTAAACAATAGGTTAATTGATGAGTGTACTAAGTATGGAATCCTTGCATCAATTATTCAATAAATCACGTGGGCTTTCAATTGGTTGGATAAATGCATGGACTTGCTCTATTTTTTATTTCATTAGAATATGACATTGCCGGCATATCTTCATTTTTAGCAAACGGGCTTCACAATGGACGGTGATTGTCTATGCTCGACAAGTAACCTTAAAGGTAGACTCATGTAAGGATTAGTTAGGGCCTAATTGGTTAGGTCAGGTAAAACCGTTCCCCCTACTCCAAAAAAAAAAAAAAAAAAGGAATAGAACAATTTGCCATAAATAAATTATATTAACCCCCCGCCCCCCCTTTATTCTCTTTCAGTGGATCTACTCCCTCTACCTTCTCTTTCAACGCATGCAGAATTCAAAAATTGCAATGCTTGGAGTGATTCAAATTCGAAATTTCAAAATTCAAACAACACATTTAAACTTTCAGGGTATAGGCTACGAAATTCAAAAATTACCGTATAGCAGTTATTACTCTATCACAAATTCATTAAAACTCTTCAACTCTAATCATTTTGCCTTTGCATTTTTTTATTGTAGAAAGGTTGTGAGAGAAATATTTCTTTTAGTTACCATCAAGATTTAAGTATAATTTTTCATTCTATTTTATGTTGTCTTACATATTATTCCTATCCTTCATTCATAAACTTTTGTTGTAGTAAATAACGGAAAAAAAAAAATTAACATCCATAGAAAGATTCTTGCATCATACTTTCTTTGGTAAAAAGCACAGTTCCTCATCTAGTGGGAAAGATAAGGGTAAGGGCAAAAACAAGAGCACTGAAATTGATACGTAGTCTGAGCCACAATGGTTCAACAACATTCAGGCATACCCAGATTACATGCATGTTGAAGAATGAGTTACACCACCTCCTGACTTTGATGTAAAATCTCATCGCATGAGTAATCGCGGCATACCACCTCCTAGCTTTGACATTGAACCTCAACTCATGAGTTACTAAGGTACACCACCTCTTAGGTTAGAACCTCCATGCATAAATGTCCCTGAACGTCCTATTAGATTCAAATCTCTTTCCATAAGTGTCCTTGCACAACCTATTAGATTCGAACCTCCATAGATGAGTTGCCCTATAAGCATGTTCGAGGATAAGGAGGGTGAGATATAAATTATTCTTAAAATAGAGGAGCAACATATTAGATATCATGGACCTAACAATTTGAGACCTTCAAGCTTAGATAAGTCCCCTAAACTTAATAAGTCTAATATTTTTACTACACATTATCATAAAGGTACAAATAAAAGGGGGAACTTGAGGGCATGCTACAGCTATTGCAACACGAGTTACTCTTGAAAAACAGGAGAGGGATATGGTACTCTTAACAAACACTTGAGGTTGAAGCATCCCAAGGAGGTGGGAATAGATAATATGCAGCAACAGATTGCCCAAGGTGGTGGTTCATTCGATTAACTACAGATAAGGTATGATCAAGAGAGGCATAAGTACAACGTAGCGTAGTATCTAGCGAACATGCACCTGTCATTCAATGCAGGTACATCAGAGTGGTAGAGCCAATACGAATGAGAGACATTTAACCCTATCTCATAACAGCTTAGCCATAACACGTTAACCCGAGTCACATAGGAGCTTTACCACAAAGATAAGAGGAACCTCGCAGGTAAGTTTACTTCACTTGATACACATATATTCCATATGTGTAGACATATGGATAGATCCATTTCGTAATAATTCTTATATGGGTATTATTGTTCACTAGATGGAAAATAATTGGCAACTTAATAAACGTCTATTGGCTTTAAGAGTATGTAACGAGTGCCACATGACGCAAAATATTTATAAAATTATTAGAGAAATTCTAAATGTTTACGGATTAATGAGAAAAAAATTTTCTATTGGTTTTTACAATACAAGTGCTAATACTATCTCAATATCTAATCTGTGAAATTACTGTCAATTAGCGTTGAGGGGGAGGGTGGGGGGTATGGGTGGTTTTATATATGTTGTATATATCATATTCTTAACTTATGTATCAAGGATGGTATTACAGTTTTATAAGACAGTATAGCTTCAATTAACAACATGTCAAGACAATAATAGAGTGGTTGTCCCTTCACAAAAAATGGAGGAACTTCTGCTTGGAGCACAAGAAAAGGCTCCAAAAATTTAAGATGGGTGTGCAATACCCCTGAAACTTGACTTACGAGTTATTGCATAGTATAGTTCCTTATAGCGAACTACTACGTAACTTCGTAATGTACAATATATGGAAAGTGGACATTCTCCCCAGTAACCGAGATATATGTATTTAGTTGCTAAAAGTTTTGAAAGTTTTTCATGATGCTATTAAGACTTTTTCGCAAGTTTATAGGACTAGTGTACACTTGTTTGTTATGTCAATCGTTAGCATACTTGGCATGCTACTTTCAGCTCGTAAGGACCTAAACCTATACGCATGCATATACAATATGGCATTGAAGTGGTTATTTTATTATAAAGACATTCCTCGTATTTATCTTATAGCAACTATTCTAGATCTTTATTATAAAGCAGAACTATTACTAATGTATTTGAAAACTTATTATGGTTATATTGAAAATCTAATAGATTCCTAAGACATGTATAGCTTAGAAGTACAGTAAGAAGTGTTGGGAGCGGCGGTAGATATAGAGGAAATGCTCAGCTACTACCAAAGTCAGTCTTTTCTTTGCCACCCATCAAGCGACAACGGTCTAGTAGTTCAATGTCTGAGATGCAGCACTGTACTAACATAAATTTTGAGTTTTTTAAGAATATCTTCATCAAGAACTTCAATATTTTAGAGTAATGACAGAGGCACACAAGCGACTATCCACTCTTATCTCACATCGCTTGTGAAATACTCGTTACTTCAACTTTAACAGTTGATGTTGAGCAAGCATTTAGTACAATAGACCTCATCATCAATAAACAGTAAGCCTCTCTATTTGTTGTTAATGTTGAGTCAAGCACTTGTACAAAAGATTGATATAAGGCGGCCTATAGATGGCAAGAACCATGTAGTACATCAAGAAAGGAGAATAATTATTTCAATGACCAAAACCGATCTACTGGAAGCTTAAGCTCAGTTATGGGTTCCACTTTTGGTTACGAACATGAATAGCAACCTTAAGAAGAGACATAATAAATTTTCTTTTCGTCCTTTCTGAAAAAGCTTTATCATATAGAAAAATCTTTATCACTTAGAAAAATCTTTTTTCCTAATTATTAAAAAAAAAACAAATGTCATGGTCTTCCCAAAAGAAGCGATCTAACCTTAGGGTTTTCCAAATTATGATCAAGTGAAAATGTTATTCTCTAAAAAAATTAAATTGGATAGTCACGTACGCTTGGATTCTTTTCGCAAAACATAAAATTAACCAATAGACTAAAGTTTTTCTATAAATCCAAACCAAACTACGGCAATCTAACTTCAATTAGCAGATATGTAGGCACCTCACCAAGCGAATGTTAAATATACAAAAAAATATTTTTCCCTTTAACTACTTGACTCTACTCGATTTGATTAATACTTTGTATTGTAAGAGATTTCTCTGTATTTTAAATTTTGATTGTTCAAAATGTATGCTTTGGTGAAGGAGGAAAGGAAAAATAAAAAAAAAGGGTTGAAGGGTTCACGTGGAAAAAGGGAAAAAAAGATAAAAAAAAAAAAGGAAAAATGAAAAAAAGGTGGGAAGAAAAAAGAGTTAAATGGTCAGCTAGGAAAAAGGGAAAAACAAAATGAAGAAATAAAGAGAAAAGGTGGAGAAAAAAAAAAAAAGGGGTTCATCAGGCCATGAATTGACCTATAAACCATTGGGTCGACTAAACTAGCTCGAAATCGTTAACCCACGAGTTAGTTACGATTCACTGTGGAACCAGCTCATGAACCAGCGGTTCAAAGTTAGTTTGGCCCTTTGGGTAGCTTTACTTAGATGTGAATAATGGGCTGACCTGATTTTTGTTCGTGGATTGCATTGATAGTCTCCAAACATGGACTTTTAATTTTATTTGTCCGTTTTCCATGTGACTTTTGCACTTAAAAATGTGTGTAGTTTCAAAATTCATATCATTTTCAAGAAAATTACAATAGAGGGAATCAACGTTTGGAGATAAATTCAAATAAGGAATCAACATTTCAAAAAGTTTGAATAAAATATTAATGTTTCAAAAAGTTTAAATAAAAAATTAACATTCACAAAATAATTCAAATAAGGAATTTATATAGCAAATCCATAAAATTATTTAAATCATTTTGTAAAATATTGATATCTTAATTGAACATTTCAAAATGTTTATCCTTTATTCGAACTACTTTGTAAAATATAAATATTGATCCCATATTTGAATTTTCTCCAAACGTTGATTCTCTCTATTGTTATTCTTATCTTTTTCTTATAAGAAAATATAAAAACATGTATTAATATAATATAAAGTTGGGTCAAAATATATAATTCTCATAGTTGCCAATTACTCTTGATGTATTTATGAATATAGATATCCATTTATTAAATATTTGCTATTTACGTGTTAGAGTTCTAAATTTTCGAGGTTTAAATATATGTATGAGTGCTCACATCATACTAAAATGTTAATTTTCATGCTTCTTATAATTCTTTTAATTCATTTTCATTTTCCGGCATCATTCGTGCTCTTATATTGGTTTTGTGTAGGGGTTGCAATTTAGGACCCAATTTGTCGACTTAAATATGACACAATTACAAGTTTGTATAAACAAAAGTTGACATGATTAATAAATAAATTAGACCTATTTATGCCTAGTTACGCTTATTTACAAATGTGTCTAAGTTTGTGTTTAGTATCTAAATTTGTTTATTTATTTAAGTCAATCACAATATATTATGCGTTAATTGAACAAATCATATAATTAATTTTTGTTTAATTTCTGGGTAAAATATAATTAATTTTCGTTTAAGTTATTTACATAGCACTCGATTTGAATCTCTCACATGTCTCTACTCTAAAAGAGGACCACGGCACTAACGTAGGCCAACGAGAAAGGAATCATTTGGAGTACAGAAATTAAAGAGGGAAGATCTTATTTGAACCAGGAAATTGCGTAATTACTTGTCATATTCCGTTTCAATGTAAAGCACATAATATCTTCACATTATAATTTCGCGGGAAAGGAGACCGTGGGAGGAGAGAAATAAAGAATAACATGTTAGGAGGAGATTTACGGTTACATATACTATTTTAATAGTATCGCTCATGTTCTTTATCTCACTGTTATTTTAAAATTTAAATTATTGAATTCAAAATTTGTTTAATGATTTATGTTTAAAAGAGTGAAAATCAAGAATAAAATAAAAGGCGATATTAATCTTATAAAAAATAAAACGGGACCATAAAATAATTCAAGTAATTATTATTTATAAAAATTAGAGCTCTATGGATTTAATATCTTTAAACTAAAAATACATATTCACCTGACGTTAATACCCATGATTTCTAAACCTCGTTTACTTACAACTGGTCTTCGTCGATATATAAAATGCAATATGACGTAATATCCATACCTTCAAGTAGGATGAGACTTTCATACCATCTCATTGATCATTTTTTGTTTTATTTTTATTTCTTTTCCGCTTGAGTTCTGTTTAATATTTAATTTGATGTCCACCCTTTTGCATCAGATACAAATACTGTACACCCTAACATCTCATTAATTATTTTTGTTGCATCAAATGCTGCCATTGAGATTGCACTTGAGATTTCAGTAAATCAAAAGAAATAGACACGTCAAAGAAAGAAACTTTCTCAGAAAACTACGATTTTTTAAGAGTAAAAGATCCACGAGTCTATCCATGATTTTTAAGAATAAAAATTTTGTCACTTTTATTAACTAAATCCACGAAACTTCAATTTTTTTTTAATTTTAGTTTTTAAAATTTTTAAAAGTTTATAAACGAGTGATTCTTTAATGGATAAATTAATATTTCACTAACGAGGAAGTCATTTACAAACTTTTGAAAATTTTGATAATTGAAATAGAAAAAATAAAGTTAAAAAATTCAATTAAAAAAAGTGATAAAATTTGAGAATTAAGAGTATAATTTTGCCTAAAGAATATTTAGGTCAAAGATCTTAATGATTGCTTTAAATATAATTATGAACTTATAAAGATTTTGGATCAATATAAGAAATATTATAGTAGAATGTAATAATAAGACATAAAAAAATGTAATTAATGGACAGGATAATATGAAAAAAGAAGAAAAAGTAATTTATTCTTTTTAATAATGTAGAAAAAAATATATATTTGAAAAAAAAAAAGTATGGGAATGAAAAAATATAAGATTTTGAATGTAGAGTAAATGAGATAGAAAAATAGAGAGATCTAATGAAGTTACCATTTTACTCTTAATATCATATTGCTAAATTTTAATGCAATATGTTTTAACAATTTTTTAAAATTATATTTTAAGAGTATTTTGAGGAATTTTGGAAAAAAAAAAAAACACCTACTCCTCTCGTCTTGTGCTCAAATAATTTACATATAGATAAAGGTAATTAGTATCTCCTCACCACATCATATATTATATGTCATTTTTTAACAATAAAATCATACCATGTCTTAAACTATGAAAATAATAATAATAATAATAAGAACATTAACATTCAATTCTTAATCAACTAAAATTGAAAAGCATTTCTACCGAAGAGAAAAATTAAGAAGCATGAATTAAATTGATGAAATCGCCTATTAACCAAATAAATTATTCATCAAAATTAAATATGGAAAAAAAAGAAGAAGAAAAAACCCTTTACGAATGACCTCAGACAATTGTGGCCATAAAAATAAAAAAATAAAAAAGAATCTTAGACGAGACCTAATCCTAGATCTTAATTTTCCAGAAAGTTCACAAGCGTAATCTCAAACTCTAATTTTCTAGAAACAGCACAAACCCTAAACCCAAACTCTAATTTCTAACACTTCGATCACAACACAATGGATTGATGAAATTTTAACTTTGGACGCCTTGCTTCCGCCTCTTTAATTGTCAGTGGCCGCAGCGATTTGGAAGAATCAAACTTTTCAAGCGCGCAAGTCCATCGAGGTTGGGCATTAATGTCCCCGTTGAGACCGAGGAATGTGCTGTGCTTTATAAAGTAAGTTGTAGAAAATGTAAAACTTTACGTTTCGGTTTGGAAAAAAAAAAATAAGTATTTTTTGTCAATAAATTGAAGAAATGTACCATGTTTTGCCAAGTGAGTTCTACAAAGGTGGCAACTTTTATGTCCGGGTTTTGAGAAAACGTAGTATCGTTTGTCAACAAATAAATTGAAGAAATGGCGTGTGTTTTATCAAGGATGTTTTGGACAGATAGTAACTTTTTGCGGAGGGAATGAAAGAAAATGTAGTCTGTTTTCTGAAGTGGCAGAAAGATAACATCTTTACATTTGGGTTGTTATGATAGTTAAAAACAAAGCATAAAATTGAAGGTAATATTGTAACGTCCTACAACTTAAGACGCTATAACTCCATCATGTGCCCTTAGCTTTTACTGACATATAAGACATCCAGGAACTTACAACTTATCTAAGATCTATAGAATAATTATATAAAATCTACCAATTCACAATTAACAACCTCAAAAATAATACTAGAATAAGATGTCAACCACTCAACTCCATATTCAAAAGCAATAACATAATCGAAAATATCATTGCTTCATAACTTAAATCACAATAGAACTTTAAATCATAACCTAGAGTCTCACAGCTCTGATAATAGTTAAACCACTAAATCTAGTAATAAGAGTCATAGGCCACTCCAAAACCAAACAAGTCTCCTAAATAAGCAATTACAAAGAAAATAATCACAATCTCAAGTTTACTCCTATAGTTAAACTACGATGCTTCAGCTTCATCATCAAAGTAGTAATACTCTTCCTACTCATCAAAATATAGATAATCAAATCTATAATCCTCGACATAAACCCAATCATCTACTTTGCAACCTGTCCCAACAACTGAAAAATAATAATCCCCATAAGATGAGCCATAGCTTAGTATAGGATACCATACATATGCGGATGAAACATAAGTATCAGTCAAACACATACACACAAATACCGCTATTAAGTACTAGTTTTAATGTTTCATTTAGGCCTACATCATCACAATCTCAATATCTTGAGACTTGGAGTTACTTACAACCCCTAATAACAATATATATAGATACCACATAAGTATTAGTATTGGGTACTCCCTAACATTTAAGTACCATAAACTAACATAGAACTACTTAGGTCATTTTAATATGGGACTCCACAAAGGACAGTCTTACGCAAAGATGACTAGGTACCTCACTAGTATAATTAGACCTGACTAGTGGGTGGTCGAAGCCAAGCACAACCAGTAATACAATTAAGTCCAAGTTTCAATTAGTTTGGTTTATATTCACTAACCTAACACATACATTCAACAAACACGTATCCTGTACCTAGAACTCTTATCTCAAAATGATCTAACATCACATGTCCTATAGTACCTATTCAAAACATAAACTCTAGCTTAGAATTTAATAAATTCATAACTTGATACTTCTTTCTCCTTAATTCCACCATTTGCTCCATACTCTAAGCTTTCAAACCATATTCCGTGTAACTTTTCAATATCCTCCTAAAATGAACACATACGCGACACTGATGTTCACACAACTCCAAGCATGTTATCCTCCCCCCCCCCCCAATCACCACTCCAAATCTACATGTGCACACATACATTACTTGAAACCATAACTTTTATACACATACACACACGACGCATACTACACTCGACACACATACTCACACACGATACACACTAACCCACACCTTACACACTTATGATTCACATCCTGTACACTAATGCACATACCCCCGATTACATAGACATACATGTAATCGCACATCGTACACACCTACATAAGACAAGATATACACACATTATATATCCTAACACCACTTCGCGACACTATCAAGATATAATTTACATCATAATCGCATCACTACCACTATACTAACTATATCAACACCTCCATTCCAACACTTAAAGGAACCCTAAAAACATAAATTGAAAAAGGTGAAATAAAGATAAAAGGAAGTCTTACTTGATTATAGAGGAAAGATTAATTCTTGATGAATTCCTCTTTCAATGGCACTAATCTTGATTAGGGATTTAGGGTTGAGATGAGGGTTATAAGTTTCCTAGAAAGTATTGTAAGTTTTTGTGAGAAGGAGTTATGGCAACTATAAGGTACAATTAAATGATTTAGTGGGTAGTGCAAATTTTCCTCAGACCAAAATGCCCATGGTTTTAATGTGTAATCATATACCATACTGATGTTTAAATCTTTTCCCATAACAATTTTACCCCTAACACTTTATATCAATTTATATGCCATATCAACATTTAAATCTTTTCCTATGATAGTTTTTTCCTTTAGCACTTGATATTTAATTACATACTATACCAAATTCTAGATATAAAAATTACTTATTCCTTTTAATTTCCTTAAATTTATTTATTTATTATTTTTATTTTTAACTTGGGTTTTACAGTTTTTCCCCCCTCAACTAAACTTTCGTCCTCAAAACTTTACATACCTGAGTCCTCAAATAATTATGAATACTTGGTCTTAATCTCCTCCTTAAGCTCTCAGATTGCTTCTCTTTTCGACTAGTTAGGCCACTGAACTTTAACGTAAGGAATAGTCCTTCTCCTTAGTTGTTGTACTTTAGTATCAACTATCCCTATCGGTCATTCCACCACCGACATGTCTGGTTACAACTCTAGCAACTCTAAATCTACTACCTATATATGCGATTCTTCCATATGATTCGGAATGGGTTTCTTATATTTCCTCAATATGGACACATGAAAACAGTTGTGCATACCCTCCAACTGTAGCGAGAGATCCAACATATAGGCTACTCTACTAATCTTTTTTTGTAATTCTATAAGGGTTTATATATTTCAGTTTCAACTTACCCCTCAAGCCGAATCTAACCATACCCTTAATTGGGGAAACTCTCAGCAATACCACCTCGCCCACCTAAAACTCTAGAGGTGATGCCGCCTATCGGCGTAACTCTTTTGCCTACCTTGGGTAGTTTGCATTCTTTGACAAATCAACTTAATCTTATCAATTACTTCCTACACCAAGTCTAATCTTGCTAACTATCTCTCACTTACTTTGTCCTAATGAATAGGCGATCTGCACTTCTGATCGTATAGTGCTTCAAGTGGTACGGAGCCATTTGAATGGTGGCTTGATAGCTATTATTATAAGCAAACTCCACTAAAACTAAATGCTCATATCAATGTCTGCCGAAGTCAAGTGCATACACTCTCAACAAGTCTTCTAGAATCTAAATGGTGTAATCTGATTGATCATTTGTCTATGGATGGAAAGCAGTACTAAACTGCAATTTGATACCCAAAGCCTTTTGCAAGCTTCTTTAGAAGTAGTTGACAAACTGAATGTTCCTATCAAATGTGATTGACGTCAGTACCCCATCCAATCTTTAACCTCTTGAATGTATAACTTTGTAAGCTTTCCCAATTGAGACTTGATGTTTATAGGGATGAAATATGCAGACTTGATCGATCTATCTACTATCACTCATATAACATTATGTTTCGCCAAGGTTTTAGGTAGGGCAATGACGAAGTCCATGGTCATATGCTCTCACTTCCATTATGGTACTAGTAAAGGTTGTAAGTCACTAGCCTATCTCTGATGCTCAATTCTAATTAGCTAGCAAGTCTGACATCTGGACACATACTCTGCTATTTCTCTCTTCATATTGTTCCACCAATAGTAATCTTTCAAGTCTTTATACATTTTCGTGCCCCTTGGATGAACAAAATAGGTGGAGTAATGTGCTTCTTTCAGAATCTCACTGCTTTAACCTGGCTGTACTAACATACAAGTCTGCCCTTAAACCTCATAACTCCCTCAACATCTATTATAAAGTCTAGAGCTTTTCTTACTCCTATCTTGTCTTTGATCTCTTGGATCTCTTGATCTTCTAACTATATAGCTTTAATTTGATCTATTAAGGTAGGCTGTATCCTCAAACTTACCAATTTGGCTCAACCTCTCTAGTTATCACCTCTAAATCAAGTCAGCACATTTACTCAAGTAATTGCCTCTAAGTTGTGATCAAGCTGGCCAAATTTCCTTATCTTTTCCTACACAGGGCATCAGCCACCACATTGGCTTTACTTGAGTTGTACTGAATATCTAGGTCATAGTCCTTGATCAACTCTAGCTAATGCCTCTACCTCATATTTAAGTCATTTTGAGTGAAGAAATACTTGAGGCTCTTGTGATCTACTCGACTCTACCCCTTTGAAATGGTCAATTTGATGTCTGTTTGATATAAACCTGTAAAGTAATCCTCTAAAATAATTTTTTAAAAATAAACTTATAAGTTGACCTTATAAAAGAGTTGTAGTAAATCCTATAGGTACTGATCAATTCATATATACAAACCAAAATATGGAAAACTACCAAGCCCTTTAAGGAGTCTTGTGCAGTTTTTTTTTTTTTAAGATAAAAAAGTTATTACTAAAGCCAATAACCAACCATCTCTTATTGCATCTTACTCCTCGTCCTAGTTTACTAGTATTCTTATGTTGGGTAGATACTTGTAATCCATTTGAAACCTGTAAAGCAAACTATAAGGGAATGAGCAATAACTTGCTTAGTAAGTGAGGTGGAGATAGAAGTATACATTCAGCATATCACAAGCATAGTTTTCAATCAAGTTGGTTAGATGTAATGCATGTATAAGCAAATGCTATTGCACTACGTTATCCAATCTCTCGTAAGATCAGAGAAATTTCACCTACTCTAATCTAGGTTAAGGAGATTGACGTCGCGCACTCATAAATCATGACTAAACCGAGTCTTGTGCAATGGAGAACACCCTCCTCCCATGACCACCTTTGAACTACGGCCCCTAAGCCTGCCACGATCTCCTCTCCTGTCACTTAGTTCGGCTAAGGGTGGAAGAAGGATCATTTTAGCTATTCTCATTGAAGGGAGTCAGTGTTTGGCTTGAGAATCCTAGCTGTTACCCCTAGTAGGGTTAGATGTTAAGCCAAGTTTGAGTTAGTTTATCTTTTTAAGGTGATCAACCAAGCTTAAATAATTCAACATAACAATATTCACTAACCTAGAGTGGATGTAATTTTTCTAACCTCACAGTGAATCGGATAACATTGTGCGATGTTTCATTTGATTAATTGCATTGAATTGCATTTCATCATAATTAATAGCCTCGCTTGTGATTGTATGGTACTCTTCTGACTTCGTCCCACTTACTGAGCTAGTCGTGCTCACATCCCCATAGACTCTTTTGTAGGTACCGAATGAAGATCAGGATATTTCGATACCGCCAACCTTAGGTTAGTATGTTGATGACTAGGAAAGTAAGAGATGAAGAATCAATTGAACTTAAGCTTTTAACCTTTCTTTTGTCTTTTCTTTTGAATTTTAAGGAAACTAATTGGGAATTCTCTATGACACCCACTAGTTTCCTAACTTTTGTAAATAGTTTACAAAACCTATGGCTTTTTGATAAACTCTGATTATAAATTATAACTTTGGATGTAAGACATTTATGTCAATACGTTTATGTTATGAGACAACATGTTATATAGAACAGGTTTTTTGTAAAGCTATATCATAGGTTTAATTACTCATAGGTATCAGAACAGATGCTTTAAGCTAGTTGAGTCGTACATGCCTTGTTGGGGACTGTTATGACTCCTTCTGTTTGGGGCATAACGGTTCTAAGCTGGTATCAAAGCATGGTTCTAAAAAGAACCAAGCTTTGAAGTGTCTAATTAAAATGAGTAGACAATAAGATTATTGAGAGTGGGGTTGATAATGAACATAAAAGACTTAAATTCATAAGATATATGTATAACATATATATATATATATATATAATGGGGTTATAAATTCACTTTAACTTGTTATTTTAGATTTGTAAGAGTGGTTTGTTCCATGCATGGTGGAATTTTGAATAGGAAAAGAATGAGACTCCTATTAAGTATAGGATTCGGATGTAGAATCTGTTATTTGATATAGCTAACTAAAAGATGTTTTATTCTATTGATGAGATTATTGAGAATTATAAGAGTGGATTATCTTATAGTGTGCAAAACGATTGGAGGATAATGAGGGATGAGTTAGGACCTATATATAATGAGTATATTGCTATAGCTGCTTATGAGAAGAAGTATTTTCGAGAAAATGGAGTTTTATCTGTGACAATCCTTATACTATATTTTCCAACTTTAGTAGAGGCATGTAAAGATTATCCCCCAGGTTTTGATCAGGTATCCCCAAGTGTTTTACATATTCCTAGAAACTATCTTCCTAGTGTAATTAACTGTTTTATTAGATACCCCTTAGATGGAATTGAGAGTATAGAGGTACCATTGTAACCCCATAAGCCTGAACCCCCTATGATACCACTTGAGAATCTACCTCAAGAAGCATAGCTAAATATAGGAGTGAATAATGATAATGGTAATGATCTTAAGGAAGATCTAAAAGAAGATGAGGCTGAATCCAAAGATGAAGTATAAGACAGTGGTATTAAGGTACACAAAGTAGTGGTCATACCGGATACTCCTGTAGTGGTAAAGGTTAGCTTAGGGTTTAATGAGACTAAGATGGGAGATTGGTTTCCCTTAGAAAATGTAGCAACTCTAGATAGTAGAAGTAACTGAAAGTAAGAAGATAGTAGGAAGATAAGTCTAGGGCTTTTGATATCATCTAACCTAGTTGTTTGATGTATCTAAGTTCCCCCAGCAATTTTGATGTGCTTTTGACTTTTTTAATGTAACTAATGTACTTTCAAAGGTTATGGCTACTAAGGATGTAAATGATGTATATAGATAATTGGATTTGTAGTCTGATGTTGTAAATAAAGTAATGTGATCTTTTGAATGTAAAGTTTCGATTATCTCATGACTATTGTAAAGTACATGCTCTTATAAGTCAATATTTGTATGAGTTATCATCATAGATATGATATAAATGCTACAAGTGAAACACGATGAGCTTATGATGTATAAGTATATATTTGAACATACGTAGAGTGTGTAATGAGTAATATATGAATATATCATTGCTTATACAGGAATGAAGTATTACAGGTCTTGTGTTGATTAAAATCCTTAATAAGGAAACTCGTAGTTGTGTATTGTTAATGTAGAGAGTAATTAATTTATATGTGAATATGAATTACTTAGGCTAGATATTGACCTCAGGTACATATATTATGAGTACAGGATTAATAATTAGTGAATTGTGAGTCTGAATATGGCAAAGGAAGCAAGTAGAAAAGGAAACGGGAGTAACCAACCTGAAGGAGAAGTACCACCTCCTAACCCTCCTAATCCATTAGAACCACCTAAAAATGACATACCACCACTTGCTTTAAACATGATGGGCCCAACTCAGTTTAGACAAATGTTGGCTAACATGAACACCATGATCCAACAACAAGGAGCTTTAATCTAGCATTTGATCACCGATAGAAATGTGATGAACTAAAAACCAGTAGAAGCTGAACCTAGAATAACTCGACCTCAAGATACAAGTCACATTCTTGAGTTTATGAAATCGAATTGGTATTTTGAAGGTGAAATGAGTAAGCCTGCCATAGCTGATGATTAGTTAGCTCAGATTAAGTGAAGTTTTAAAACGTTTAGGATTCTCAAAAACCAAAAGGTCTCTCATGGTACTTTCTTACTAAAGATAGGAGCATGAGTTTGGTAGGACTTGACATCAAGAATAATGTTAAACCCCATTACATGGCAATTTATTTGGGAGGAATTCAAGAGACAATATTTCCCTATTAGTGTGCAAAATCAAATGACCCAGCAGTTAATGGAAATAAAGAAAGGCATTATGATTGTGGCATAATATGAGAATGAATTTAGTAGACTGTTGCAATATGTGTCTGAATCATATAGGGATAATTAGGAGTTGAAGACAGATCTATTTCTTAATGAATTTGATGTTACAATGAGATGCAAATTAATGGATTAAGGATTCACCACTTATCATCAGATTATAAATAAGGTACGTGAACTGAAGAACAATCAACTAGCCATGCAAAATGAATGAAGTAAGAAACTAAGGAGAGTTAATCAATACAGGCCTGCTTTCAAGAGAACATTTTCAAGTGCAAATAATAACTCAAACTAAAGAGGGAAGAAGCTAGCTGCTACAACTAGTGGCCTTACTTCAAATAGGACTGGATTTTGTTTTTATGATGAATCTGGAAATGTGAGATGTTAAAAGTATAGAGCCCAACATTTCCTCAGGCAATGCGCTCAATTAAGAGGCAAGTGCTATCTGTAGTGATCTAAATCATATATTGAGGGAGTGTCCAAAGATAAAAGTAGTAAAATGCTATAAGTATGGAATGAAAGGACGTTTCTCTAGGTATTGTGGACAAGCCGGACAAAAGAAATTTGGAAGAGTAGAGACAACTGCTATTCTAGCATAGGAGTTTGCAATTGAGGGAATAGAAGAAGATACCAAGGACTTTTATAAATGGATGGAAGAGTACTTTCATGATGGCTTAGATGATGAAATGGAGATTGATAAAATTGACTAAGGCTTAGTAACAAGTACGTAAAACTAACTCGTAACTTTTACTTATCAATGATTTAATTGTGTATATATTGGCGGATGGTGTTAGGAATTATGGAAAGATGTGACTTAAGTGTAGTACTTAAGAGATAGATAATCGTAGCACTAGTAATTGTTTCAGGAAATGTACTTGTAAATGAATGAGCTACTTATGCATTGTTTGACACTAGAGTGTCACATTCGTTTAGTAGTCAGAAGTTTGTCTTAGGAAATGAAATTAAGAAGAGTGAAGTTAAATTTACATATAGAATAAGAACACTTACAGGAGAACAAGTGTTAACACGAAAAATAGTAGATAATGGACAATTGCAAATCTAAGGACAGGAATTCCTGATAAAACTCATAGTATTACCAATTAAGGGATATGATGTTATTGTGGGAATATATTAGTTGTTCAAACAGAGAACTAAAGTGGATTGCCAAAATAAGAACATAATCTTAGATGAAGGCAAAGTCATATTTCAAGGAAAAACAGGTGAGCAAAGTCTAAGATTATCAGTGATAGAAATAAATGAAGTTATTGAGAAATGGTAATTCTACTAGATATTTGCCATTGAGGGAAAGAAGGAAAGCCTAAAGGTATCAGAAATACCCGTAGTAAATGAGTTTCCTGATATTTTTCCAAAAGAATTACCTGGATTAGCACCATAATGAGAGTTAGATTTTTCTATAGAATTGGTGCCAGGAGCCAAACCAATATCAAAAGCTCCATATTGAATATCACCAATAGAACTTCAAGAGTTAAAGAAGTAACTTCAAGATCTATTAGATAAGGGGTTTGTACGACCTAGTATATCTCCTTGGGGAGCACTAGTGTTATTTATGAAAAAGAAGGATGGAACCATGAGGTTGTGTATCAATTATTAGGAAATAAATAAGGTGACTATTAAGAATAAATATCTACTACACAAGATTGATGACTTGTTTGATCAATTGCATGGTGCTACTATAATTTCATGAATTGATTTAAGATTAGACAAAATTAAGTCAGAAAATGTACCAAAGATAGCTTTTTGAGCTAGATATGGGTATTATGAGTTTCTAGTAATGCTTTTTGGATTAATGAATGCACCAGTTATGGTTACGGATTTAATGAATCGGATCTATCAACCTTACTTGGATAAATTTGTTGTAGTATTTATTGATGATATTTTAATTTATTCCAAGACTAAGGAAGATGATGTTGACCATCTACGATTAGCCTTACAAAAGTTAAGAGACCATCAACTATATGCTAAGTTGGCTAAGTGTGAATTTTGGCTAGATAGGATATTATTTTTGGGACAAATTGTGTTAGGTGAAGGAATTTTAGTTGATCTCGAAAAAGTCAAAGTAGTAGCTGAATGGAAACAACTAACTACTATAACAAAAATAAGGAGTTTTCTCAGAATGGTAAGATATTATGAACGATTTATGAAAGATTTTTCTAAAATTGCCAAGCCTATGACTCAACTGAGAGAAAAAAATGTTAAATTTGAGTGGAGTGATGAATGTGCACAAAGTTTCTAAGAATTAAAAGATCGATTGATTTCTACACCAATACTTATTTTACTAGATCCAAGTAAATCTTATTGTGTATATAGTGATACTTCTAAAAATGGACTGGGATGTATATTGATGCTGGATAGGAAAGTGGTGGCATATGCATCTAGACAACTAAGGCCCCATGAGAGGAACTATCTAACTCATGATTTAGAATTAGTAGCTGTAATGTTTGCTTTGAAAATCTGGAGACATTACTTATATAAGCAACATTGTGAGATATACACGGATTATAAAAGTTTGAAATATTTCTTTACCTAGAAAGAGTTGAACTTGAGACAAACACGTTAGTTAGAACTAATCAAAGATTATGATTTGATCATCAATTATCATCCTAGTAAAGCCAATGTCATAGTAAATGCATTGAGTCATAAGAATTATGAACAAGTAGCCTCATTATTCACTTCTCAACGTGAATTGATCAAAGAATTTGAAAAGTTGGAAATTGAGTTTAGATGGCATGAAATTGAGGCATAATTGATGAGTTTGGTAATGCAACCAACCTTGTTCAAAAGAATTAAGTTTCAACAAGATGAGGACCAAGGATTAAAGGAAATCAAGGAAAAGTTGAATACAGGTGAAGTACTTGACTTTAAAATTGATGTCAGCGATGCAGAATCATTACTCGACATTCTTTAAAGAACAAGATAAATCATAAGTTTTATCAATAGATAAGTAGATATTGTGTTTAGATATGAAGTTTTGAGAACAAAACTTTCTTAAGGAGAGTGGATATATGAGCCCCTGAAATTGAGTTTAGAATAATCGAGTCTTGATTTAGGGATTTTAGGAAAAGTTAATTTATTGAGTCCAAACTTTACGATTAAGATAGAAAAGTTAGATAAAGTAATATAGTGAAGATAGATTTTGGAAATAATGACTCAAAATCCCAATTTTGCCCTTAAAAGTAAGATTATTTAATATAGCACAAAAATGTTTGGAACTTCTAAAATTGAGCTCAGATTGCAATAAGAACTTAAAGATAAGTTAATTAAGCTCCAAAATCAAATAATAGAGTATAATTTATTATATAAATATACTCATATTTTTATGAGTATACCCAATATAAATAATAATTATACTCGTAAATTAACCATAATTTGTGTAATTATATTTATAATGTATTGAACTCATGTGAATAATTGAGAGAACATATTCTAAAAATAAAAAATATGTTAGAAACTTAATTATATGAGTATAGTTATATATTACGCATGATATATACATGGGATATATACCCGTATATTAATAAATAACTAAATACTATTATAATATATATAATAATAATATTTAAGCAAGATATTCATCAAAATTTATCCAAGAAGCCTTCAAAAGTTTTTGGACCAGTTGGGATTTCATTGTGGCAGTAAATTTCAAGATCCCACAAGCTAATTCAAAAGGGAATTTATTGTGCAAAGAAATCTCCTACTTGGAAAAACGAGAAAGACAATTAAAAAAAAATTCCTAGGCGGTGGACAAAGCCCTATAAATAGCAAACCCCAACAGACTAGTATTAATTTAGTAATTTGGAAATTAGAATTAAGAGGAAAAAGAAAATATGGAAAATAGAACAAATTAAGAAAAAAATACCTAAAAACAAAGCAACCATCGTACCTTCACCGTACTTGACCCAATCAACTACTTGACGACCAACTCAACTGGCCACTACTAGTCCAGGCAACAAATAGTTTTTTTGACAAAGCCCCACCACTCTATGGCTACCAAAAAATCCAAGAACACAAAGATTGATTCTCTATCCTATCATTTCATAATTTGTAAAAAATACCTAAACTACCTAGAAAATTATGAAAAAATTTGTACTTAGGTTATTTTGATATGCTTTCGTGTGATATTTTTATTTTGAAAAATTTTTAATATTTAATATACTTGCTTAACAAAATTACTATTCATCTAAAATTTGAATTGTAAAATAAATGTATTAAATAATGTTGTTTGTAGCTTAAAATTTTTGTATAGGATGTGTATGATATATAGATAATTGTTATGTAGGTCGAATTTTGATTTGAATATTTTTAATATTTATTTCATTTTTTGGCTTAAAAATAGCTCGAAAATAGGCTGAAAATTGTGAAATAAAGAGGAAATTATGAAATTAAATGATGAAATGGATATGTATTGATCTCTAGTGAATAATAACAATGTTGGGTCGAATTGAAATTAATTTGGTGTAAAAATGATTATAATTGAGTAATTTAGGATAATTCAAGGGTAAAATTATAAATACAAATATACAGATGATAGGTCAAAAACTTGAAACCAAGTAATAGCTAAGTTTTCCATATTTTTAAGAGTTTATAAAAATTTTTGGGGAATCATTTGGTGACCCAAAATATTTATTACGAATTTTTGTAGTAAAATGGCTTAAATTATAAAGCAGGATGTATTTTTAGTAAAAACTATGTATGAGGTTGCTAATCAAATTGGATAAAAAGAGTATTTTTAATATATTTACTAATATTTTTTTACCAGGATATATTATAAGTATATTAAGATTAAATAATACTCATATTATAGCATATTATAGACAAATTAGATAAAATACAATTTAATAAGGTAAATTACGTATAATATGATAATATTTATATAGATACGTATAACTGTATTAAAAACTTTAACTACCCTTTAAAAGTCATCTCTAGAAACAGGACCCGTAACACATATCATTAAGTCTATACAAACCCAACAACATTAATTTTATTAAAATCGGACAATCTTAGGTAATATAATCTATAACTCTATAATGTTCTAGAATGTGAGTGTTTAATTAACCTTACTGAAATTAAAATGTGATTTAATAAATTAAGAGTACGTATATTATCGATAATTAATAACTTAACGTAATATATAATAACAATAAAACTATATATTATTGAAATAATATACTTATATATATAACCGTTTTAGATCAAATTCTAATGTTTTCATAATTATTACGAACACTGAATTTGGGTTTCCTGTATATATAGGATCTCCCAAGGGATAGACTATTGATGACTTGAGTTTGTCGTAATGAGTGTCTAAACAAGTAAGTTAGAATTATAGCTTCATTGCTTATTGGGATACTGTATTAAAGTATCTAGAGACTCAAGGGTACTTCTGGTTATGTTTGTAGTTTGTTGATTGTATGCATGCCATATGTGTGTATAATACTCATTTGTAACAGGAGTTGAACTCCTTGATGTGCTATTCTGCATGTTCGTATTATTTCTATATTGTATGAACTTGTTTAGCCACCTTTGATCAAAACTAACGTCTATTTGATTAAAATGAAGTTGGACATGCATAACACCCATTAAAGGAAACGATTAAGAGTGTCAGGCTAAATACCGACTTTCTTTGATGAAGATAACTAAAATGGTCCTTTCCCCATCCTTAGTTGAACTAAGTGACAGGCAAGGAGATCGTGGTAAGAATGGGGACCATAGTTCAAAGGTGGTCATGGGAAAAAGGTGTTCTTCATTGCATAAGCTTAGGTTTGGTTTGATTTGAGTCATGAAAAAACTCCTCAATCTAGATTGGAGCAGATGTAATTTCTCTAACCTCACAGTGGATCAGAAAACATTGTGCAATATTTCATTTAGTTGATTGCATTGCATTGCATTGCATTGCATTACATTTCATCATAATTAATAATCTTTCTTGTGATTGTATGGTACTTTTCTGACCCCGTCCCACTTACTAAGCTAGTTGTGCTCACATCCCCATAGACTCTTTTGCAGGTACTGAGTGAGGATTAGGATGTTTCGCTATGGCTAACCCTAGGTTAGTATGCTGATGACTGGAAAAGTGAAGGATGAAGAATCAATTGAACCTAGGCTTTTGACCTTTCTTTTGTCTTTTCTTTTGAATTTTAAGGAAATTGATTGAGAATTCTCTTAGACGCCCACTAGTTTCTTATCTTTTGTAAATAGTCTGCAAAACCTATAGCTTTTTGATAAACTATGATTGTAAATTATAACTCTAGACGTAAGATGTTTATGTCAGTACTGTTGTGCTAAAGACAACGGGTTATATAGAATAGGTATTTTGTAAAGCTATACCACAGGCTTGATTACTCATAAGTATCAGAACAAATGCTTTAAGCTGATTAAGTTGTGCACGCCTTATGTAAACTGTATCTACGATAGCAATTATGAGATCAACTTATATTTTAAGTTAGTTTATATGGTGAGACTGTTATGACTCCTCTTATTCAGGGTGTATACACTTTGCACCTCTCTCGTACTAGGTAGTGTCTCTAAAGCTTCAATGGATGTACTACAGTCATTAATTGGGTAATTTTTCTCATATGGGTTAAGCTGATAAGATGCATATGTTATCACCTTACCATTTTATATAAGAACACACCTTAAAACTTGTATAAAGGCATCACTGTAAATAACAAACTCTTCCCCGTTGCAAGGTAGGGTCAGTATCGGAGCCGTCATCAATCTATCTTTAACTATTGGAAGCTTACTTCACAATTATCATCCCATACGAACCTAACCCTTTTTTGAGTCAAACAAATCAAAGGCATTACAATCTTAAGAAAGCCCTCTACAAACTTTCGATAATAACCAGCTAACCCAAGAAAACTTCTGACCTCTGATACAGTAGTAGGTCCAAGCCACTCAATAATTGCCTTTATTTTCTTTGGGTCTACAGCTATACCATCTTGATTTACTTTATGACCTAAGAAAGCCACCTGCTCTAACTAGAAGTAACACTTGTTAAACTTAACGTAAAACCTTTCTTCTCTCAACTTCCTTAGTACAATCCTCAAGTGCTATTCATATTCTTCTCTATTCTTAGAGTAAATGAGGATGTCATTCATAGAAACAATGACAAACTTATCAAAGTACTCCTCAAATACCCGATTCATGAGATCTACCGACACCGCTGGTGCATTTGTTAAAATGAAAGGCATTACCAAAAACTCATGCAACCCATATCTGGTTTTGAAAGCTATCTTCTCTACATCCTCGACCCTGACCTTCAATTGATAATACCTTGAGTGCAAGTTTATTTTAGAAAAGATTTGTGCACCCTGCAACTAATCAAGAAGGTCATTGATTCTCGGAAAGGGATACTTATTTTTTATCATGACTTGATTCAATTCTTGATAGTCAATGGACATTCGCAAACTTCCATCGTTCTTCTTCACAAATAGTATTGGAGCCCCCTAAGGTGATAAGCTAGGCCTAATGAAGCCTTTATCTTGTAGCTCTTGCAAGTACTTCTTCAGCTCCACTAACTCGGTAGGTGCCATCCAGTAAGTCGGTTTCAAAATAGGTTTTTTCCCTAGAACCAGATTGATTTTAAATTCGGCCTCCTTACTAGGTGGAATACTTGATAAGTTTTTAGGAAACACATTCGAATACTCTTTTACTACCAGTGTCAAATGTAACTTTGACTTAGGTTTGCTCGCTTCTACCACTATGGCCACTAAAGTGGCCTTTTTCTACAACTCGTATGAAATACATCAAGTCAGCATTGAAGTTTCTACTCTATAACTGAAAGGTACTCCTTCTGGAGGTTGAAAGAACACTATTCGATTATAACAATTGAGTATAGCATGGTCCTTGGACAACTAATCCATCCCTAAAATGATTTCAAAATCTAATAGCTCCAATAAAAATTAGTCTACCACTAAAAATCTTCCCTCAACCATTATCTCCACATCCTTACAAATTCGATATAAAACCGTTCTACTCCCTAATGGGGCATTCACAACCAAACAATTATCCAAGACAGAAACATGTAAACCATACACACATACAAAAGACTCAACCACATATTAGTAGGCTTGCTTGTTGAAGACGAGTCACCTTAAAAACTACCTGGGGTCTCACAAGTGGTGTTCCTTAGTCTACCTAACTCCTGTATCCCTACAATCTGCCATACGATATCCTTTCTGGCTGCAACTATAACAAAAACCCTAGTGTAAGATGATAAACTCTTTGTAATCTTTACTCACATGTCCCATCTTCTTACATAGAAAGCATGCTTCTACTACTTACTTACAAGGTGACTCCTCATGAGGCCCAAAGCATTATGTACACTTCACATCTGGTGCAGTCACTTTAGTCTGAATTTGTGCTGGCAGCACCACAGGTTTGGGTTACACTACTATTGGCCTATCTCAACCTTCTTTGATAACTACCCTTAGAATCGATCTCTTTACTTTGTCTGACCTTGGCACCATATAACTTGGCATAGACCTTTTCCCTAAGGCTACCCTTTCCTTATGAGCTAATTGCTCATGCTTCCTTTTCATAAGCTACTCTAAATATTTAGCCTTATCAACTACTGCAGTGTAAGCCATAAGTTGAAAGCCTACAACGTTCTCCTATAGCTTGGGCTCCAACCTATGAACAAATCTATCAATCCTTGATTGCTTATCCCTTTTGGAAGCTTTAGTTATAAAATGGGCCAACCAATCTAATTCGACCTCATAGGTTACTACAGTCTTGCTCCTCTGTTAGAGAGTTTAGTATGCCAGCTGCATCTACTTGCTTACACTAGAGGGAATGAAGTGCCCAAAAAATCAATCCTTAAACCTCTCCCAAGTCTAGGCCCCCACGCTTTCTCACACTAGAGGGATTAAAGTGCTCGAAAAATCTATCCCTGAACCTCTCCCAAGTCCAGGCCCCTACTTTAGGCTTTGCGCATGGAGCACCATCTCACCATTTCAATACATTTCCCCTCAGCATAAAAGATGCGTAGTCTACTTTCTTATCTTTAGGACCTCAAGCGTAGCAAAAGATTTCTCTATCTGCTTAGATATACTCCTTAGCAACAATGGCATCATTAGGCTTAAGGTCAAACTCCTTAGCTACTTTTAGAAAACGGTCCATACTTAGCTGTCAGACCACCTACCTCTCTTAACACTAAGTATCAACATTAGCATGGATCATCTGCATGTCTTATCTAATTTGCTCTTGTTACTGGACTATGGCACCCACTAAATTGTTTATGGCATTCAATAACTGTGTTGCATGGACCTCCATAAGCCTGTACTCCCACTGGTCCTGCTACCTCTGTACATCGGGTAATCTATAACCTCCCCGAGTACCCTAACCTACCTATACATTTTGACCACCTTGAGCATCCTGCCCTTCAGCTAGGTGGTTTTAAGTTTGAGAAGAACTTGAACCTACTCTCCTAGGTAGCATTTTAAGGAGGGAAAAACAAACAACCAACCCAAAAGAAAGTTAGGAGATTAGTAAACAAGAGAAATAATAAATAGCAAGGCAACAAGGAACATTAAGAGGACATAAGACGACCTAAAATCAATACTTAGACATTTGATAGTTCATTCCTAAATTCAAGCCTAACCCTTTAGTTACCCATGCCATTAAATTTTTCTACCCACCACAACTCTACTAGTTATGGTCACGATGGAGGGGGTGATCACTCTTCTACTAAACAATCACGACCGTGATAACGGTGAAATTTTAACTCCAACATCCATCACTCCCTTGATTACGGTCGTAATGGAGGGGTTGATGGTCATTGTTCACTCAATTCTCTCTTGTTACGCTCGTAATGAAGGGGGTAATGGGCACTGATTACTTAATCCTCTTTTATTACACCCGCGATAAAGGTTGTGATGGATTTTGATCACTTAAATCTTATCGATCTACAAGTCATAATTCCTATTTCCCTAAAGATCTTCAACTTAGGCTTTGATACTACTAAAAGCTGTAACGCCCTACAACCTAGGACACCATAACTCCGCCATGTGTCCCTAGCTTTTATTGACATGTTATGCATCTGGGAACCTGCAATTTGTCTATGATCTACAGAATAATTATATTAAATTTATCAATTTAAATTAATAACCTAAAAAATGCGACTAAAGTGCAATGTCAACTACTTAACTCCATAGTCAAAAGCAATAACATAATAAAAAATATCATCACTCCATAACCTAAATCACAAAAGAACTTTAAATCATAACCTCGAGACACTATAGCAAATCAGGGTTTTGGGGTGGTTATCTAAATGAGATGGCCTTTCTATTGTAGCAATCGAGAAGTCCGTTGTGTAGGTGATATGTTGCAATATCCTTTAAGGGTGGTCAACACCTCTCTAAAAAGGTTTTGCTCCTGTAAGCCCTAAAGCCAAGCCAAGTAACCGTAAGTTTGAGCTTAAAACCTAAGGTTTAGGACGATCGGTTAAGGGATCCGATCAAACCCAAATTATAAACTATTTAGCAAAATACCAGTAAAAATGATCCTGTAAACTTAAATTTAAAAAAATAAGTAGTAAAATAGGAGACTATAAAATTTTCAAATTTTAAGCATAATAACTGCTAATTACCGAAAAGGCGAAAAGTGTAATATAATAACTAATAAATTATTAGAGATAGATTATATATATACTAAAAATTTTAGAATGACCAAAATAATATTTAGGAATGTTCACGTGTAGATAAAAATACGCGTAATTAGTGAAATTGGTTGAAAACTAAGCAAATAACTAAAGAAAAATACAAAATAATTATAGAAAAATTAGAGAAAATCAGAGGAAGATAAGCTGCAATAAGATCAAGTCGTGACAGAAAAAGAAAAAAATAACCAATAAGAATTGGACAAACAAAAAGCTAAAAATCAAGGAAATGGGGCAAAATCCCATCAAATTAATGCACATTAATTACTACAATTGTCTATAAATAAGGAAAAAATTTCCAGAAGTCATTTGGCCAGTTTGAGATCTGAGAAAAATCGAAACACTGAAAAAATCGAGAGAAAATCCAGAAAAAAAAAAAAAAAAAAAAAACTGTGCAGATTAGGCAAGTGAACTAAAACCACCACCCACCACCACTTGGGACCGAACCACCACCACCACCACCCTACAATAGAATCATCGCTTGGACCGGCCGACAACATTGGACCGGGTTTGGACGGTCCAAAAGCTTCGAACCGGTTAGTCATTTATTCACCCGATTTTTGTATAATTTTGTAAAATTATTTATTTTGCCTAGAAAATTATGAAACTTGTTATTCTGAGGTTTTATTGTATGTAGATTTAGGGGAAAATATTGATTTAGTTTAATTATGTTTGAAAATATAGGGTCCTTAACAAATTGTTCAAAACCAAGCATGATTAAACCGGAAAATAAATAGACTTAGGGATGTAGTTTGGAGTTCAAAATTTTTCTGTAGGATGCTCATATGATGTATAATAGTGCTATGAAGCCATTTTTTTAAAATTAATTTTCGAAATTTTTAAGTTAATTTTTAGCCCTAAAATGATGGTAAAATTGGGTGATTTAGGGTTAATTAGGTGATTAGGATGTTAATTACTGATTTGGATCTTAATTAGATGTTTAGGGAAGTTAATCTCTGCAGTGGAACCCTAATCCTAGCCTTTAGGTACTAAGTATGGTTAATTAGGGAAATTAGATAAGTAATATAATAAATTAGTAATATGTGAAAATGTAAATTAATAAATCTAAAAAAATAAGGTTATTTAGATAATATTATAATAGAAATCAGAAAAATAATAAATCTAAAATGACATTTAATTTTAAGTAAATATCTCAAAATGTAAGATTTTTACACATCGGGAATAAATCCGATACCTCAATTAGGGTTAGCGTGTACCGAATAGTTTAGAATACCAAAATTACGACCCAATAGGATATTTGAATACCCGAGCATAATGTGATTAATATCACATTGGGATTCGAGCTTAATTACGACTTAGGAATTAAAACTAGAATCTAGTTTAGGACCCGAACCTCGAAATAGAATACAACGAATCATTAATATGTTATAGGTATACATGAGAAAAATGAGTTATATTATGAATTAGAATAAGAATCCATAAAATATAAGTACTAAAAGAACCTATTTGTATTATAGGACACCCAAAAACAAATTAGCTCGCAACTAGAGGATCGAGCGATCGAGTAAATTCAAGTAAGTTGGGTTATTGCTTATTGTAATAGAGTACTAGTTTTGTAGTACTCGGAGACTTAGGCTTGTATATGATTGTGATTGTAAATAGTTTACGCATGTGCTTGATGTATCTGAATTCGTACTGGAATTTGTACTGTGAATGATTTTGTGACTGATTGAATTGGTATGAACTTGTTGAACACCCTAACCGGAATTTAATCTTAGTTGACCCTAATAACCGAAAATGTCATGCATTGCAACCCGTTAGGGGATCATAGGACTCTTCAACCAAATACCGACCCCTTCGAAAGGGATAGCGCAGGATTGCAAAATAGTCCCTTCTTCATCCTCAGTCGAACTAAGTGACAGGAGAGGAGGTCGCGGCGGGGGTGAAGTCAATGGTTCGAAGGTAGTCGCGGGAGGAGTGAGGTCTCCATTGCATAAGCCTGGGTTTGGTTGTGAGCTGCTGCATAACATAGAACTCCTCAACCCGGATTGGAGTGGGTGAAATTTCTCTGATTTCACAACGGACCAGACTACGTTGTGCGATGACACTTGATTGTTGCATTGCATGAAAATAATTGTTTGATAACCCTGTTTGTGCTTGTATGCATTCATGAGTCTCCAATTCAACTTACTGGGCTGTAGTTACTCATACCTTTATAGATCCTTTTGCAGGTTCTGATTTGTGAACACTTCAAGTACTATGCCGCCCTACAATTACCCGGAGGTTAGTCCGTTTGAAGCTAGGGGTGTGAGGATCAAGTTACTTAATATAATGTGTGACTAGAATGACCATGTAATTAGGAAGGAAAGACTAATAGTTATTATGTAATCTAGTGAACTGTCGTGTTTGTGTAAAACTTCCTAGGAAGCTCTGTAGACTTATTTATAATTATCTATGTTTTATAGAACTTTGTGATAATTATCATAATTGTAGTATAATTATTAATCGAACTGTTTACTTCAAAGCGAGGAGTCGTCGACGCCTCGTGTAGATTATCTCTATGGTAGGCATTGTGAGGCCAGTTACTATCATAGAATGGTTTATACGGCGGGACTGTTGCGACTTTGTGACTTCGGGGCGTAACAACTCCAATACATCCTTTTTAGGGCGATTCTAGCCGCCTCAAAAAGCTTTACGAGTTTTTTGCCTATATAATTAATATAGTGGTTATAACCACCCTAAAAACCTACTTATGGTGGTTTACACTAATCTACTAAAGCAGACATGCCCACTTCAAAAAAATGATATCCAATCCTTTTTGCAGCATGTATAATCACTTGAAAATGTGGATGTAAAAGTACTTCTTGATCATTATTAAGGCAGTTATAACTGCCCTAATAGTGTTTTTTTATTTTTATTTTTATGTTACATATGTATTACAACCATGTTTATCACAATCTTGCTAGTGAATTATATTTATATAGCCATATTGTATGGCAAATATCATAACAAACCATATCAATAGAGTTATATGTGATGAAGTCATTACATTGTACCTATTCTATTAATTGACATAATAAATTGGCAAAAACTCATAGCATAAAAAATAATGAAATTAGATTAGCTTCTAATTGGTATCAAAACAACATTACATTGTAATGCAAAATACTTTCAATTTTTTTCCAAAATTAAATATCTTTTTTTTCCCACCCTAAACCATTAAAAAGAGACAAAAAAAAAAAAAAAAACTAAAATCAACTTTCCTTTACTCGACTATCTTTTAAAAATTATTATCTTCCTCAACCTACAAATGACAAGTAAATGTATTGACAGGACATTATATTATAAATTTTACATTTGAAAGGGAAAAAAAAAGTTACTTACAAAAGCTGGTGGCCCCTATTGGTATGTCGATAGCATCTCTAATAGTCTTGATCCAATTATATGATCTATGGAGATGTTCATCACCCTTTATGGAAATACGAATAAGAACTTCACACCAACTAGGACCTAATTTTATTATGTTTGCACAACTCGTGTAATTGCAATTGTAATATACTTTTAATTGAAGTTGGACCTAGTATGATTTTCAATACAAATGTCTGTAATATAAATATTGATGAGTATTCAACATTTAAGCTTAAACTGTGTAAGTATTCCATAATAGAAAATTTATTGGTTTTTTCCTACAATGATTTTTTACCAATATTCAATATTTAAAATGTATGAATGAATATTGTATCCAATTCCTCTATGTTTCATGTTTAGTTTAAAGAATATTGCTATTTGCAAGTTTAATTTTGTCACCAAGAAGATGGCACTTCTCAGCATATTGTTTAAGGTTGCCAAATACTTGAGAAAGTGATTCTACAATACTTAGATTTGTTTAAAAAACATTAGAAAAAGGAGGAGAAAGTTGTCAAGGCCTTTGAAGCTCTTCCTAAAGGATTAGCGAAGTATAATTTCATTTTCCAATATAATTAAACGTATGCATATACATATTTGAGCTATACAACTTAAGTTGCTTTATATTTTTCAAAAGAAATGTAGACATTTTATGAACCAAACATTGATGAAATCTCAATCATCCTCATAGCATGTAGCTTAAGTATTCTTCTTTAACTTAGGCATGTGATGACAATTTGAAGTTTCTTAAGATGATGTTTGAATTACTTAGTTTGGTTAGTTATATTCCTATACCATTAGTTCTTTGCAAAACTAAAGAAATGGCATAATATATGTAGGATATCAAAAGCGGAATTCTCGTAGATCTATAGTAGCACTATCAGATCAAGTGATATATTTTAATATATCAAACAGAGTTATCATATAATAAAGAATATATATATATACACACATACATATAATTCATACCAGTAACTTATTCAGTGTAAAGGGACATTATTGAAAACCATAATTAGGTAATATCATGTCTAACAATAAGATACGCGGATAATATTTCAAGCAAAAACTAGCTTCCTTGGTCATTCACATGCTTTAGAAACATATGTCACACAAAGCGGTAGCTTAGTATTAAAAATAATTTTAGAAAGAAACCCATCATTCATTGCTTTGGCAACACAACAAAGCAAATCCTAATTATTACACATGTTGATCAAAATTAAACAAGTCAAGGGGCAATGACAAAAATGAAACCATGAAGCTTGGTGATTTTCATACATACTCAACGTATAATTAGCTCAAGAAATTTCTATTTCACTCTTCTGAAACGAGCCTAAAAAAAATGGAAATAGAGTAGAGACAATAATTAAAACTTGCGACGAAGATGCTATAGGTGCCATCCTTTTCTTCATAACTTGTTTCAAATAAATCAACTTCGTCTCATCGTGTTCTTGGCTTAATGCTCTAGCAACCCAACGCAAGTAATGGCAATACCTAAAAGAATTTTATTCTACCTAAGTAAAGAAATTGTAAGTTTGGTAAAAATTTGACTATCACCACAACTATGACTAATATATATTTAAATGGGAAAATAATTGTTAAACCATCAATTGAAAAATATTAAGGAATGATTTTCACATTCACCAATGAAAAAGTAAGATTGTTATTACTTAACAAAAGAAAACTTACGTATATTGTTGTTATATTCCCAAACCTTAACAATTTGTTACAATATAGCATCTATGATGCGAAAACCTTAACAAAGTAAAGGAAAAGAGGTTGTGATAATCAATAGCATCCAATTGGAGACCACGATAGTGACCAAAGCTAATCAACTGAGGGGGAAAAATTGGTAGTGATGACAGAGTGAAAAAGAAGGTTAAGTTTTAGAGAAGAAAGGTAATGAACAATGTGGATTGTGCATATTGTGTAGTACAATGAAAAAGAAATTGGGAAACTAAAGAGGGGAGAGAGAAAGCAAGTGGGATATTCATTATTTTATTATTTTTCTTTTAATTGAAGAGTTACAAACAGCAAGATCTCAATCCTATTAAAAATATTTTCCCTCCCATTTAATGAACATTCGCTTGCTAAGAATATGCTCACCTTATATACATGATTTCACTATTTTCTAATCTTAACTACCCCAAATATTGTGCTTAATTAGATTAATCTTGTTGTAGTGAGTCTCACAGCTTCAATAATAGTTAAACCACTAAATCTAGCAACAGGAGTTATAGGCGACTCCAAAACCACACAAGTCTCCTAAATAAGTAATTACAAAGAAAATAATCACAATCTCAAGTCCATCCCTATAGTTAAACTACAACACCTTAGCTCCATCATCAAAACAGTAATACTCTCCCTACTCATCATAATATAGATAGTCAAATCTGTAATTCTCAACATAAACCCCATCATTTATCTCGTAACCTATCCCTGTAATTGAAAAATAATAATCCCTGTAGGGTGAGACAAAGCTCAGTACAGGACACCATACACATGCACATGAAACATAAGTATCAGTCAAATACATACACACAAATAATGCTATAAATTGTAACAAGCAATAGTTTCAATGTTTTATTTAAGCCCACACCATCATAGTCTTAGTGTCTTGAGACTTGGGGTTACTCACAACCCCTAATACACAATATATATAGATACTACATAAGTATTGGTGTTGGGTACTTCCCAACACCTGAGTGTCATGAACCAACTTAGATCTACCTAGACCATTTTAGTATGGGGCTCTACAAGGGACAACGTTGTGTAAAGATCATTAGGTGCCTCACCAGCATCACTAGATTTGACTAGTAGGTGGTCAAAGCCAAGCATAACCAACAATATAATTAAGTCCAAGTTTCAATTAGTTCGGTTCATATTCACTAACCTAACACATACATTTAACAAATACGCATCTTGTACCTAGAGCTCCTATCTCAAAATGATCCAACACCAAGCATCCTTTAGCACCTTTTCAAAACCTAAACGTTAGCTTAGAATTTAATAAATTCTTAACTCGATACTTCCTTTTCCTTAACTTCACCCTCTACTCCATACTCTAAGCTTCCAAACTGTATTCCATATAACATTTTAATATCCTCCAAAAATAAACACACACACGACACAGATGTTCACACAACTCCTAACATGCTGTCCTACATGTACATTTATAGCGCATATTGCCACTTTAAAATCGCACGTACATACACACACTACCTAAAACCACAACTTTCATACACATACACACTCAACACACACATACTCACACACGATATACACTAACCTACACCTCACATACTTATGATTCACATCCTACACACTAATGCACACACCCCCAACTACATAGACACACATGTAACCACACATCATATACACCCACACAAGACATGGTATATGTACACTATACATCCTAAAACCACTCCGTGACACTATCAAAATGTAATTTACATCATAACCGCATCACCACTACTACATTAACAATATCAACACCTCTATTCTAACACTTAAAGGAACCTTAAAAACATAAATTGAAAAAGGTAAAATGGAGATAGAATGAAGTCTTACTTGATTACAGAGGAAAGATTGATTCTTGATGAATTCCTCTTTCAATGGCACAAATCTTGATTAGGGATTTGGGGTTAAGATGAGTACTATAAGTTTCTTAAAAAGTATTGTAAGTATTTGTGAGAGGAAGTTATGGCAATTGTAAGGTATGGTTAAATGATTTAGTGGGTAGTGCAAATTTTCCTTAGATCAAAATACCCATGGCTTTAATGTGTAATCACATAACATACCGATGTTTAGATCTTTTCTCATGACAGTTTTGCTCTTGGCACTTAATATCAATATACATGCCATACCGATGTCTAAATCTTTTCCTATGATAGTTTTGCTCTTAGCAATTGATATTTAATTACGTGTTATACTAAAGTCTAAATATAAAAATTACTTCTTTTCTTTAATTCTCTTAAATTAATTAATTTATTATTTTTATTTTTAACTTAGGTTTTACATATATGAATTAAAAAGAGAGGATAAACTTTATTGGAGATAAGATTAATTTAAATACATTTGAAAGGTACTAAAATAAAGGATCATATCCCAATCTTTTAGCTACCACAACTAACAACATAATCCGCTACTTAAATAAATAACAACTATAGCAAAAAAATAGGAACTAATGACCCATTAATAATAATAGCAAATTAAATCAACTTTAACAGATTCTTAAGGCATATTTCAACACTCCTCCTTACCTTAGAGGCTATAAACTCCAAGTTTATTCCTCAGAAACTCAAACTTAGCAAGTGGAAAGACTTGGTAAAAATATCTAAGCTTAGCCTTTAGTTTTACAATAAACTAGAATTATATCACCATTTTCTTGCACTTCTCTTAAATAAAACAACTTGACATTAAAATGCTAGGTCTTCCTACAAAACATAGGATTAAATGATATTGAAATTGTTGCTTGATTATCAACAAAAATTTCTATGCTTTAATCTTGCTTTAGGCTCAAATATGTTAGAATATTCCTTAACCAGATGGCTTAATTTATAACTATTGCTGCAACTATAAACTCAGCTTCTACTGTTGATTGAGCTACAATCTCTTACTTCTTGGAACACCAACAAAACACACCTAAACCCATACTAAAACAGTACTTTGAAGTACTCTTCATATCATCTAAGTTACCCTCTAAATCATTGTTAGAAAAACCGAATAATTTGAAGTCTTTTACCTTGCAATACTTAACTCAATAATTGATAATTCCTCTGATGTATCTTACAACTCTCTTTGTTGCCTTCAAGTGTAGTTCACTAGCATAGTACATAGATCTTGACAACAAGCTAACTATGAATAAGATGTCAGGCCTTGTACCTATAAGATACATTAAGCACCCAATCAAGCTTCTAAATTCAACTTCATCAACTTTATCAGCTCCATCCTCGTTGGTGAACTTCTCCTTCTAATTTATGGGAGTATTCATTATTTTGCATTCATTAAGCTGAAATTTTTTTAGAATCTCCTTTGAATATTTCTTCTGACAAATAAAAATCTTATTCTTCTTTTAAGTGATCTCCATGCTTAGAAAATAAGTCATAAGACCAAGATTAGTTATTTTAAAGACATCCTTCATTTCTTGCTTGAATTCATCAATTAATGTTAGGTTGCTTCCTATCACCAAAAGATCATCAACATATAAAGAGATAATTGAAATATTTTCACCAACATGCTTAACATAAATCATAACTTTAAAATGGCTCTTTTGAAAGCCTAAACTCAGCAAATGATCATTAATTCTACTATACCATACTCAAGGGGCTAATTTCAAGCCATATAGAGCCTTTTTTAGGAAATAGACTTTATCTGCTTGGCCTTTGATCACAAAACCTTTAGGTTGCTCAACATAAATCTCCTCTTGTAGAAAATCATTGAGAAATGCTAACTTGACATCCATATGAAACACTTGCCATTCCTTTTGTGCAACAATGGCAAGTAGTAGCCTTATTGTGTGATGTCTTGCTATTGGAGTAAAAGTATCTGCATAATCAACTCCAAATATCTAAGAATAGCCCTTCACAACAAGCCTTGCTTTGTGCTTGTTTATAAAGCCATCGAGATTAAATTTTGTTTGAAACACCCATTTCCCCTCTTTAACATTTCTATTATGAGGACTTAGAACTAACTCCCAGGTTTGATTTGTCTCAATCATGGACAACTTCTCCTGCATTGTAACCAATCATTTGTAGTCCATAGTAGCTTCTTTAAAACTAGCTAGTTTACATATAGCTACCTTACACACTGCTATATTGCTTCTTTGGTAGATGTCAACAAGTGACCTTGTTCCTTGAACAAGCGAATCATCTACTGTATCTTCAAGCTCCAACACAATATTTTGATCCTTCTTTGTATCACTCCAGCACCATTTTTCATCTTCCATGAAGTGTAAATCTCTACTTATCAGAATTTTTCTCGTTTGAGGCTGAAAGATCTTATAAGCTTTAGAGATTGTGCTATAGCCAATAAATACTCTAGGTTTAGCCCTTTTGTCAAGCTTGTCATGCTTAACTTGACAAATGTGTGAATAGCACAGGCAGCTAAATATTTTTAAAAAATCCAAAGAAGGTTTAAGACCAAACCATGACTTAAAAGGAGTTTAATTTTACAAAGCTCATGTAGGGCGTTTGTTTTGAATTAATACACTTATATTTACAGCTTTAGCCTAAAACTTCTTTAGTAATTCCTTTTGATGAAGCATAGGCTTAGCCATCTCTATGATTGATCTATTTTTCCTATCGCTCACTCCATTTTGTTGAGTAAAAGGAGCTATTACTTAATGTTCAATCCTAGCTTCTATATAAAACTGTTGAAACTGATCAGTTACATACTCTTTGCCATTATCTAACCTCAGAACTTAAATATGGCAGTGGCTTTGATTTTCAACATGAGCTTTGAATTCCCAAAAAACTTTACCTACTTCTAACTTATATATAAAAAAGTAAATCCAACACATTTTAGTTAAGTTATCAATAAAAATGATATAATAAAGACTTCCCTTTAATGTTGGGGTCCTTTGTGGTCCAGTAAGATCACTATGAACAAGTTGAAGCTTTTAGTTTGCCCTCCAACTACTTTCAAGAAATGGTTTCCTTATCATATTCCTATACTAACAAGCTTCACATTCAACTGGCTTTTTGGTCAAGAAAGGAATTCCATGAACTAGTTGATTTGTTAGCATGTAGTTCATTCTCGAATGATGGAAATGACCCAGCCTTTTGTGCCAAAGATCAACTGAATTTGCTCTAACTAAAAATGCAATTTGCTTCTCCTTCATTAGATCAAATGAAAAACACTTGCTCTTTATTTTGACCTTGAACATTTCTTGGCTTGCTAGATCCTTAATTATTCATCTTTTATCTTTAAGGGAAACTTTGAACACTTTCTCAAGTAGTTGTCCAACAATAAGAAAATTTTGATTAATTTCAGGTACATATAGAACATTAATAAGAGTTTTTGTACCTAAGTAGCTTGTTATAGCTACTGTTCCCTTACCTTTTATTGGAATTTGTTCACCATATCCAATTCTAACCCATTTGATTTTGATATTGTCCAAATGCTTAAACAATTCTTTGTCATAGGTTACGTGGTTGGTATAGCCATTATCAATTAGCCAAGATTCACTTAAATTGTTGCTGGAGAAACATGTAGCAATGAAGAGCTAGTCTTCCTCCTCCTACACTGCATTTTTTGCTTCAGCTACAACTTACTAGATTTTAGCTCTACAAATCACAGCTTCATGACCCATCACATTGCACTTGCTGCATTTTGCATCTAGCCTTTTCTAACATTTAAATGGTGGTTAACCCATACTTCTACAATGTTGCCAAGGTAGGTAATTTTTCTTTTTACCCTTCCCTTTGCCTTAGCTATTTGCATTATTTCCACTGCTTGCTGACTGGTTCTTCTTGTAGATTTCTTTCTATTTTTTTTCAACATCTTGATGCTTGATTGGTAAAGCACCTTCAACTACACAGTCTTGTCTCATAAGCCTCCATTGCTCTTGGGTCTACAAGCATGTAATGCTTTTACCAAAGTGATCTTGGACAAATCCTTTATGTTCTCCAAAGTGGTTATAGATGCCTCATACCTTTCCGACACTATTGCAAAATTTTTTCTACAATTCTTGAAGCAATAAACTCAGTGCCCAGTAATCTAGCCTTGTTAACAATGCCAAGCAATCTATTTGAGTAATCTTTAATTGTCTTAGATTCTTTTATTCTTTGTAGGTCAAATTCCCTCATCAAGTTTAGCACTTGCATACCTCAAATCTCTTTACCCCCTACATATTCTTCCTTCAAACAATCTTAGATTGCTTTTGGTGTTTTGAGCATCATGATTCTGGTGAAGATGGTTGGTGAAACACTAGCCAAAAGGCATGCTTTTACCTTTGACTTTCTAGTTTTTTTCTCCTTATGATTTTTTATCTATGTCATCATAGGATTGTTTGGCAGCTGAGGTACTTTATAATCATCTTCCATGACTTCCCATAGATCTAAAGCCTTTAGGTAGGACTCCATTCTCACTGCCTAAAGGTCATAGTTCTCTCCTTCAAAGACTTGAGGAGCAACATGTGAGAAGCTTGCTTCAGCATCCATTTTACAAGTCCCTCAAGAAGAGAGCTTTGATACCAATTGTTATTTTCTAGAAAAAATGACAGCTAAAAACAAAGCAAAAAATTGAAGGTGATATGGGTTACAAAGAGAGGATAAACTTTATTAGAGATAAGTCTAATTTCAATACATCTAAATGGTACTAAAATAAAGGATCATATCCCAAACTTTTATCTACCACAACTAACAGCATAATCCATCGCTTAAATAAATAACAACTATAGCAAAAAAAAAAAAAAAAGGAACTAATGACCCACTAACAATAACAATAAATTGAAACAACTTCAATAGATTCTTAAGGCATATTTCAACATGGGTTTCTTAGGAACTACGTAGTTTTCATAATTGAATTGAAAAAAATCTAACCTGGTGTTTTATCAAGAAAGTTGTGGAAAGATTAATGCTTTTTAATATGAGATTTGAAGACTTTTAGTGTATATTGTTGTTTGAATTATTGATGAAATATAGTGTCCCTTGAAAGGCTGAATTTTTTAATCTATGATTTATATTATTAGAAGCTGCTATCTCCATGGATCTATTCTAGGAAGACGAACGAAGGGGATGATAATGATGTTCTGTAGAGGGGTATTTCTTGCAAGTATGGTGGTGGGTTAGGTGAGGAGCGGGTGGGGGTGGAATGGGTTATAGGTGGTTATACCATGATGTTTATAGTCTGAGGGGTGGTGGTCAATAGGAGGAAGGAGAAGAAACATTCCCTTTTTAAGTTTCTGATTTTTATCTGTAATTATAATTAGTTTGCTTGAATGTATTGAAAGTTGAAACGGGACTTTAGTATTTTGTTAAAATTACTAATATCTTACATGAGGGTTATTTTGTAGTTAGCCCATAATGCATATACATTAAGCAGTGCTAATGTGCTAGCTGCTTATTAGTTATCATATCCCATCCATTTTACTATCGTTTCATCTATAGTATCAAAAGGAGAATTTAAGCCTACATGAATATTTATTACACATCACATCATATAATTGTTCATGGACACGGATAAAAGGGTGTTACAGCGTTACGATTAAAGCGATACATTGTCCATTGTCCAAATACCAAATTGAACTAAAAAGTAGGCATCCACAGATATATTTGAATGACATCAATATAATTCGTCAATTTTATAATACAGTAGCAAAAAGGATACAGTACAAAACCAAGGGATAGGATCTACGTAATGCAACTAACAAGTAATAGAGTTCTTACCAATGCACTCGACCATGAGTATTTATAAAGATCGAGTGCATTAAATCTGCACTGCCCCAAACCCACCAGACCCTGAAGGCGAAATGATGGAAGTGGACAAATACTTCCTTTGCGGCTTTTTCATTTTCACAACCGTGTGGCAACATGTTCAAGCAGAAACATGTTTGTAATTTGTAAATCTTCCTTCATTAGACTTTTGATGTGTATTTATATAACCTAAGAAGGAGAATCATCGTGTTAGGCGATGTATAACTCGCTTTCTTCCCACATTTTCCCATGCAAGGCAAATGTTCTTCCGGATTTATTGCTAGGACCTTCACTAAATTCCTAACAATAAAAAATCGTTAAAGAACTTTTATGAATATTTTAGCGATAAGGCAATTAGTATTTTCAAAGATGAAAGTTTTTTAAGATGCTGACCTAATAGTTAAGAACTCTAAATAAGTTTCTCAGGTCATGTTCATCAAGAATACTAGGTACATATTCTAGTCTTAAGTATCCTACTTTTATTAAACTTGTGTTGATAAAATATTTATAACCATGATTTTATAAACTAATATCACAACTTCTTATAATTCATATGGGATACTTAACATTGAAGTCTTACAATCTTACTTTTAGAAAATATGATATATATTGGTTTGAAAACTAATGAACATGAAATGCATAAAATTTAGAAAATTGGTAAGTAACTTTGTTGGAATAGTAATTAATAAAGTGGAGAGTTATTTAGGAAGAAGAGCTACTTAAGATGATATAGCATCCTAATAACCTCTTTTGGTACCCTATTGATAAATACACCTTTATAAATAAACGTAGCTTTATATGTATTGATGAGGAAATTATTATCACTTCTAAAATAGGCACCAAAAGGTCATTTCTATAAAAAAAAAAAAAAATAGCATCTATAGTGTAAACGAGTTTTATATGAATATGGGCCTTTTTCAGAAAAATATTACAGAAAAGGGCTCATTAAAAAAAAAATTACGAATATAGTATACTAAAGGTGCATCAAGTAAATACACTTTCAATTACTTATGTTTTTTACACTGAAGGCACATACAGTGGATATACCTTCAATATAATTTATTATAATTGAAGGCACATCAAGTATATGCACCTTCAGTTCAATTTTTACTAAAATAGTCTACTGAAGGCAAGTGGGGAAGACCTTATATAAAATCACAATTGGTGGAACATCTCAACAAATATGGCAACTAGGGAAGAAATAAGCGTATGGGATAATCATCCAATGACCATGCGATTAAATAGAAGAAAAAGTAATTGTAAATTGCAAAATTAGGATAAATAAACTATACATTGAATGTAAAATATGATGAAAAGTGAAATGTATTTCGAATAATCAGTATATACAGAAAAGTTGTAATGAGTTAATGACAAGGTCAATACAATAGAAAAATAAAAAAGAAAACAAAAACAATAGGCTAAACATATCTACTGATGCCTACGCCGTGTGAAGGTCCTTATAGTATGGGAAAGAAGTGAACGCCCCCATTTAGCATGTGTCTAAGTAGGCTTAGGTGGTAGATTGTCAAGCTTAAGTTCTCTAGGAGGAACTGGGTCGGTTAGATGGCCCAGATGTAGCTAAGTGATGGCCTTACCTATGGATGACTGTATGGTGATAAAATGTCGCTTTTGAGGAGTTGATGGAGTAATGAGGTCAAGATGTTGCTAAAACTTGAGAGTTGTGTATACATTAAATCTAGGCCTGGAGCTGGATTCAGCTCTCGAAGTAAAGGCAACACTTGACCTAGGGTGTGTGCTATATCCTCCACTGATATGCTCTAGGTCTACAAAATGATGGCTATATGGTGAGATATCGTCACTAAGGTTTTCCCAATGATGTACCACTCGAGCCTTACCTCCTCGAACTTTAGCTCTACCCCTAGGTGGTGTATAAGGAGCTAGCATCTCCTTATCAACAGGTGATCCTTGATCCCTACCATGGTCTATATGAGGTGGCTCATGTATGCCCCATTGCTGTAGGTAGAGGATAAGGCCACTATGTTGCTCAACGAAGTCAAGTATCCCATCTGCAATACCCAACGCTGTAAGATAGTTAGGTGCTAATCTGACACTCCTAAGTAAGTTCACCTAAAATAAGTAAAGAAAACAATTGTTGGTATATATGATAGTAAGTATAAACGAGTGAAAAATAAAATAATGGACGATTTCAGATGTATGTATCAATCGGCCAATGACAGCTCCGTGGTGTGTAATATAAAGCCAGGTGATCTATCTATACTACGGCCAGTAGCTCTCATCGACCCTTCCAAGATCTTGGATGTGTACTAAGAATCCATATCTCTATCCCCAAGCTTGGATGTAGAAAGAGTGTACGTTGATCTAGTCAACATCCGTCCTACCTCGAAGGTCCAATTGGTGGAGCTGCTCTGAGGTGTCGACCTCTTGTAGAACATACTGATATCCTATAAACTGCCGAACGGCATGATCTAAAAAGCACCACTCAATGATGTGAAAACATATGAGTGGTACCTGAGCAGTCCAAATGTATCACTCGGCAATATAATACTAAGGCAACAACAATTGTAACAATTCCTCTATATAAGTCTCCTAAACAACCTAAAGGGTAGAAGATAAAGAAAAAAAATTAAATAACTAGTCAAACAACGATGATTATCACTTACGGTTAAGACAAAGACAACAAAGAAGATAACTTATCATATCATACTTGCTGCGTCATCTGCATGTCAAAAGCTGCGCGATACGTATCTATGACATGCATCAGATGCTAAGTCGTGTTGTGTATTACCCTCTATCTAACTGCCAATAGCCTATCCCCATCGATAATAAACCTATATCGACTAAGGGGGGTGACATGCGAGACTCTATCCCAAGCCCAAACTTGCAATAGAATCACGACCCCTCTTAACTCATATACATCAAATGAGGAGGCAAAGCATAGCTATCGATACAACCATGCTAAGCATGTGCTGCCCTAACTAAATTGCCTAGTTGTTAAGAAGTCCTCCAGCAATGACAGGAACATCAAGTGCATAATGCTGGAGGATTTATCCATAAATATAAATCTTCCCATCAACCTGAGTAAATACACACACGCGTACTATCGAACCATCTCATCGTCCACCTTATAAAGAAGTATCTAGAAGTACTCCTGTAACCATATTAGAGATAAGTGAACACTCCTCATCCGAATAGGCCTCACGCCCAACAACCTCTCTCCTACATCAACCTAACTCTCCTCATCATCTCTCTCTATTCACTCCGCCATTGCGAACCCTTCAATTGGAAGTCCAAGCTGGACCTCAACATCCTGTAATATGATGGTCGCCTCTCCAGTGGATAGGTGGAACGTACATGTCTCAAGCCTCCATCTCTCGACAAGTACCATAATCAAATGCCAATCCAACATAATAAATGGGAGTTGTACAACTCCCCAGAACCTAACCTCCCGTATATACGGCTCTATCTTAAGATGAATAGGGATATCCCGCTCATCCTTACGTATTGACATCTCACTATGCCGCATTCATAGTGCATATGCCGCCTCCTAAATAAACATTCAGTTAAGTTAGCAAGTAACACATCATTAATAAGGGAATTAGTTGTAAATGATAATGACATTACTCACCCTATCCTCCCAGACGACCTGTGAATAGTGACAAGCCTACCTCGTAAGTACATGTGGATCAATCTGTCCTGGCTCCATTTATCCCACAATCACATACAAATAAGTTTAGTACACTAACTACTCATCACTATATTTCTATTCACATAGACAATTACTTTCATGTAATCTACTATTTTCACCATAGTAATACCACGATAAACCAAATATTTAGATAAAATAAAAAACGTCATCTACATATTGAGCAATAGCTTTACAAAATGCATTTAGTCATCTTGTTAAGTTACGTCGCCAACACAAATACCTAACATTGACTTTTTAATTCGACCCAACATAATAAAAACGCCAAATATATATACTACAATACAAAAAAAGTTTCTAATTTTATATAACATAAAATATATTTTCATCAATTATTAATAATTTGCATAATTTACGATACATCTATAATTATGAAATCTATATTTTCATATAACTTATATACCGTAACACAAAAAATTCCTAAATTTAGACAACATAAAATATATTTTTATCAAACATTAATAATTTACATAATTTATGATACATATATAATTATGACATTTACGTCATTAACTAATAAATTTTTTTCCATAACAAAATATTGAATAATGTCAATTATTACTAAGATAACAAAAAAATATTAAATAAATAAAATTCAAATAAATTATAGATTATTACCTATTAATGATGTATACTCACGTTAGAAAATGGTTTGGTACTCCAATTATAGCTTTCTTTGATTTTTCTTTATGTTTTGAAAATTTTAGAAATTGGTATAAGTAAAAATGAGCTTTGGCTGCGCGAATTAGATTTTATACAGGTGGTATACTGAAGATATATGCAGTGGATACGTTTTTAATGTAAAAATCATAACATACTAAAGGTATATTTACTTGATGTGCCTTCAATATACTACATTTGTAATTTTTTTTTTTAAACGAACTCTTTTTCATAATATTTTTCAAAAAAAAATCCCGTATTCGTATAAAACTTAGTGTAAACTATAAACATCAACCATGATTCACCACCAACATCACCTTCTATTTCATTTGTAACAGGCCGACCATTCACCATTACTAGATACCATTATAATACCATGTTGTTCATCATTCGATTCTGATGTTTTCCCCCTCAAACCTGCTGCAGAGTTTTTAAACATAGATTGTGGATTATCCGAAAACAGCAATTATATTGATGCACAGACGAGTCTCCAATACGTTTCGGATGCCTCCTCCATCGACTCTGGCATTAGAAAGCCAATATTGCCCTCGTTTAAGGTCAACTCCCTTGAGCAACAATTTTGGTATTTGAGAATCTTCCCTAATGAAACAAGAAACTGTTACACACTCAGTCCTCCTCCTGGAAAGAACAAAACTTACTTAATCCGAGCTCGCTTCATGTATGGTAACTATGATTCGAATGAACAACCTCCGGAATTCGATTTGCATCTTGGTGTAAGTTATTGGGACAACGTCAAGCGGAAGAACTCATCAGATATAGTGAACAAAGAAATCGTACACGCGATCGATTCTGACAATATCAACTTGTGCCTTGTTAGCAAGAGTGGAGTTCCGTTCATATCAGCAATTGAGCTGAGGCTTTTGATTACAGGCTCTTCTACCAAGGAAAAGCCATTGTCTCTTGTAAATTATTTCAGATATGACTTTGCTTCCTCCGAGACAACCATGCACGGGTTAGCTCATTTCACAGAATATTCTAATTATTATGAAAAGGAAATTTTACATTCTAAATGTAACACACATTATTAGCTATTATATTAAGGGGAAAATGGCTATAGGGCCCTGTTTATTAGTTATGTTCATTTCTAGACCTCTGTCAATCTGCAGTTAATTTGGATCTACGGTGACGTGGACCGATTATTTGTTTGTGCAGGTATCCTGGCGACATGTTTGATCGATTATGGACACCATGCCCCATCGAGCCAACTTGGAATACGATTAGCACTAACCTACTAATTGATGCTTCAGATAAATACAGTCATAATTCGTATTTCCCCGGTTCCCCCGTGACGACGACTGCAATAACACCAGCAGATCCTAACAATACCTTGAACTTCTCATGGCAACCAACATATCCTACTGCCAGCTTCTATTTCTTTATGCACTTGGCCGAAATTGAAATCCTCCAAAGTAATGAAACAAGGGTTTTCAATATCACCAGAAACGATGTTGTTCGGTACTCATATTTAAAACCTAACTATCTGTATACATTTACCCTATATAGTGCCAAACCGTCCAGCGAACCAGAATACAACGTTGCATTAGTGAAAACACATAATTCAACATTTCCACCCATATGGAATGCGTTTGAGGCTTTTATTGCTAGAGACATCTTAGAGTCAAAGACGGACCCCTATGAACGTAAGCTCACGTTCTCATCACCTATAATTAGCAAGTTAAAAATAATAGGGAAATTGTGCAGATTAATTCTCTTAATTTCAAAGTATGTTTTAAAACCTCTTGATCTTTAATAAAAAGTTACATTGTTTTCATAGTTTAGGTGGCCTTAAAGCACATTTTGATAAATTTAGCTATATTTGTATATCAAAATCAAAGTTTAAGATAATTATTTTCAATTTATAAGGGTTATTTATTAATTTATCAAAATTTAAAAAGTTTTAAAATATATTTTGAAAGTTTAAGAGGTCAATTTACATCTAAATCATAATTTAGGGTGTTATTTACATTTTCCTCAAAATTAGCCATATAAGTCTACTAGGCTTAAAGTTTTAGATATATCATAACTTTAATTACAAACATAGTCATTTTACTCTATCGTAATTTAGTCCAATATTTGAAGAATTTCAATCAAAAGTGTCATTGCTCAAGTGAGGAGTGGTAGCTAATAAACTAAAAACTATACCAAATTTCATAGGTTGTCTTTTAGATTAATAGATTATGGATATAAAATTTATCATTTCATCCTTTATCTTTACAATAAACTAAAGTAAAGAGATAATTATAAATATACGCTTAAGTTACAGACTGACTAAATATAGCTAGACTCTATTAGCCTTAAAATGTAACTTCACAACTTTATAACTTTTGAAAGTATATATATACTTTTCAAACCATTGCTAAAACAAAAAAAACTAGGTGAATTATAAATAGCAATTGATTTGGGCTTTTAGTGACATTATACGGGACATATACATATTTCCATAAGTTAAGTGAAAGTAACAAATATGGCAATTGATGATTTTTTTTTTTTTAGATTTACAACTTTGCCAAAAATAAATCATCTTCATTTATAATGCATTACAACCCCATAACTTTTGAAAATATACATATACTTTTCAAACTATTGCTAAAACAAAAAAAAAAAAAACCTAAGTATTATAAATATCAACTAATTTGAGCTTTAAGTGAAAGTAACATTTAAATGTTTAGAAGTCTACTAGTATTCGAGAAATAGTTTTTTAGTTGTGGACCACGGTTGTGTTTGAATATTAATATAGAAGTCTCTTATCCCATTTGGACACTCTCGATAAGAAAATGCTTATAGACTAGGTTTAATTAAGTTGCTTATTTATTAGTTTTCCTTTATTTTTGTGGTGGTCATCATGTCCATTTGCATCATGAATATTTAAATTTATAATTACCAAGAAAATATCAGCTATTGCTATGTCGAATATCAAGTCAGCATATGAAATCAAGGGAACTGGCAAGGAAATCGATGTTATCCTGAACATTACCTTTGGAAGGGTCTTGAATGTGACAATAACAACAACGTCTCCACCATCAAAACATTGTGAGTAATAGTCTCTTTCCTTTTCAATGTGAACAGGAAAAGATAGTCCTCGAGTTTTGAAAATGTAATTTTAATTCCATTGCTGTATCAGGAACTTGTCCTCAAGCGGCTTGCTAGGTGAGATATCTTCGTCCCTCTCAAATCTTAAGTCATTGCAAACATTGTAAGTCTATAATGTCTCGTCTGGTCTATCTTAAACTTTAGAAAAAAAAATAAAAATATCAAAGTGTGATGTCCTACGTATTCGTTCATGTGCATTTGGAAACATCAAAAAACCACAAGAATATAAATACACATATACATATACATACATATATATATATATATATATTTTTTAAACCAACTAACCAATGTTTGATATATGCTATATTGTAGAGAAAAAAGCGCGGGAAGTCATAAAAACTTTTTAGCTTTCCAAACTCAAGTTGTAGAACTTTTAATTTTAGCATGTAAGTCATATACAGCTTTTTATGTGTTATTTGAGCTAATATGACATGTTTTAATTTTTCTCTTTGTCGAGTGGCATCGAGATGATAGCTCTTGGAGAACGAAGTTTTCAAAAAAGAAAGGGAAAAACCCTTTAGGTTTATATTGAAAATTGAATTACTTTGAATATTTAGGGCTGGGATTAGTTATTATCGCCTAATTTTAACAAAGTTTTGAGGCTTTATTGCTCAATAGAAAGGTTTTAAAATTCAATAGAGAAAACCCAAGAATAAAATTTGACTACTGAAACTAAATGTTGTATGAACTCAATAGACAAGTTCTAGTTTTGTTTCTACAGGGATTTTGCTTATAATGACTTAACTGGAGAAATTCCGGATTTCTTGGCTCAATTGGAGAATTTGAAAGTCATGTAAGGTTGCTATACGTATTAAGTTTTGAAGATTTTATAAAAAGCCTACTAATGCAAATACTTTCATTTGCAGAAATCTGACCAACGACAATCTAAAGGGATCCGTTCTGAAGGAATTGCTTCGAAAAAATTGTAGCGGCTTGATACTATTGAGGTATTTATTGAGCTTAGTAAGTCTTTTTAAATAAAGTATTACTGTAGCATACTTAATAAGGTAATGGACGATTCTTATTACGTTAGTTTTACGAATAGGTAGATTGCACTTTACAAGCTGAATTTTCGCCATGATATCTGTCATATGGATCCTATGTTGGATCTCTTCCTGTAAAGCCCCATTATAAACATACACTCTTGAATATAATTAGAGATAAGTTGGATGGGAATTAAAGTTTGAAACCTTAAATTTTTACAAATAACTAATCAAATGAATTTTAAGGAAGAACATCAAGTTTACTTTAAAAAAAAGATAAAATAAGATATAGGTTTGAAGTTTGAAGTGTAAGTAAATAAAGATTAAAGAATTAAATTCAACAAGAGTAGCAACTATAGTAGTTTTTTTATTGTTTTTTTATAAAGCCCAAAGAAAAAGGACAAAATAATAATAATAATATAGAATTCAATATTGAGGAAAATTCGAAATATAGAATTTATTGTTCAAATATGATAGGAGGCTTTGTGCCAAAGTTGGATCTCAAAAATATTGAATTTTACTAGTAAATAAGTAACTAACATCAAAATAAATGTTAGTATATAAAAATATACAACAACAATAAGAAACCGATAAATTCAATGTGTTATTAGGTCTTATAAAAAATTTTAAGTTTCCAAGTTTCCCAGTACATTTTCATAGAAATATGGTGAAAAAATTTAGATCTCAAAAATATTGAATTTTGCTACTAAATAAGTAACTAACATCAAAATAAATGTTAATATATAAAAATATACAATAACAATAAGAAACTGATAAATTCAATATGTTATTACGTCTTATAAATAATTTTAAGTTTCCAAGTTTCCCAGTATATTTTCATAGAAATATGGTGAAAAAATACGAAAAATATATAATAATTTCATTCCGTGTATAAATTATATGCATAACATGATTAGACAACAATTTTCTGTAGCCTATAAAGTCGACTTGTAAAACTTCTATAATGAAAAACACCTTTTCTCATTCGGTTTCCTCGCTATACACCAAAATTTTATGATGAGTTTTCCAACCAACAATATATTGAGGTCTTTGTGTAATCTTAAGCTATGTGGGAAATACATTTTTTCTTCTTCCTCCTTCGATAGAAACACCCCTAGACCCTTATTTTCTCTCTTGTTTTTTTTTTTTCACATTCAACTAAAATTAGATCCAGATACACATCTAAAGTTTATTTCAAACATACTTTCACTCCTCCACTACTCTATGACCAAGCCACAGCTAACTTGGTTGGAAAACACCATCAAAGTGGACCTCTCGAGTGGATTTTTGAAAATTAATATTTTCAAATTTCAACCCAGCCACCTCTTAAGCCTCGGTTTCTCATTCATGGAGCCACCTCTTAACAAGCTATTGCCTCCATTAGACAACAGGCATTGAATAATTTCAATATTCAGTAGTTGCACCACTTGTCATCCATCAAGTGATAAGATAATTGAGTTAAAATATCAAGCTTGTTAGTTTTGTAATTCTTGACAATTGCAAAGTCTGATTTAATCTAAGTTTCAAATATATTATAGGCAATCTTTTTAGATGAAATATTATATGATTTGAAAGTACATATAAAGTAGTTTCAAGATATGATAACTTTAGGTAATTTGAAAGATGAATTAATGAAGAAAATTTGAGTCAAATATCGATTTTTATAGAAAAAAGTCTATAACTTATGTGCTTGATAAATGCTATAATGGCTTATCCTATGTGCTCCATTTGCATGGGCATTACCTTTTTATAAGAGATTGTGACCAAATGACCATTGAGCAACTTAGTCGCACGTGGTCCTTTTATATAAGAAGAGGTGGCTCAATTGTAGGCTAGTAGCTCGTTGAACAGAAGTAAAAAAATCGAGTGGACGTGGTTGTACGTACGTCTTTACCAAAAAGATTACTAAAATTATATATAAATAATTAAATTAGTCCCACATGGTTTAATTTGTGCAATTGACCTGTATATATTAACTAATGGAAAAATCTCGTACATCAATGATCACTGAAAATAAACATGGCTGGTGGTGGTGGGCGCGCGTGAATTATATACTCATGGTTTATTGGCCCTTTTAGGAATTTCTTTTGGTTTGGTTTGGTATGGTTGCTTTGTTTTCTTCTGTCAGTTTGGTCCTTTCTGGCTTTGAGCCAATGAAAGAGAAGTAAAAATTTATTTTTCTAACCGTGTATATATCCAAATAAGATCTATTTAAAAGAAAAAGGGAGTATATAGCTAATATTTTGAAGAATATTTTTATGATGGTATGTGAACGAGTATGTGTATAGAAGCTATATATATATATATATCTATTTTTATATATATACTTTTTTCTCCATTATATACTATGAATAAAAAGAAGATAATATTATTAATAAGAAATAAATTTTTTGGGTAAGCTCTAATAATTGAAAATACTTATTATTTTATGGAGACCTATAATAGCAATTGAATAACAAGATGAAGAAACTTAAATAAAATTCAGTTAAATAATTAATATCTAAAATCTTCATCAATCAAAATATACATATATTTAGATGACATTGCAGATACAATGGATTACCTTAAGCATGACAATGAAGAATATTAAGAGTATACGATGAGCACCCCCTTTCTTACTTCTTGTAATATGATATAATTGTAAATTAAACGACTACTCATTGCTTGAAGAAGTTATTATGATTTCACTAAGTGAATCATAAGACTTAATTATTTGATAATTAATTATTATGTTGATTTGATTTATGTGTGTTTTAATCTAAAAGGATTGACCTAGGTATGTGATAAGCATGCTCGAATAAAATGACTTTAGCTTGGAATCACATATCTTGTTGCTAGTTATGCTATTTGAATTGGTGATTGGAAGTGAAAACATCACGAAATAATAATTTAAAAATTAATTGGCATGCTCCCTAAAGTTATAAACATGAATTGTCAAAAGTAGTGTTGTGATCTTATGCTTGGTTTTAGTTGAAATATATTGATCATGCTTCATGAAATTTGTAAGCCCTAAAGTTAAGCCAAGTAACCGTAAGATTAAACTTAGAACCCAAGGTTTAGAACGATCGGTTAAAGGATCCGATCAAACCCAAATTATAAACTATTGAGAGAAATATTAGTAAAAATGACCCCGTAAACTTAAATTTAAAAAAATAAATAGTAAAATAGGAGACTATAAAATTTTCAAATTTTAAGCATAATAATTGCTAATTACCGAAAAGGCGAAAAGTGTAATATAATAACTAAAAAATTACTAGAAATAGATTATATGTATACTAAAAATTTTAGAATGACCAAAATAATAATTAGGAATGTTCACATGTACCCCACATATATTTACGTGTAGATAAAAATACGTGAAATTACCTAAATTGGCCAAAAACTAAGTAAATAATTAAAGAAAATTATAAATTAATTATGGAAAAATCAAAAGAAGATAAGATGAAACAAGATCAGGTCGTGGCAAGTCCAAATCTGCAAAAGAAAAATCAGCCAATAAAAATTAGACAACCTAAAAGCCAAAAATCAAGAAAAATGGGCAAAGTCTTGTCAAATTAATGCATATTAATTACAAAAAATGTCTATAAATAGGGGAAAAATTTATAGAAGTCATTTGAATAGTTTAGCATTTGAGAAAAATAGAAACACTGAAAAAATCAAGAGAAAATCCAGAAAATAAAAAAAAAAAAAAACTGTGCAGATTGGGCAAGTGAACCAAACCTACCACTCACCACCACTTGGGACCGAACCACCACCATCACCCTACACTAGAACCACCGCCTGGGCCGACCGACAACCTTAGACCGAGCTTGGACGGCCAGAAAGCTTCGAACCGGTTAGTCTCTTATTTACCCCGATTTTTGAATAATTTTGTAAAATTAGTTATTTTGCCCAGAAAATTATAAAACTTGTTATTCTGAGGTTTTGTTATATGTAGATTTAGGGAAAAATATTTATTTAGTTTAATTATGTCTGAAAATATAGGGTCCTTAACAAATTGTTCAAAACCAAGCATGATTAGAACAGAAAATAAATAGACTTAAGAGTGTAGTTTGGAGCTCAAATTTTTTCTGTAATGCTCATATGATGTAGAACAGTGCTATGAAGCCATTTTTTTAAAATTATTTTTCAAAATTTTTAAGTTAATTTTTAGCCCTAAAATGATGGAAAAATTGGGTGATTTGGGGTTAATTTGGTGATTAAGATGTTAATTACTGATTTAGATATTAATTAAATGTTTAGGGATGTTAATCTCTGAAGTGGAACCCTAATCCTAGCCTTTGGGTATTAAGTATGGTTAATTTAGGAAATCAGGTAATTAATATAAGAAATTAGTCATATGTGAAATTGTAAATTAATAAATCTAACAAAATAGGGTTATTTAGATAATATTATAATAGAAATCAGAAAAATAATAAATCTGAAATAACATTTAATTTTAAGTAAATATCTCAAAATGTAAGATTTTCACACATCGGAAATAAATCCGATACCTCAATTAGGGTTAGCGTGTACCGAATAGTTTAGAATACCAAATTACGACCCAATAGGATATTTGAATACCCGAGCGTAATGTGAATAATGTCACATTGGGATTCAAGCCTATTTAAGACTTAGGAATTAAAACTAGAATCTAGTTTAGGATTCGAACCCCGAAATAGAGTACAACGAATCATTAGTACGTTATAGGTATACATGGGAAAAATGAGTTACATTATGAATTAGAATATGAATCTATAAAATATAAGTACTAAAAAAGACCTATTTATATTATAGGACACCTAGAGATAAATCACCTCACAACTAAGGGATCGAGCGATCGAGTGATAGAGCAATTTCAAGTAAGTTGGGTTATTGCTTATTGTAATGAAGTACTAGTTTTGTAGTACTCGAAGACTTAGGCTTGTATATGATTGTGATTGTAAATAGCTTACGCGTGTGTTTGATGTATCTGAATTCGTACTGAAATTTGTATGGTGAGTAATTTGTGACTGATTGAATTGGTATGAAATTATTTGAACACCCTAAACGGAATTTAATCCTAGTCGACCCTAATAACCAAAAATGTTATGCATTGCAACCCGTTAGGGGATCATAGGATTCTCCAACCAAATACCGACCCCTTCGAAAGGGACAGCACAGGATTGCAAAATGGTCCTTCTTCATCCTCAGTCAAACTAAGTGACAGGAGAGGAGGTCGCGGCAGGGGTGAAGTCAATAGTTCGAAGGTAGTCGCGGGGAGGAGCGAGGTCTCCATTGCATAAGCTTGGGTTTGGTTGTGAGCTGCTGCATAACATGGAACTCCTCAACTCGGATTGGAGTGGGTGAAATTTCTCTGATTTCACAACGGATCGGACTACGTTGTACGATGACACTTGATTGTTGCATTGCATGAAAATAATTATTTGATAACCCTGTTTGTGCTTGTATGCATTCATGAATATCTAATTCAACTTACTGAGCTGTAGTTGCTCATACCCTTATAGATCCTTTTGCAGGTTCTGATTTCTGAATACCTCAAGTACTATGCCGCTCTACAATTACCCAAAAGTTAGTCCGTTTGTAGCCAGGGGTGTGAGGATTAAGTTACTTAGTATAATGTGTAACTAAAGTGACCATGTAATTAAGGATGAAAGACTAATAGTTATTATGTACATTAGTAAACTGTTGTGTTTTTGTCAAACTTCCTAGGAAGCTTTGTGGACTTATATATATAATTATACATGCTATTAGAAATTTGTACTATTTATCACAATTATAGTTTAATTGTGAATCGAACTGTTTCCTTCAAAGCGAGGAGTCGTCGACGCCTTATGTAGATCATGTCTATGGTAGGCACTGTAAGGCCAATTACTATCATTAAATGGTTTACACGGCGGGACTGTTGCGACTTTGCGACTTCGGGGCGTAACAATTCTCGGTTGGTATCAGAGCGTAATTTTAGTAAACTCGCTTTGAAGCATCATACCTTAAAAGAAGTAGACATTATAGGAATATTGAGAGTGGGTAATATTAAGTGGGCAATAAAAGATTGTATAACATAAGTAACTATAATCTTTAACATAGGTGATATTAATTGGTTTAACTATAATTACAGGACCAAAGGGGAGAACTAATTCATAGTTGGATACGGTTTGGATGGAATGGAGAAGTATCTCCTATTGATTATAGGGTTAAATTACAATGGCTATTGATGGAACTAGCCGATTGGAATATATTTAGGACGATTGGAATATATTTAGGACGATTGATGAGATCATTGATAAGTTTCATGATCGAATGTGCTATAGCTGGAAGGATGAGTGGGCATGGATGGAGATGAGTTTAGGACCCCAGTATAATAGATACACTGCCATAGCAGCTTTTGAGCAGAGGTGGTTAGAGAAAGAGGGGATTATAACCTTGATGATGCCTTTACGATATTTTCCTGCTAGGTTGGAGGATGGAAGACCATACCCTACTAGTATTGCCCACATCCCTGCTGACATTCCATACATTCCTAGACAGTACCCACCAGCGATCATTGATTGGTTTCCGCAGTTTCTAAAGCCTGCTGGGGATGGTATAGAGATACCATTGAACCTTAACCCTGAAACCGAGTTTGAAATACCAGAACCACCACCGGAAAACCCACCTCCAGTTGAACCCCACGTGGATGGAGTCAATGTTGAGGAAGACCCCGAGAAAGACCCAGAGGAAGACCCTGAGGAGGACCCAGAAGAAGAGGAGCCAGAAGAAGACCCTGAGGAGGAGCAAGAGAATGAGAATGAGCCCGATATAGATATACATACTGTAGTTATGCAGGTGATCGCAGACACCGTGACAGCGGGAGTTGGAGCTGGTGCTACAGTTGAGTTGGATGATGATGATGTGCAAAAAGTGATTGTGATTCCTGAGACTCTAGAGATCGTGTTTATAGACTCCGCATCAGATAACGAGCTTGAGGATCACTCTGTAGGAGGCTATATGGCTCACGACTCCTTTGATGGAGTAGTTACCACAGACTCAGAGGAGGATTAGCTTATTTAGATGACTGACTTGTTTTAGTTAGATTTTCAGTTATGATCCAGTAGCAATTTTGATGGAAACTGATGTATTTTAGGATCTTTTGATGTATTTTGAATTTTGATGTATTTTATAGCTTCTGGATCAAGTTAGATGTACGTTGTAATTAAGTTTGATGTAACCTTTTATCTTGTACAGTTGTAAAGATCGAGTCTGTACTAGATTATGTAAGTAATGATGTAATCGAGTTGTAAATTTGATGTATGTATTTGAAAGATTATCGAGTTGTATCTTTTGTTTTGAAGTTATAATAGTGATGATGTAAGGTTAAATGAAATATATAATGGAAGTTAGGCTACTAAGTATGTTGACTTCAATGATATTGTCATTACTATTTGATATGAGTACTTATTGCCAGCATTTATTAACATTCTTTAAACAAAAGTAGGGATAACTTATAGATAGATATGAATGCAGGATTATAAGTTAAATTATTAAGCGATTATGGCTGAAGCTGGAAACGGAAGTAGTCAAGGAGGAACTGAAGGAAATCAAAACCCTCCATCACGAGCACCATCACCACCAAGAGAACAAAATAGACAAGATTTACTTCCACCTCCTTCACAAGAGAATATGCCTATTGGATAAATACTTTCCAGTATGCATACAATGATGAGACAGCAAAGAATGTTGATTCAACATCTTCTGACTGGTGGTAATGTGGGAAATAAGAGACCTCAAGAAGTCAAACAACGAATGGAGCGACTTCAAGAGGTAAATAAACTTCCTGAATTTATAAAAGCCAACTGTTATTTTGAAGGGGAGATGGGTAGACCAGATCTAGCTGATGATTGGCTAGCCCAAATCGAACGAAGTTTTGAGGCTTTCAGAGTCCCTGAATCTCAAAAGTTATCTTATGGTACATTTATGTTAAAGTTAGCTGCGAAAGTATGGTGGGACTCGAGAGTAAGGCAACTCGAAAATAACATTGACTAGCAACAATTTAAGGAGAAATTCAGGAAGGAGTATTTTCCTCATAGTGTCCAAAATAGAATAGTACAAGATTTGTTTGAACTGAAGAAGGGAGGTATGAGTGTAACCCAGTATGAGATTGAGTTCAATAGATTGTTACAATATGTACCTGGTTCATACCGAGATAATGTTGAGTTGAAGAAAGAATTGTTCCTTACTGGATTTGACCCTACAATGTGTTGCAAGCTGTTGGATTACGGTTTTACCACTTACAATGAAGTGGTAGATAAGGCAAGACAATTAGAAGATAATCGTGTGAGAATGCAAGCAATGTGGAGTCAAAAGATCAATAGAGGATATCGACTAGGTCCATCATTTAAGAGATCATATCCTGGTGCCTCTAGTAGCAGTTCTGGACAGAAGAGAAGGAGACCAGTAACTCTGGCTAGTAACCCAGCGCAGTCAATACTGAGTTTGAGCTTTTATGACAAGGATGGAAATGTCAAATGCTGGAAGTGTGGTGCAAATCATTTTCCAAGAAATTGTTCTCAGCTTAAGGGGAAATGTTTTATATGTGGAGATCTGAACCATGTGCTGAAGGCATGCCCTAAGATGAAACTAGTAAAGTGTAATAAGTGTGGTAGAAAGGGCCATTTCTCCAGGTACTATCTACAGTTTGTACAAGGAGCTAAGCGAACAGAAGGTTTTGATAACACTACTGCACCTACTTGTATCTTTGCTCTGGAGGATATGGAAATTGAAGAGAATGAGGATTTCTCGGATTTTATGGAGAAGTACTACCATGATGATGTCGAGGAGATCATAGGAGTTGAAGATGAAAATGATGAAGGACTTGTAACTGGTATATACTCAGACTATCTATTGTAATGATAATTCTAAGTGTGAATTAAATTGAAATAATTGCATTTTAAGATTTATGAATGCTAGTGTAGTTAGTAACCATAGTATTAGTACATTCCAGGACATGTGCTGATAAATGGACAACCGGCTTTTGTACTGTTTGATACTAGTGCATCTCATTCCTTTGCAAGTCAAAAATTTGTACATGAACAAGAGATTAGTGTGGTTACTGTTTATATAACTTATAAAGTTAGAACTCCGACTAGGGAGAAAGTCACAACCCGAGAAGTAGTAGCAGATGGTAGGATAAAAATTGAGGAGAAGGAGTATCCTATAAGTCTTGTAATATTACCTTTACAAGGTTATGATGTAATAGTGGGAATAGATTGGTTGTCTAAGAATAAAGCCATTGTGGAGTGTAGAAATAAAATTATCAATCTTAATGAGGGAGAAACGATATTTCAAGGAAAGGCTGGTGGAAGTAAATTGAATTTATCAGTAATGGAGATATGTGATGAAATGTGTGAGACAAGAGTACAGGGGAGCGATTGGAAATTCTGTTGGGTGTTTGCTGTAGATGCAAAGAAGGAAATACCCAAGGTAGCAGACATATGGGTAGTAAATGAGTTTCCGGATGTATTTCTAGAGGATTTACCAGGTTTAGCCCCATCCCGAGAGTTAGACTTTACTGTAAAGTTAGTTCCTAGAACTGAGCCTATTTCTAAAGCCCCATATCGGATGTCACCCATAGAACTTTAGGAACTAAAGAAGCAACTTCAGGAGCTATTGGATAAGAAGCTTATTCGACCGAGTGTTTCACCATGGGGAGCATCGGTATTGTTTGTGAAAAAGAAGGATGGTACTATGAGATTATGTATTGACTATCGGGAGTTAAATAAGGTTACCATTAAGAACAGGTATCCGTTACCTCGCATTGATGACTTGTTTGACTAACTCCAAGGTGCAACTGTGTTTTCTAGAATAGATTTAAAATTAAGATATCATCAATTACAAGTTAAGCCGGAAGATGTGCATAAGACTGCATTTAGAACTCGATATGGTCATTATGAATTTTTTGTGATGCCATTTGGCTTAATGAATGCCCCGGCTGTATTCATGGACTTGATGAATCATATATATCAACCATATTTAGATAAGTTTGTTGTGGTGTTTATTGATGATATTTTGATTTATTCAAAAACCAAGAAGGAGCATGCAAAGCATTTACGATTGACATTACAGTAGTTGAGAGAGAATAAATTATATGCCAAGTTAAGTAAATATGATTTTTAGTTTGATAGAATTTCTTTTCTAGGTCATATTATATCTGGTGAAGGAATCTCTGTAGACCCTGATAAAGTGAAAGCAGTAATGGATTGGAAGCAACCAACCACAGTGACTGAAATAAGGAGTTTTCTGGGTATGGCTGGATATTATCGACGGTTCATAAAGGATTTTTCCAAAATTGCCAAACCGTTGACTCGATTGACTTAAAAGGATGTAAAGTTTGAATGGAGTGAAGATTGTGAAATGAGTTTTCAGGAGTTAAAGAAAAGACTGGTTACAGCACCAGTATTAACATTGCCTGATCCAGACAAACCTTATAATATGTACAGTGATGCTTCACGAAATGGATTAGGTTGTGTATTGATGCAGGATAGAAAAGTTGTTGCATATGCATCAAGACAATTGAGGCCACATGAGAGGAATTACCCAACTCATGATTTAGAGTTAGCGGCTGTGGTGTTTGCCTTGAAGATTTAGAGACATTATCTTTATGGGCAACGGTGCAAGATGTATACTGATCATAGGAGTTTAAAGTATTTCTTTACTCAGAAGGAGTTGAATTTAAGGCAAAGAAGGTGGTTAGAATTGATTAAAGATTATGATCTGAATATAAATTACCACCTTGGAAAGGCCAATTTGGTGGCGGATGCATTAAGTTGAAAGAATTATGAACAGGTTGCCTTACTGTTAACACCTCAACATGAATTAGTGCATGAATTTGAGAGGATGCAAATTGGGTTTAATTAGTGTGAACCTAATAGCCAGTTAATGAATTGGGAATTTTAACCTACTCTATTAGAGAGAATAAAGCAAAAGCAAGAGGAAGATAAAGGTCTGATGGAGATAAAAGAGAAATTAAGTATCGGACAGGACCCTGACTTTAAGGTGGATGATAGAGGTCTAATAAAGTTTAGAGGAAGAATACGTGTACCATAAGATGCTGACATAAAGAAGCAAATTTTGGATGAAACACACATTACAGGTTATACTGTGCACCTGGGACGAAATAAAATGTACCAAGATTTAAAACTCATGTATTGGTGGAATGGGATGAAGAGAGAAGTGGCACAGTATGTATCGGAATGCCTTACATGCTAACAAGTCAAAGCAGTTAACCAAAGACCAGGTGGACTATTACAACCTTTAGAAATACCGCGATGGAAATGGGATCATATTACTATAGATTTTGTAGTAGCATTACCAAAGACTCAAGTTAGATACAATTCTATTTGGGTAGTCGTGGATAGATTAACAAAGAGTGCACACTTCTTACCTTATCGAACAGGTGATTTAATGGAAAAGATGGCTAGGCTGTATGTCCGAGAAATAATAAGGCTACATGGTGTTCCTGAGAGTATTGTTTCTGATCGAGATAGTCGATTTGTATCCAAATTCTAGGAGAGTTTACATAGAGCTTTGGGTACAAAGTTGCAGCTTGGTACAACCTATCACTCATAAACAGACGAGCAGTCTGAGCGAACAATTTAAACTCTTGAAGATATGTTACGAGCTTGTGTGTTGGATTTTGGAGGTGATTAGGATAAATATTTACCATTAATAGAATTTGCCTATAATAATAGTTATCATGCAACCATACAGATGGCACCGTATGAAGCATTATATGGGAGGAAATGCAGATCGCTACTGTATTGGGATCACGAAGAGTATGCCATGATTAGACCAGACATGATCAATCAAACAAGTGAGAAGATTAAGATTGTGCGACAACGGATGAAAGAAGCTCAAGATCGTTATAAAAGTTGGGCTGATTTGAAGAGAAGACCCTTGGAATTTGAAATTGGTGATCATGTTTACATTAAAATAAACCCATTCAAAGGACTCCGACGGTTTGGTTCAAGAGGAAAACTGAGCCCACGATACATTGGTCCATTTGAAGTGTTGGAGAAAGTTGGCAATGTATTATACCGAGAAACTTTACCTCCAAGTCTATCAGGATATCATAATGTATTCCATGTATCTATGCATCTATGCTGAGAAGATCCATTAAAAACCCGAATGCGATAGTAGAAATAGAGCTAGTGGAGATAACGAGAAATTTTCAACTGGTGAGACAACCTATAAAGATACTGGATAGTCGAGTTCAGAAGTTAAGGAATAGAGATATGGAGTACATGAAGATTCGATGGAATGAAGGTCCAGACTTGGAGATGACTTGGGAACTAAAAGCCGCGATGATGGAGCAGTACCCATGGCTTTTCTAACTTTCAGGTTAGTAAAAGTATGCAAGTTATTATATTTGGTCATTTAAGTACAAATTAGATATACAGAAGTTTTGAGGACAAAACTTTTTTGAAGGGGGGTGGAATTGTAAGCCCTAAAGCTAAGCTAAATAACTGTAGGATTGAACTTAGAACCCAAGGTTTAGAACGATCAATTAAAGGATCCAATCAAACCCAAATTATAAACTATTAAGAGGAATATTAGTAAAAATGACCCCGTAAACTTAAATTTAAAAAAATAAGTAGTAAAATAGAAGACTATAAAATTTTCAAATTTTAAGCAAAATAATTGCTAATTACCGAAAAAGCGAAAATTATAATATAATAACTAAAAAATTACTACAGATAGATTATATATATACTAAAAATTTTAGAATGACCAAAATAATAATTAGGAATGTTCACATGTATCCCACATATATTTATGTGTAGATAAAAATATGTGAAATTACCTAAATTGGAAAAAAACTAAGTAAATAATTAAAGAAAATTATAAATTAATTATGAAAAAATCAGAAGAGGATAAGATGAATCAAGATCAGGTCGTAGCAAGTCCAAATCTACAAAAGAAAAAACAGCCAATAAAAATTAGACAACCTAAAAGCCAAAAATCAAGAAAAATGGGCAAAGTCTTGTCAAATTAATGCATATTAATTATAATAAATGTCTATAAATAGGGAAAAAATTTATAGAAGTCATTTGGACAGTTTAGCATTTGGGAAAAATAGGAACACTGAAAAAATCGAGAGAAAATCCAGAAAAAAAAAAAAAAAAAAAACTGTGCAGATTGGGCAAGTAAACCAAACCCACCACTCACCACTCACCACCACCTGGGACCAAACCACCACCATCACCCTATACTAGAACCACCGCCTGAGCTGACCGACAACCTTAGACCGGGCTTGGACGACCAGAAAGCTTTGAACCGGTTAATCTCTTATTTACCCCGATTTTTGAATAATTTTGTAAAATTAGTTATTTTGCCCAGAAAATTATGAAACTTGTTATTCTGATGTTTTGTTGTATGTAGATTTAAGGAAAAATATTTATTTAGTTTAATTATGTCTAAAAATATAGGGTCCTTAACAAATTGTTCAAAACCAAGCATGATTAGAACGGAAAATAAATAGGCTTAAGAGTGTAATTTGGAGCTCAAATTTTTTCTGTAGGATGCTCATATGATGTAGAACAGTGCTATGAAGCCATTTTTTTAAAATTAATTTTCAAAATTTTTAAGTTAATTTTTAGCCCTAAAATGATGGAAAAATTGGGTGATTTGGGGTTAATTAGGTGATTAAGATGTTAATTACTGATTTAGATATTAATTAGATGTTTAGGGATGTTAATCTCTGAAGTGGAACCCTAATCCTAGCCTTTGGGTATTAAGTATGGTTAATTTAGGAAATTAGGTAATTAATATAAGAAATTAGTCATATGTGAAATTGTAAATTAATAAATCTAACAAAATAGGGTTATTTAGATAATATTATAATAGAAATCAGAAAAATAATAAATCTGAAATAACATTTAATTTTAAGTAAATATCTCAAAATGTAAGATTTTCACACATTGGAAATAAATCCGATACCTCAATTAGGGTTAGCGTGCACCGAATAGTTTAGAATACCAAATTACGACCCAATAGGATATTTGAATACCTGAGCGTAATGTGAATAATGTCACATTGGGATTCAAGCCTATTTAAGACTTAGGAATTAAAACTAGAATCTAGTTTAGGATTCGAACCCCGAAATAGAGTACAACGAATCATTGGTACGTTATAGGTATACATGGGAAAAATGAGTTACATTATGAATTAGAATATGAATCTATAAAATATAAGTACTAAAAAAGACCTATTTATATTATAGGACACCTAGAGATAAATCACCTCACAACTAAGGGATCGAGCGATCGAGCAATTTCAAGTAAGTTGGTTATTGCTTATTGTAATGGAGTACTAGTTTTGTAGTACTCGAAGACTTAGGCTTGTATATGATTGTGATTGTAAATAGCTTACGTGTGTGTTTGATGTATCTGAATTTGTACTGAAATTTGTATGGTGAGTAATTTGTGACTGATTGAATTGGTATGAAATTGTTTGAACACCCTAAACGGAATTTAATCCTAATCGACCCTAATAACCAAAAATGTCATGCATTGCAACCCGTTAGGGGATCATAGGATTCTCCAACCAAATACCGACCCCTTCGAAAGAGATAGCACAAGATTGCAAAATGTTCCTTCTTCATCCTCAGTCAAACTAAGTGACAGGAGAGGAGGTCGCGGCAGGGGTGAAGTCAATAGTTCGAAAGTAGTCGCGGGGAGGAGCGAGGTCTCTATTGCACAAGCTTGGGTTTGGTTGTGAGCTGCTGCATAACATGGAACTCCTCAACCTGGATTGGAGTAGGTGAAATTTCTCTGATTTCACAATGGACCGGACTACGTTGTGCGATGATACTTGATTGTTGCATTGCATGAAATTAATTATTTGATAACCCTGTTTGTGCTTGTATACATTCATGAGTCTCCAATTCAACTTACTGAGCTGTAGTTGCTCATACCCTTATAGATCCTTTTGTAGGTTCTGATTTCTGAACACCTCAAGTACTATGTCGCCCTACAATTACCCAGAGGTTAGTCCGTTTGAAGCCAGGGGTGTGAGGATCAAGTTACTTAGTATAATGTGTAACTAAAGTGACCATGTAATTAAGGATGAAAGATTAATAGTTATTATGTACATTAGTAAACTGTTGTATTTATGTCAAACTTCCTAAGAAGCTCTGTGGACTTATATATATAATTATACATGCTATTAGAAATTTGTACTATTTATCATAATTGTAGTTTAATTGTGAATCAGACTGTTTCCTTCAAAGCAAGGAGTCGTCAACACCTTATGTAGATCATGTCTATGGTAGGCACTGTGAGGCCAGTTACTATCATAAAATGGTTTACATGGTGGGACTGTTGCGACTTTGCGACTTCGGGGCGTAACAAAATTATGCTTAGTTATGAATTATTCAATAATATGTTTAATGTGATGATCAATTTATGAAAAACTTATAGTTCGTGCCTGAGATATGTGCTCGATTATTATTAGATGCAACTCATTGCATCATGTGTATTCATGGCATATTTTTATGGAACTCAGTTTTATTTAAATGACCTAAGGGTTGTGTTTAAAAGCTCAATTTGATTAAATAATCTAAGGTTCATTCTTTAAAGCTCGATTAACAAAAAAATGACCTAAGGGTTATATTGAAAGTTCACTTTGCATGAAGAGACCTACAGGTCATGGATTTTGTAAAGTTTAGTTTATATGGCAAGGTTTTCAACATATAGATTTGCATGCTTGGTTTTTAAGCCACCAAGTGTTGCTCATATATTTTGCTCGAGAGCCGCTAAGTGTTGATCAAATATTTTACTTAGGAGCCACTACGTATTGCTCATTATTTGCTTGATTAGGATACTGGATAGTAAATTATAATTGGATATGCTCCAATTGCTATTTATTAGTTGCTTTTGCATGGAGCAGGATAACATTGGAGCCTAGTTCAAGATGGGAATAATTTGAGTGTGAGTAATTATTATATTGATTATATTATTTTGGTCGACTCAAGTGCCATGAAGCCGTTATGTTAGGTATCCTAAAGTATACTTCTAAGATTTATATAAATATATAGTATTTATAAATTTCAAATTAGACTTGATTTCTAGTTACTCTTATCCTCAACTCGAGGACGGCATAGCAGTCTGTCTTCAGATATTAGTGTGTAAGATGAATAGATCCTAAGAGGTGGGACACTACACTTCCAATGCTAGTAGATATCTCGAAATCATACGTGCGACTACGAGGCTAGATTATCTCTAACCCTCCTCTCATCTTCTCATATTTTCGTGCTACTCCAACGATCTCCCCATGAAACCTATAGTCATGCGAATTCACGAAATTTTGTCTTGGTCGTCTAGTTAACACAACCTCTTTTTCCTAGTTCTATTAAGTTACGTTTTGAGTTACAAACTTCCCCTTTGAGTATGGTAAAAGAGTGTTGCGAATTACATTGCTGGCACAATGAACGTATATATTCTTAGTTTTGGATAGAATAAAATGTTTGAGCCACATACGTTTTCTTATACATGGGTTTTCACAAAATGAAATTAGTTATTGTTTAATTGTGGTTTAGTTGGGTATTTTAGACGTAGTATTTGATGAGAGAAAGAGAGAAAAAAAAAAAAAAAAAGTGATGTGGATGGATTTGGGAAACGAATCAGAACAGATAAATCGCACATTTCATGGTTTCGTACATAACTAATATGAAATTCAGTTTCTAATTTCTTTTAATTTTTTTTTCTTTTACATCTTTTATAATTTTATTTCATCAATATGATATCAATGTTTACATCAAGATTGAACTTTGACTTCTCAAAATCAAATATCATCACCTACTATGAACAAATTACAAAAATGTTATTTCTTCTTTGATTTAGAAAGTGAATTATTAACCAAAAGTACATAAGCTAGAATTTGTTCAAAAAGGTTCAATTGGGTTCCACATGCAGTTCAATTTAGCTTATTTAACTCCCTTATTTCGTATAGGGCTGGGTAAGATTAGGGGTTCTAGCTAGTTATATGTTCTAGAGATATGAAACCAAAATCTATTGTATTATACCTACAAATTTTAGGATACCTTATAAAACTTGTAAAATATTTTGCTCATTTACTGCATATGCTATTATCATTTTAATAGTATTCATAAAGTAAGTCCAACATTAATTCAAAACAAATGAAATTTCCATTTTCGCCACTTTTGTTTATGTTTATCAGATTAGATTTCTTGACTATTTAAATAGATAGGCTCCTAGAATTTTTTTTTTTTTCCAATTAGATAGATTATTATGCTTTGAGTTACTTATATATATCTACTATATAAATTTTAGTTATTTTTTTCCAACTATATAAATTTTAATTATTATTTTTAATGTTTATTGCTATTGATTTTTTACATCACATTAGCCACATATATGCTAATTATAGCACTTGAAACTATTATTTTCTGGATTGGATGGAAATCTAAATCTTTGCTTGTCAGATTCATGTGAAGTGGACAATAGTACCGACAACACTGGCGATAATAAACACAAAACAACCTTAATTGTTGTAGCATCACTTGGAGGAGCTTTTATCATTATCATTGGAGTATTAGTTATCTTTTTATGTAACACCCAAGAAAAAAAAAAGAGAGAAAAGGAAGTCATTAAATAATAAAAGTTATAATAAAATCAAAGGGGTAATTAAGTTTTGAGGAAAAGGGTATTAAAGTCTTAAGCTGTGGTTTAATGAAGGGTAATATTGGAAATTGAAGAAAAGAACTAAAAAGAAACCCTAACTTAACCAATGCACAATTTACCATCTTATTAGACTCTTTGTACACTAGAGATTTAGACCTCTCTCCTACAATTACCAGAATCCCTCAAGAGCAAGAGTAGTCTATGTGAGGAATACAATCCTAGAGGACCTTAGTAAGTGAAGATCTAATTTATGGAATTTGAGATTTCTTTTTTGAGGCTAAGAGTTTTATGTTGATTTTTTAAGATTATGCGTAGTTGGTTAAGGGAAAAAAAAAAAAAAAACAAGAAACCCTAAAGGATCATCGAAATTAAGGTATGTATCTTCTATTCCATAGAATCTTTATTATCCTTATTATTTTAATAAGTTTAAGAAATGTTTGTTAGATAAATATTGCGGTGATAGAATTTATTGGATAGTAGTCATTTGAAACAAAGATGTGAAAGTTAAGGGGTGTTGTTGATGGGAGTATGTTGTAGAGTTGAGTTTTCTAAAATTTAAAAGTGTTTTGATCCATGTGTTGAGGTGTTGGAGGATAAGATAGGTTTAGAAAGGTTTTGGACAAAAGAGGGAAAAAAAAAAAAGTTCGAATAGCAATTTACACAACCAAAAGACACAACCATATCCCTGGTCGTGTCCTTTGCAGTAGGTAACATGGATTGGTAGACCATAAGGTTACACGACCGTATCCCTAGTCATGTCCCTTGCAGTTGTTATGTGTAACTCAATAAGTTACACAGCCAAAAAGACACGATCATGTCCTTGATCGTGTTATAGGTTTTGTTCCTTTAAGTTCAGTTTTTCCTCTTCTTTTTGTTATATTCTTTTGTTACTTCTAAAGTAAATCCTTTTAGTGTATCCTTAAGTGAATTTAAGGAGACTTAAATGGTATAAAAGTGAGTTTGAACTAAGAGAAATTATTTATTCAATATTTAAAAAAGTTTAATGAGTATTTATTATTTCTAGGATTTAAAGCTAAGCTTGATTTGTTGGTAATGGATCCAAATATCAAGGTACGTAACACTTGCTTGTTATATGTAAGTGTTAGGATAGAAAAAATTAAAATGATTTAAATGCATATCTGGTTTATATATCTTTTTGTTGCTTGTATTTGACTCGTCCTAAAGGCCTGAAGTGATAGATTCCTAAGAGGCAACCCTGATGATCCTTGCAACGCAATGACCTTAGTGGAGTTTTGCTTAGAAATAATCTAGAGTAGATCTAAGTGTTGTAAAGGAGCCTGGAGAGGTACGCCTAATGTTAGGTTATAGAGGGGCCCAAAGAAGCACGCCCAAATGCTAGGTTATGATACATTGATAACGTGATCAAGTCGTGAGGACTACTATTATGTATTTGCGTTACTAGCTTAAAAGCTAAGATAAATGAATGAATTGTATGGATTACTTGCTTACATTTCTACGCATGCGAATATGTATTGTTTGATCATACACATATGGTTGTATGTTATGTATTACGTACTAAGCTTCAACTCACTTTATTATATTTTCAATTATAAGACTCGTAGTTGTATTACTTGACTTCAATAACTTATGGAGCTAATTATTACTACCTTGGAATGGGAAGAGCGAGGACTACATTTGGTATTAAAGAATATCCTAAAAAACTAATTGATAAGATTATTTATCTTATGTGGTAACGATAACTGATTAGGCATTAACATTTCTTAAATAGATAGCATTATTTGAATATTTAATTATATAAAATTATTTAGAGACTTTTAAAGTATTATTTGGAGTTTTTAGTTGAACATAACGCTTGACATGTCATTAAAGACTAAGGACATGTGGCGGTTTATTACGTCCTCGGTTCTAGGGCATTACATTTTATTTGTTAATGTTAATAGGAGGAGACATGGTGGTAAAACTAGCATTATAATTACAAAAACTAGTTTACTATTGTATCTTTAAGACAATCTACTTATATTGTAATGCCTATTACCCAAACTCATAAGCATTTTTCACAAGTGTTATAAGTGTGGTTGACAAGATCAAAAGAGGTAATTTAGGCACAAATCAAAGGCAATTTAATATTTAGAAGTTTTGAGAATGATCGGCAACTTCTAAAAAAGTATTGGCAAGGGAGGACTTGGATCAGTTTATCTTGGCTACTTGAATAACACTTCGATTGCTATGAAAATGTTATCGCCCTCATCAGTTCAAGGATATCGAGAATTCAAAGCTAAGGTATATATATATATGTATGTATGTATGTATGTATTTTAGTTACTCAACATAATACCAATTGCATGCCTATTTCATTCTTATATAACAAATTTGATTTGCCTAATTAACAAGAGAAACTTCTCATGAGAGTTCATCATAAGAAATTAACTTCATGAGTAGGCTATTGTGATGAAAATGACAACATGAGTTTGATTTATGAGTACAGGGCTAATGGTAACTTGGAAAAACATCTATTAGGTACACCACCAACATTTTACTCTAAAACGTATCTTCTCATCTACATAACTTTCAAAAACATGCTCCCAAAACCATTGTTAAAGCCCATAAATGTCAATAATTTAGGGCCTTGGTGGTGTTTAGGATATTAAATGTATATTTTCAAATGTTTCAGATAGATCAATGTATGTTCAATGAGTTTTAGAAATCTATTTACATTTGAGGACTAGTTTTACAATTATAGTTACAATTTGTCCTCAACTTCATTTGTCTAAACATCACTGCAGATAAGAGTCCAGATGTTTTACGATGGGAAAAGAGAATCCAAATTGCAAGTGATGTGGCATAAGGTGATTAAACTATGCAATGAATGATATTCTTATTCTTTTTATTTTAGAATGTTAATGTTGTACATTTTTACATAAACAATGAACTAACATATGCTGAATATTTGCTTTAGGATTGGATTATTTACATAATGATTGTAAACATCCAAAATAAATAGGGATGTTAAAACAACTAATATATTGCTTAATGAGAATTTTCAAACTAAAGCGGCTGATTTTAGGCTATCTAGAGTTTTTCCTAATGATGGTGAAACTCATGTGACAACAACGATAACAAGCACCCTAAGATATCTAGATCTCAAGTGTTTCTTTATATTCACTACATAATGATATACTTAACTTAATGCTTAGTATTTTGGTTAGAAGCATAAAAGCTCCTGAACATATATCTTAAATCATTTGAGAATCTCAATCAATTTTTTTTTACGATTTCCATCATTGTGTTATGTTTCTCCTTTTTTTCTTTTTTCCCTTTTCTTGTGATATAGCTTTCTCTAAAGATAACATATAATGCATCATATTAACAAGACTACTACTCAAATACAAAATAGAAAAGGTTTAAATCTAAGTGATATCTTTACTTTATGAACATGTCATCTTACTATATGTATGACAACCTTATCACGACCATTTTAATCTCTTTTCAAGTACTATAAGACAAATTGGTCGAATGAAAAAAGCAATGTCTATAGTTTTGGAATTCTTCTACTCCAAATTGTTACGGGACGAACAGCAATTGGAAAATCTTCAAAGAAAACTCATATTACTAGTTGGGTTATGAGTATGATCTCAAAAGGAGATATCACAAAGATTGTTGATCCAAGGTTAGGTGGGTATTTTCATGCTAATTCTACTTTGAAGGTCATAGAATTAGGAATGGCTTGCCTATTCGATGAATTTATCAAAAAACCAACCACGAACTAAGTAGTAATGGAGCTAAAGCAATGCAGTGCTTTAGCTAGATTGTAGTCTAAAGATTCAATGGTTGAAATGACTTCCATGATATTCAAAAGTGAGTCAATTGCTCGATAGTAGTCGTATTTTACTTTCAACTCAAATAATTTGTAATCATATAAGACAGTCTCAAGACTTTTCAATGTTTTAGTGTTTTTGCTAACTTTATATGGATGGATTTTGTTGATAGTTAGATTCCATTTGTTACATTCACTTGGCTACTCAACTGTTGTCATGCCGAGTAACTCACCTCTTGGCAAATGCCAATTAACACAGATCCATATCTAATTTGAACTTAAAAGAAAGTGACGTAAACAATTATCACTTGGTACAGTTATATTACATAATTGCTCGTTATTCCTACATTTCAAGAATGTACCTCATCGAGAAGTCTCCATGTGTCCCAATAATCTTGCGAACAACTGTTCTTTTAAATACTCGACATCTACCTATAAATATGGAGAAGAAGCGCAGTAAGAAAGATTTGACAACTCACAACTACTCATCTAATCTTCTCTAAAAATCACTTGCTAACTTAGGTAGTGAAATGGCCGCACCAAACTGGCCTCGGTAACTTTAGCTTTTTGTTCTTTGTAGGAAGGAAATTATCCAAAAATCATACAACAACATTTGGCACCATTTGTTTTTTCTTACCCATCCACATGGTAAGAACTAGATTAACTAAAAGTATAAGTGCTAGTATTTCATCCCACTACCTTGAAGGGGGAAGTGAGCACACTAACAAGCAATATTTGGCTAAGTTGGAGTAGCTTTACCTTAACTTGGCCAAAAAAAACTAGGAGTTGACCAAAAAACATAAAGAGATTCTTAATCTCTTCTATAGTAATGTCCACCTAAGTCAAAACAAAAAACACAGCGGTCACCATGCTAAAAACAACAATAACTAGATTTATTCCCCCTAGCTACCAAGAAAGTAAGCTGAGGTTACAATAGGATCTTCGGCCCCTATACTCGAGAAAAATGACAAAGGGAAGCAATCATAGCAGATGCACTATGCTGAACCTTCGCATGGTAGTACACTACTACGGTAAGTAAATAATTTCAAATTAAGAAGAGCCCTTTTATCCTCAAAATCTTGGATGAGGTGATACCACAACACATTAAGTTGCTACAATTTGAAACTTATGATGGAACGAAAGATCCTGAATATCACCTTGAGTACTACTGTACTTTAACTAAGTTACATGACCTAAGCGATGCTGTGGCCTATTAAGCATTTCCCTTAACCCTAAGGAATGTAGCAAGTATATGGTTCAAACACTTGAAGCCGAACATGATCTTGTTTCGAGGATTTAGCATAAGTGTTTCTTTAAGGCTTCCTTACAAGTCAGCTTCTTGTTAAGGATTCTTCCATCCTTATTATAATAAAGCACAGATCAGATGAGTCTATCAAAGATTACCTAGCCAGGTTTATGGCTAAGATGGTTTAGATTCTATGGGTTGGGGAAGGGCGAAATAAGTTTTTGGTATGATCAATGGCACCCACGAGGTCATCTATTTCAACTAACACCAGTAACGTACCCAAGGATTTTAGTCAAAGACCTTTGGATTAATAATCAATGGGATAGGGACTTAATAGAAAGGATCCTTCCCAGTGAATACATAGAAGAGATGTTGTCTTTATCCATTATCCCTGGGGCTAAGGACACAGTCATTTGGAAAGAGTCTCCAAATGGTCTTTTTTCAGTCTCCAATTCCTGGAACCTGATAAGAAGGAGAGCAAACGAATCGGTTATCTGCCCTCTCATCTGGAATAAATTTCTCCCAACTAAGATTTCATTCTTCATGTGGAGAGCTGTGAGGTCTTTCATTCCTACGGATGATAAACAATGTGCTTGGGGAAGATCAATGGCTTCTCAATGTGTGAACTGTTTTTCTGAATGTGAGTCTGCTGCACATGTACTATTAAAATGTAATTATGCAAAGGAAGTTTGGAACGGCATTGGTAAAATTTTTGGAATCTTACCTTTCCCTAATATTAATCATATAGATGTAATGTTAAAATATTGGAAAAGTAAGACGGGTAATATTTCAAACCACATTAGGACATTTGTGCCATCAATTACAGTGTGGCACATCTGGGGTGAGAGAAATAATCGAAAACACAGAAATTTAAGGAAGAATGCAAAGGTAATTGTTAATGATATTATTAATGATTTGTTAATGTTCGGAAAGGCATGTCCTCTATCTAAGAAACAAATCAAGGATGATGAGTTAATCTTTAAGAATATAACCTATAGTAGAAAAAAAGCAATTCGTAAAATTACTACATGGAATGCTCCTCCCCCCAATGTGGTGAAACTCAATGTTGATGGCAGCCTCGCTAATGGTAAAGGGGGGGGAGGTAGTATCTTAAGAGACTCCAAAGGTAAATTCTTATGGGGATTCGGATTCAAAACCGAATCTAAGTCTATTGATATTATTGAACTACTTGCTCTTAAAAAAGGACTAGAGTCATGCAGGAAGTACAATGTAAAGAACATATGCATAGAGACAGACTCTATGGTTGTGTCCAAATGGCTTTCTTCAGAAGTAACAAGGTGGGATGTCTGGAATGATATTTCATGGGCAAGGAAGATGATCAAGGAAGTCAAGGCATAGGTAACACACATCCTAAGGGAAAAGAATAAGGCAGCGGATTGGATAGCCAAGGATGCTCAAGGGAGGCAAGAGGATTTCACATTACTCCATTTTGAAGGCTTGTCTCCTGATCTGAAAATAATTCTCAATAAAGAATTAGAAGGTATGTAGCATTGTAGTAATTTTAGTGCACAGCTAGTTCTCTCTAGTAACCATTCTCATTGTAAGGGGAGTAGTACTTCCTTGTTTATTTTCTGCAAATATATCAATGTAAGGGATGTAGTACATCCTTATTTATATTTTCATGCAGGTCAAATATGTAACAAAGAGGTCAGGTATAAGCCCCCCTCTTCATTGTAAATCTTTAATTATTAATAAAATTGGGGCTGGCGACCCCCCCATACCCCCCGGTAATCGGGTTTTGCCAATTAAAAAAAAAAAAAAAAAAAGATGGTTTAGATTCTAGAACTAGACATGAGCGTAACCCTCAACACCATTATAAATAATGTTAAACCCCATGGAGACTTTTTCAAGTCTCTTGCCAAAAATAAGTTAAGAATTTTTGTTGAGTTCAAAGCCAAAGCCATGTCTTACATTCAACACGAAGATAACATAAAGACTTGTCGAAGGGTTAATTAAAGTAGAGGAGACAGGAAAGGCAACAAGAGAAGGAGTGTAAAAGATCAACTCAGAAAGGACGATGCCCAATGTCTTGATGCCAAGAGAAAGAGGCCACGAATTCCAACATATTCAGTCTATACGCTAGTTAATCATCTAATTTCAAACATATTAATGGAGGTGTATAGGTAGAGAGACATGTTACAATGGCTAGAAAGGATGAGAGGAAACCCATCACGATGAAATTCTAATAATTATTGCAATTTCCATTGTGACAAAGGCCATAACACTAATGAATGCATCTAACTTAAGAACATGATTGATGACGCAATTCAACAAGGGCACTTACGCAAGTTTTTAGCACATGATGCTAAGAACATTAAGCAACCATCTCAAAGGAGACGAGAAGACCAGGAGAATGTTGCCAGACTTGCTATTGCTGGGAAAGATGTAAGAGACTAAAGTATTAGTAGAGCACTTAATGGTATAATTAATACTATAAAGCAATGATCCCACTTACCTATACTGAGCTCACTCCGAAAAATCTAACTGTAAAGGCTTTACTCATTCAGAAGTCTTATATATATATCAAAACTCATATTCAGTTTTTGTAAGATTTATGAATACGTTAAGATTTTATCTAGTAATTAGTTGAGATATTATTTATATAGTTATTTAGTAGAGTTCCGTATATATATATTTATATACATACACATTATATATATACATATATATTTTAAGTATTTTGTTTTATCATATAGGTTATAGCAGTTTACTTATTAATATCTAATTTATGCAGTTTTACTACAACTTATATTACATTGTTTCGATTATATCAAAACATATTTACTATTATCTATAGTATGTTTTAATTACAGAATGATCATCGTAGGACGATATTTTTCATAATATTATAGAAAACATTTGTTTTATTACCTAAAGTGATTCGGTGTCAGTAAGATCAGTATCGTGGAGTTTGTATAAGCTTGACTATACGTATTATGTGTTTCGTTTAAAGGATTATTTCTAAAGGATATTTCTAATTCTAGTATATAGATAAAACTATATAGTAAACAATATCATGTTGATATCATTTTATGTAAATGAAGAATAAATTTTTACACAATTTTGCAACAAAAGATAATAAATCATACATACTCAAATTTTACACAAGTAATGATGTTAAATTTGTAAGAATATAAGGTTTAATTTTTTAATAGTTTTGGTAAACGATTGTCATTAGAGATCCATTCATTTTGAGAATCGATATTAATAATATACAAGTCTCGCAACTATCAATATTCTAAGTTTAAAATTCGAAATAAAACAAAATGATACAAATAAAATACTCCATTTAGAAAAATAATGAAATAACAGATATCTTCTCTATAACTATTAAATATTAATTAAAAGACAACAATTGTAATTATGGAAACAAGCTTACCTGAAAATATTAAATATCGAAAAATTAAATCTTTTAGTCCTCTTTTCTTCTTCTTCTTTTCCTTTTTTCCCTCTTCATCTTTTTTTTTTCTCTTTTCTTTTTTCTTTCTCCATTTCTCTCTCTCTCTCTCGCCCTACCACCACCCCCTGCCCTACACCACCTACCCCCCCAAAAGTCTAAATTTGTGAAGCTCATGATTGGCAGCCATGAGTATTTTATCGCCATACAAATGGCAGTTAACATATTCCTTTTTCTTTTTAAGTTATATTATATTATATTTTTATTCTATCTTTTAGAATACTCAAAGAATATTCCTTTTCTTTACCATCAATAATTCATAGTTGTAATTTTTTTCCCTCATATTGTTATTTTGGGTAAATTTTAATATAATTATTAGTAAAAATATTAGCAACGTATAATATATAGTTAAGTTATATTAATTATTTAAGACTTATTTATATACATTTTATATGACATTTTACTCACCAATATTAATTATTAACATGACGTAATTGATTCTAAAAAATTTATCTTAAGCTATATCTAAAATTATGAAACTATACATTATAATGATTAAATCCAATAAACTTAATATTTTTAAGAATGTTTCATATAAATGACCTTAAAGTGAAATGTTAAACTATGTAGTTACTTCGTTTTAATTTTATCCTAGTTATAGGAATTCCACTTAATTCTACTTAATTTCATGAATGTTATCATAAATCATAATTTCTAAAGTATCTCTCAAGCATTAAATTTTTCAATTAATTTCTTATTAATTTATATAATTATATATCTATGTCTAGATATAATTCAAACATTCTTGCATCTATGAATGCTTCTAATCAATCTAATAAAGAGGGAATATCCAACTAATTAGATTTATACTAATTCAATTACTTTTACATATTATCTCATGTTATTAGTAATATCAAAATGCATATTCTTGTGGTTATTAGTAACATTGGTATAAATTATTTTATACCTATTGACCTAACTTATAAATATATTTTTTTATAAAAAATACAAACTACTCAAACACTAGCAAGTCAGAGTTATATGGCATTACGTATTATATATATTTTTAGACTTTTAGGTTAATTTATGGATATAATTATTATTTATACTAAGTATACTCATAAAAATACATGTATACTTATATAGTAAATTATACCATATTATCTAATTTTATAGCTTAATTAACATATCTCTAATTTTTCGTCGCATTTCGAGCTTAATTTTAAGATTTCCAAGCAATTTTGTAATATATTATATAATCATACTTTTAGGGGAAAAATTAAGATACTGGATAATTATTTTCAAAATCTAATTTCACCAAGTCACTTCAACTAAATTTTCTATCTTAATCATAAAGTTTTAACTTAATCGAATAACTTTTCTCGAAAGCCCTAAATTTATATATGATTACCCTAAATTCGACTTTAAAGTCTCATATAAAATAAATTTTGACTGCTTTAATTATATTCTTGATATTTTATTATATTGTTTACTTTCAAGCTTACGAAAATTCCTCAATTAGAATTATCATGTTTCTCGTAAGTTTCTAGCTTAATCGATTTACTTTTCTAAATGCCCTAGATCAACTATTGATCCTAATTGTATAAGGACAAGGCTTTATCCTATTACTCAAATGTTCATGTTTGGATTGTTGATTTGTGGGATATTGCAGAGACCTTATGATACACAAACATCAAATCGATCCAAATGTAAAGGGGATTCAACAAAGGAAAAGACATTTTGCCCCTAAGAGGTAAGCAACCATTAAAGAAAAAGTTTAGAAACTCTTGAAGGTAGGATTCATTTGAAAAAAGCCTTATCTAACTTGGCTAGCCAACTGCGTACTAATCAAGAAGTCTAATGGCAAGTAGCGCATGTGTATAAACTTTACGGATCTGAGCAAGACTTGTCCCAAAGATTACTTTCCCCTATCGAAAATAGATCAGATAATTGATTCAACTACCGGGCATGCTTTGCTCTCTTTCATGGATGCTTTTTCCGGCTATAACTAGATTAAAATGGATGAAGAAGATGAAGTTCGCACATCATTCGTCACTAATTTTAGAACATATTGATATACAGTGATGCCCTTTAGGCTAAAAATACCGGTGCAACATATCAGTGGCTTATCACTATGATATTCAAGCCCCATATCCATTGATATGTTGAAGTGTATGTTGATGATATGATTGTAAAAATCACAACAAAGGGTTGGCATCTTGCTGATCATAAGGAGACATTCACTACTCTGAGGAGATACAATATGAAGTTGAACCCGTAGAAGTGTACCTTTGATGCTACTTTAGGAAAGTTTTTAGGATACATGATCACTCAGTGCGGTATTGAACCTAATTCGAGAAAGATTGACGTGATCAGAAACATGAAGTCTTCTCATACTGTTAAGGAGGTTTAGGAACTTACAAGCCGAATAGTTTCCCTTAACAGATTTGTTTCAAAAAGTATAGATAGATGTGGTAAATTCTTTTTAATTTTAAAAAATTTAAGAGATTTTAAGTAGATGGATGAATATAAGAGGGCATTCAATGAACTTAAAGAATTTCTCGCGTCACCACTAATACTCTTGACGCCTATCCTAAGAGAGAGCTTATACTTGTACTTATACTTATCAATCAATTGCATGGCACTTTCTTTTGTATTGATTCGAATCAATGGTAAGGAATATCGACTAATCTATTACATGAGTCATGTCTAGTAAGGACTGGAGCATTGATATACCAAAATTGAAAAATTTGTTTTAGCAAGTAGTTCTCTCGGCAAGGAAGTTGAAATCATATTTTGAAGGTCACCAAATTGTAGTCTTTACTGATCAACCTCTACACCAAGCATTATAATAGCTAGATTCTTTAGAAAGGATGATGAAATACGCCTTGGAGCTAAGTGCATATAGTACAAACTCAGAATGGCATTAAAAGCTTAAGTGCTGGCAAACTTTCTAGTATAATTTACCGGTAAAGATGATATCATCGAAATTGCTGAGAAATGAATGTGGTATCTTTATGTCGATGGTTCTTCCACTAAAGAGGGAAGTGATACGGGCCTTATTCTACAAGGACCCTATAATGTCAAGGTCAATTATGTCCTGAAATTTGAATTGTCAGCTAATAATAATGAAGCGGAATATGAAACCTTGGATGCTAGACTCCTATTAGCAAAGGAAGTTAGTGCCGAGAATCTCGAAGTTTTCTCCGATTCATAACTTATGGAGAATCAAGTCAAAGGAAGTTATACGGCGAACGAAGAGGAAATGAGCAAGTACTTGTTGATAGTATGAGCGCTCCAAGAGGAATTTTAATCCTTTCCGATTCATAAAATACTAAGTAGTAAGAATATTGTCACTAATAACTATCAAAGTTGGCTAATATGGCATTTCCTGATTTGAATGATAAACTCTTTGTTGAGTTTCTCTTATAAAAGAGTTTATCAATTGTCCCCTAGAGCTATAAATTAGCTTCTTACCCAAGAGAGAAGTCATGGATGGATCCCCTCAAGGATTGTCTAAAGGATGATGTCCTCCCTAATGATAAGAAAGAGGCTCAAAAACTGATTTATTAGGTCGCAAATTACACATTAATAAATGATCAGCTGTATAAACGTAGTATTTCCCAACCTTATGTTTGATGCCTCCCTCCTGAAGATGCGTAATGGGTGTTATCTGAGCTACACAGCAATGTATGCAGCAACCATGTGAAAGCACAAACATTGTATATCCGTGCATTGCAACTTGAATATTATTTGCCAACAATGAAAGATGACGCGAGAACATCTATTCGAAATTATCTACAATGCTAGAAGTATGAGACACCGAGTCATGCGCCTTCTATTGAATTGTGTAGGTTAACCAACCCTTAAGCTTTTGCCTAATGGGGATTAGACATATTCATACCATTTTCGAAGTCTACAGCCTAACGATAATTCGTCATCGTTACTATAGATTATTTCGTGAAGTGAGTAGAGGCCAAAGCACTGGCAAGGATCACTGAGCAAAAAGTTGAAGCCTTTGTTTTCAACTGCATTATATTAAGATTCTAAGTTCCATTTATGATAGTCATAGATAACAAACCGTAATTTGATAATAAAAAATTTTTGGTATTTTGTGAGAAATATAGCATCTACTTGAATGACATGCCTGTAGCTCACCTATAAACTAATGGGTAAGTGGAAGCTATTAACAAAATCATCTTCAACAACTTAAAGTGGAAGGTTAGTCAAGCTAAAGGCAAATGGGTTGATGAATTGCCGGATGTTTTATGCAGATATCAGAATATCCATAGAATGACAACAAAGGAAACACCCTTTAGATTGGCATACAATACGGAAGCAATGTTACCAATTGCGCTGGACCTGCCAAATCTATGCATACATAATTTTGACGTAATGGTCAATCATGTTGGTTTCATGGCTAATTTGGATACAATTGAAGAAATCAAAGATATCGCAAAAGCAAGAGTTACAGCATATCAGCATAAGGCAACTAGGTATTATAATCAAAAAGTGAAGCATAAGGCTTTTCAGCCTGGAGATTTGGTTTGTTGGAAACTAGAGGCGACTAACGTACGAGAGAAGTAAAGAAAGCTCAGCGCAAGTTAAGAGGATCCTATTAATGTCTAGAAAGTCATTGGCAAGGGGGCCTATCAACTAGAAAGGTTGAATAGAATAGTCATCCTTCCTGCATGGAATGTTGTGAACTTAAAACTGTATTGTAATTAATTCCCTTAATTTCGTGAAGCATTTCCATTTGTTTTGTAAGGCAATAGCTTACTTGTTTTGAAATGCAATTACGTTCTTTGTTTCCTCACTTAATCTTTTTACGATCGACCGATTATTAGAAAGTTCAAACCTATCACAATCATCGAACTATATAAATTAACCGAAAAGCCAAATAACAAGTTCATTAGTTCATATAAGCAATCTTACAACTTAAGTAAGATGACCAATCCATGTCTCAAATGACTAATGGATAATGTCTTTAAAAAGACAGCAAAATTAGGCGTATAAAATAAAACATGCCAAGAAAATACAGCATGTGAAATAAAATATGCTATGAAATGATAAAGCGCGTGAAATAAAACGTACTAAAACTATTAAATTTTGAATGAGGAAATATGCATATGATTAATAACAAATATAATGGTAAATTATCGACCACTTGAATGAATAGTCCATACAAAAGATAACAAACTAATTATAAGGGAAACAATCTTGTGATTTATTCTTAGATTGAGAAGAGACATTCTCTTGATCGGAAGTTGAAGCCTTATTGGAGCATATCTCCTTTTCGAAGATAGGGGTTTTGTAATAAGTAAATCTCTCTTTACACATGTAGGGGATTTCCTTAGACAAATGATCTTTGTCACCTCCAGGATCTTCGACACAAGCCTTATTATCTCCTTGGATATGGATCTCTGTACTTGAATCTTCGTCGGCGTCTTCATTGCAATTGCTGACTTGATCATCGACATCGACAAAGTCTAAACACAAAAGATCATATTCAGGGTGAATCTTAAGGATTTCTTCTCTTGCCACTTAAACCCCCTCAAACAACTTTTTTGTTAATAATCTCTCGTATTACTAACTTAGTGTTACGATTTCAAGTGCCTCTTTAACAGTGGCCCCTTTCCTTGCTACCTCCTTTAATTTAGCAATACGGCTTTGCAATCTAGAGTTATTGCTCTCTAATTCCTTTATTTACATCTTAAGCCTATCTTCCTCATCACTCATTGAGTTGAGTGTTCGGCCCAAACCCTAATACTCTTCCTTCTTTTTGCTTAACTCTTCCTTCAAGTCTTCAACCTCCTTATATTGTTCATCGACCTTCAACTTCAAGCTTGAGACTTCATCAACCACTAAAGAACATGCTAATTTCTCGATAGCAAATTCATCTTAATATTTTTTTACCTTCATCTTAGCCTTCACTCTTACATTCTCAACAACCACAATTTAAGCCTTTGAGGAATTGTATGCAATCTTAATTTTCTACAATAAGTAGATAAGACAAAATGATGAATTCTCTAGACCACTTAGTGAAATATAAAAGAATTATCATTATTATTACCTTTTTCATTTCTTTGTCAACTTCATCTAATGCCGTAAAAATGTAGCTGTTGATTTGTAAACAAATAGGACAATTAGCAATAAAACATGTGTAACAATTGAAAGGATTCAATTAATACTTACATCATTCAATTAATACTTACATCATACAATTTGGCTATGATGTGCGCCTTATTACAACCATCGACTCTCTAGACATCCTTTTTTGCAATTTCCTTATCCTTAAGAAGAATAACACCTTCTATCAAGGCTAAGGATTTAGTTCTATCATCTAGTGCTGAATCAATGTAGAGAATTTTGTGGCACCAAAATGGAACAATGTATTCGCCTACCTCATTATTAGGGATGAATTCGGCGCTATTGATGTCGAGAGCTTTGTTCCTCATAGCCCCATCCATCCTCTTATCCAAAGTCTTTGACCTCTTAAGAGGAGGTTAACTAGTAAGCTCCTTATCACTTCTTTTATTGGGACTCAGTGCAACATCAGCTTGAACTAACAAACAATTTCCTCCCTGTTGCCAACAAGGATTACTCAGCCAAAATCTCTTAGCTCCTTAGTTGAAGGAATGCTTACTAGGGTTAAGATTGCTTTAAGTTATATGGCCTCAACGGGCCCGAGCTTGTCACTCTCATGATGTTTGTCGATAAGGCCAGACGCCTTACTCAGGGTTGTTGCTTGCTTCACCACTTTCTCTTGAGTGGCCTTCTTTGTAGCAACTGGCTGACTAACAGTTGTTGTGACACCTGCTCGTTTGTCAGCTTTAAACTTTTTTGCCTTTGCTCAAGCCAATAATTCGGCAAGGTTTACATCGCCAGTACCCATATCTACAATACAAAGTAGATACATCAATAATAAAGCGAAGAATAAAGACTTACATTTTCTATACTCGAGTAAAGCTTGAAGTCAACTATTCTTTCCCAGGTCACGAGAACAACTTTCCTTTTGTAACTATACTTGGCATGGCAATTACTCAATAGCATACCTTCCTTCTTGGAGAAAATTGTCTCCCCATTCTCATAACACCTTATTATCCTCTCGGCATCCCAAAAAAACATTTTGTTTTTTCTCCTTTCTTAGATCTTTTTTGCTGTAGTAGCATTATTCGACATCAATTCAATATCCTTGGTGCGGATAGGTTCAATCCATTGGGTCTAAAAATCCAATTCTTTATCTGAAATGATAGAGATGAACTTGTCATGCCACTTGTGAATCTCTAACTCCAACCTGTCCATGAATTTCCACCTATGCTTCACGGCCGTAAAGTATCAACCATCGAGCTGCCTCCTTATTGTAAAGAAGTACCTAAATAATTGAGGTGTAGCCTTAACCTCAACTTCTTCACAAACAATTTTAAAAGCCAAAAGAAGCCGATAAGTGTTTGGTGAGAACATACTCGATGCAACTCGAAAATAGTTGAAAAACTACTTGACAAAAGCTAATAAATGGAAAGCATAGCCTAAAGTTGAGATATTTCAAATAAATGTGAAACTTATGCTCCCTTGGAAAGCATCCCCTTTCCTCTTCTCTCAGCCTCTTAAGATTCCACATTTCAGGAAGATCTTGCCAGTATTTATTATATTTCAAAACAAGGACTTTATCAACAGCATTGGCCACTTTGTCTAGTGAATCATTGAAGTAAATTATATTATTAGACAAGTATCTTGCCACAAATCTTCCTTCTTCATCTTCTGGATAAGTATTTGTCGTAAGAGAGTTAATTCAAGCAAGTTTGTTCCATCGCTCTACTACACTATTAATTAAGCTACTTAAGGATCATGCTGTCTTTCTCCTTTTTGGGGGGTGAGAAGTAACCTCAGTCTCAATCACTTCGGAATTTGAATGAACAAGTTGACGAAGTACATTTTGAACCATACCTGAATTTAACTATAATAAACATTTTAGAAGATTTTGAAAGGCAAAGATGAAATGTCGAAAGCAAATGAAAACCTATGGATGTTAAAGAAAAGGAGATCTATCTTTAGTGTTGAAAAATTCCATAAATATGGATGATTTACCCTCATAATTACAATACGTTTCTGGTAAAAATGATGCATCGGCTAGATGATGGCGTAGATTATTGATGTGTGTTTCGAGACAGAGATCTAATGGTAATCAAGGCTTTGACAACTATTAGGCCTGTGGTGTGATTATGGTTAAGGTGACAACTGTTGTATGTTTTACCACTTAGTCTTTTGACAGGCAAAAAAATTGAAAAGTTTTGACCTTTCGGATGACATATGATCTACCCCTCTAAATGGAAATAAAGTGACTTCTACATTACTTGGCATTTAAGAAATAGTTCTCCACTCAACCCCACAAAGAATATTAAATTACTCAGTCTATCGAATCCTCGAGCATGGGAGTTGAGGGGTAAATGTTGATAGTCGGATTCTATTCATTACATTCATTCGACTACTCGACTGCTATCATGCCAAGTAACTTACCTCTCAGTAAATACTGATTAACACAGATCCGTATTTGATTTAAACTTACAAGAAAGTAGCGCAAATAGTTATCACTTAGTATGATTATATTATATAAGTACTCACTATTCCTACATTTTAGAAATGCACCTCATCAAAAAGTCTCTACGTGTCTCAATAATCATGTAATCAACTTTTGTTTTAGACACTTGACATCCACCTATAAATATGGAGGAGAAGCACTGTAAGAAGGGTCTGACAATTCACAACTACTCATCTAATCTTCTCCAAAACTCCCTTATTAACTTAGTTATCAAAATGGCTATATTGAACTAGCCCTAGTACCTTTAGCTTTTTGTACTTTGCAGGAAGGAAATCATTTGAAAATTATACAGCAACATATTTGTAATAAAATACACTGTCTGGAATTTTGTGTGATATATGTATGTTTGAATATTTTCATTACATAATAAATAGGAACATTTTCTATATTATTTCATTTGACTTGAAGTTTCATTTTGTAAATCAATGTATCACGATATGTAGCTATTAAACTTTTGTACTTTAACTGTATTCTCATTTAAGGGCTGAAACTAAGTAAGGCCTATACTATTTATAGGATCGAGCACTTTACCACTACACTAAAAGTTATAGTTAATGGTAATATGCAACTCAAACCATTTCTACCATCCAAATGCTCTAATACCATGTTTGATTGTGACTTTGCCTATCTTAACCTCTGCTATGGGAGAGATGTTGACACACCATTGCCAACAATATGATTCTATAATGACCCTAAATGGGGCTAAGTAAAATTAACCTTAAAGATGCAACATCATATTAATATGCAAGCAATTGCACCTATCATTTATAGCAAGTGGATATAAGTTCGAATCTCAATCCCCTAGAGATTATGACTGTTAGTATTCTCTAGATCTCTATTATCTAACCAATAAATTGGAATTCAAGAAATTTAAAGAGCTTAAACTAAATTGCAACAACTAATAAATTAATAACTAATTAAGATTCAATCAAGAAACTAAACAAGAAATCGTAGTGGGTGATACAACCATTCCCCTTGGTTGTGTAGTTTTTTTATCACTGAATCAAGTCTTGTTGCATGTCTCTTGTGCAACTGGGAACAACATAACTAAGGACATAGTTATTTGGTTATGTCATTTTTCTAACCTCCTTATATTGCCACTTCAAAATCATCTTGGAAACAACAGAATCATATCATTTGGTCATATCAATCTTCAAAACTTCATAACTTTCTTGTTTTAACTTCGAATCGAGTGAAATTGGTTTCTATTTTCTCGTTTTCTTCCATAGAATGTTCCAAAACTTAAAAAACAAGATTTTACACAATTAACTATCATTTTCTAAAAATAAACTCAAAATTCAAGGGAAATTCACCTAAAATCACTATATAAAATACATACAAATTAGCACTTGTCAAACCTTCCTATACTTAAGAACTTATTTATCCTCAAGCAAATAAAGTAAAGAAATAATTAGAACAAGAATTCTTTACTGAAAACTATCACTATTAAGGAGACCAACCAAAAATAGCACTTAACCTAGAAAATTATCCAAAGAGATTAACTTGCTAATGTACTCAAAACCCTTTAACAACTTCTATAATTTTTTATACTCAATCTATTTTATAGCGCTTAAGAAAAAAGAAAAAGTACTAGATTCATAAGCAAACCCATTTAAATTAAAGTTTACCTAGATCATTAAATCAAAGATTCCCATACTCAAGCTCAGATTTAACATCTCGTTAATTAGGAAAAAGTCTTAAAAATTTTAACCTACTTAACTAAAATGTATACAATCCTCTTTTCAATCTTACTAAGCGCTAGAATTTAGAATAAATACAGCCTATATCCAGTCATCCTCCGATCATCCCCTTAGTTCATGCTTTCATTGGGAAGGTTTCAAATTCACTGAAATTATATTATTAATTGTACACATTATTTAAGAACGATTATGGTTATAGTGGGAAAGGATGTCGCTCTTCTGATGGACCAAGACCGATTCACACCAATTTAATCTTCATATTAGTAGTGGGAAAAAACCTTACTCTTTTTAGGGACTAAAGGCGATCCATACCAATTTATTCATTAAGCTTACATTAATATTGGTAGTGGAATTCAAACCTACTCTTTTGAGGGACCTAGGTGAATTTTTACCAAATTTACCTTTTTGTTATTGGTTATACATGCAATTGTTATCACTTTTTACCTCCAACTATTTTAAGTCTTCAGGGGTTTCTCAAAAGACAAATTTCATTTGTTTGTTTACTACGGATTATAGGGCTTTAAAGTCATCTAAGAGGAAAGTATACATCAAAATAAACTCGAAAATAGTTATGACTAATTAGTGATGTTGTTGTATTCCTAAATCCCAAAATCTTATGTTAAATAACCTGTAACTTTACTCCAAATAAATTTCACCTATCAACTCTAGTAAATTGTAACTCAATCATTAAATATCAAGTATCAATTCATATTCAATTCAATTCAATTAGATGTTTCCAATTTCTCAAAATATTGTAAGTTAACCAAAATAATTAGGCTAAATTAAAAAAAAAAGAAAGAGAAAAATTGGTCTCTTATATAGCAACGATTTCTATATCCCCTTCCTTACAATTAAAATCACACATTATCCTCAATATATGAAATAAGCAATTCATGAAAAATATATCAATCAAAACAATCATGAATAAGACGATATAAAAGTGTGAAAGGAAAAACTAATGCTCTATGCAAATTGAGTAATGTCAAATGAACATACCAAAAGTTATGAAGTAGCAATTCCAAATGCAATCTCTAACATGACCTTCTTAACTCTAGTTTCAAATACTAAGCAAAAGAAAAACAAACAATCCTAAAATAAATTAAGTAAGAAAATTGTCAAGCGAAAATAAACCAAGTTCTAATAGCATGAATTACAACCAAATCAAATAAAATTAAGATGAAACAACCAAATTCTCCTCAGAACTTTTTTCTCCTACTTCCTTTGCCTCCTTGATCTCCTTAGTTGCCTCATTCTCATCATCTTCAGCTTCATCTTTTGATGAAGTGTTCGGGGGAGTCATGAAAACATCATGTATCTTAAGTTCATTCAACTTTACTACATTAGCAAAGAATCCAATCAACTAGTTTTCTTTTTGGAGAACTCGCCCAACTTTAGCATTGACTTTCTTTTCAAAGGCTTCTTGGCAAGACCTCATATGTTTCAAAATATGTTTCATATGTCCAAGTTGAGAACCCGATCCTTAACTAGCACTTGTACCCATACTTTGTTGTCCTTCATCTAAGTTTAGATTCATTTGCATGTGCCTAATTTTCTCTCTTCTTAATGGTTTAGTCTCCTCAACCAAAGTCATATCCGATAGCCGTCTATTCAAAATCCCATCCTGTAAGCCAACAAGGTCACATATAAACCACGACATAATTTACCATGAGCTCGAATGTTAATGGCTTACTTCATAAGATAGTTGGCTAACAATATACTCATTGAAGCCTATCCTTGATTACAACACGGTATTTGAAAGAATAAAGAAAATACAAGTCTTGACAAAAACTTTATCTCAATGAAAAAAGGAGTACTAGTGTTTAGGTTGTAAAAAGAAAACAGGTTAAGAAAAGGTGCGAAAGAGTAATCTACCCAAGAAACTATGGTATTTATAGGCCAATCGCTTTAGAAAGCAAATCGGCAATTATAGGGATTTGTATAAGCGCAAATCCCTTAAAAAGCTATGATGTAGATATGTAGAGACGGTTTTGATTAGACGGTTGCATTTAAAAGACAAAACATATATGATTGTACGTAAGTCTATAAAGATAAGACACTTGTCACATCACATTAGCTATGCCATGAAAGCGCATGATAAAATAAAAATTCAAAAAGTTATTTTCATAAGAAGTTTTCCTAAGGCCCTTTCAACTTCTGCATCATCGAGAGAACTTCTTCAACAATTCAATAATACTATGCCTTAATACGGACATATGAGAGTCGCTTAAATAATGGTCAACTTGGCTCAGTCGTACTAGCCCAAACCGTCCAACGCCTTTGCATACTCAACACCTCTGCTCTACACCCTTACTATTTAAAGCATCCCACCTACTGACCTTTACCTTAGCTTGGAGTACCTAGCTCAACCCATTAGTAATCACCATGGATTACCTCACTTTACTCAACCTTACACATTATTAGCCTAGATCTCTTCTTGTGTCACCTTTACCCTGATTAGATGAAAGGCTAACGGCTCGATAGCCCTAAACAACCAAGTAGGTCATACTTCCTACATCTTACATTAGAGTTGGTGTACCCAACTTGACCAAATGGCAACTTACTTAAGTTGACTACTATCACTCGACCATAGAGTCACTCCGCTCAAATGCTATCATAACCCTAAGGAGGGCTTGATATGATTGCCTAAAATTTTCATATTACATGTGCATCTATGATACGAAAACCACCTTGCAAGTTAAAAGCTACAAGACTCTAAACAATTAATTGCTAAGGTTTTCAATTTTCAATTAATTAACTCACTATAAAATATAAATGACTATGAATATCCGATACTCCATAGTCCACCAAAACCGTAGAGAATCGGTATCACTTACTAAATAATAAGATAGAATAATTCAATTTTGTAAATTATAAGAAATACTAAATAATTCACAGCTCTGATATATAAATACTTTTTACACAAAAATGTTTCTGTAACAGCTATAAACTCATCAATTAACTTTAACATTGTCGAACTTATCTTTCATTTGCACTTAACTCTTGAAATTCATCCTAATCCTAGCTTAAATGAACTTGCAGGAGAAACAATAGGGGAATGAGCAAACTATGGTTCAGTGAGTTTGTTCATCGCTACTACCATTCAAGTGAGTTATTAAAAATTATTAGCATACATGTAATCTTCTACATACGAAATGAAGGAAAGCGTGATGAATGCAAGCAATACATCCATAGGAGTTCGGAACTATGAATGGTATAGATTCATGTCATCTACAAGTCGATTTTTCCTCCATACTTACCCGCATGAAGCACCTCACCTTAACTGCTTGGGGGTACGGTCCCACCAAATGTTACTCGATTATTACCCTAGTCCGTGAAACAACAATTAATATAGGTGAACCCCAACTAGAGCCATCCACTAAATATATCTAAGACCCCTCGGGCACACAAAGCGAGTCCTCTCACTATCAAAACATATTTAAGGCCCCACGAGTACACTAATATGCAAGTCCTCTCACAATAAATTGGAGATACTATGCTAACTTTGCCTTAAGGATAAAATCTTATTCATGGGCACTACGAACCCTCACATAAATCATACAAAATATATTTAAAATTAGAAAAACATTTTCTAAAAATACTTTTCTAAAAAATCTATAAAAGTAGCACTCTCTATTAATATACCAATTGAGTCATAGACATGCGATAGATATAACTAGTTATTTTAGTCTAGTTATATTTACCAGTTTAAAAAAGTGATCATACGGATGATAGCAGACAAAGCAATCAATCGTTCAATTAAACAATTAGTATCAACCAATAAGCAGCACATAAATAACAAATAGCAAGCAAATAATAGATCATAAGAACTCCCTCACTTAGGTTAATGCTCACTCTCACAACCTTTGAGAATTTCAAAACTCAATAATCGAATATCTAAAAGATAAAAAAGCTTATAAGTATTTTGAAAAACTAGATTTCTCAATTAATTAAATATCTATTATTATTTACCTAGTTTCTCACTATAATCCACATATGGTACAAATATAGTTTAACTTAAATCTTTTATTTATTTTTCTCGGTTTATCATAAATTTTTAGTTGCACATAACTTTTTCGTTTTAACTTTAATTTTTTTTTTTAACTTACAATCGATTTTTATAGTTTTCGAATGTACTTTTACGTAGTTAGGTCCATTTTGGACATTATAACCCACATTTTCCATTATGATATAAAATATTACAAATTTTATTATTTTGACTTAAATAATTATAAATTATTATTTTAAACTTTCATTTACACATTTATGGTTTAATAAATATTTAAATCTTATATTTTATAATTTTCTTATTTTTAAGTCTATTTTACCCTAATTTACTCATTTTGCTAATTTTTAGGTTTAAGACTTATTTACTTTATTTTTACTTATTTTATTATTATTATTAATTACGAAATTAATTATATTTAGTTAAAGGATGACATGGTAGCATAGGGAAATGCCATGCGTCATTTTTTTATTTTTTTATTTTTTTCATCTTTTTCTTATTTTGTATTTTTACATCATATATATATATAACAATATTTATTATTATATTTTAATAGATTTTATAAATTAGTTATTTCTTATATTTTTAAGAGTTATGGTATATATATATATATTAATATTTACTAATTTACTTTATTTATTAAATTAATATCATAGTATATTATATATGTATTATTTAAATATACCTATATTTTGTATATANATAGGGAAAAGAAAAAGGAAAAAGAAAAAGAAAGGGAAAAGAAGGAAGAAGGAAAAATAAAAATAAAAATATTGGATTTTTCTAAATACAAAAATTATAAATTTAGTATGTATAAAATAACATTGAAATTTTATAAAAATTTATTAATTTAATTATTACCCATTATATTTATAATATTTATGAGTTATTTCAACATGTTCGTTAATAATTTTACGTGATTACGTATTTTGATCAATAATTATATTCAACTAAGGTTTTATTGCTATTAAGTTATATTTGTTCATTTTATAAGCTTAAAGTTATAATTTTTGGATTTTTTTGTCAAGTTCAAATTCGATTTCGGGTATTTACGCTTAAATAGGATTTAGGGTTTTTTGTATACGATTTAAGTTTCGATCAAATTTCTAGAGTTTTAATAAGGTTTAATATAATCATTTTCATAATCTAATAAAATTTTTATCTTACTTGGCCTTATCGATTTATGAGATTGTCTATAGTACCAGAGTTCAATCCTACTCTTAAATTATAGAATTTGCAGGGTGGTGTATAAGTAAGTATTGATAAGGCCTTTTAAATATAGACCCCTCAAGCCTTTGTCGACCTAATTGGGCTTATGGCCTACACCATGCTTTTTTGGACTTGGCCTCCATATCCTTATGGTTGATCCTAGCTTAGGCCCATAATATAGCTTACCCAACAACAATAATCACTAATTGCTAAAAAACTACAGATAAGGCTAAGTGACCAAGTCAATGACCGCTTCCTACATTTGTAGACCATATCGAACATTATAGCTCCTAGGCCTAGGTAAAAAAACTGCAAATTACGAATCAAACGATAAACCAAATAGGAAAAACAATTTTTTCTTTTTTTAACGAAGTGTTAGTTATGGTTCAATTCAGATTTATATAAATGGTTCATAATTTGGTTTAGAAAAGTGAACCAAACCAAATCGTTTGATTATAAAAAATAATTTCATGCAATTGTTTTGTTGTTTTTTTTTATTTTTATCATCAATCTTCATGAATTTTATCAAATTTTTCATATTTTTTTCTTCTTTATCTTATTTTTGGGTAAATTATTAAGACTAAGTTGACTAAGGTTCATCTGAAATTCATATTTAGAAATTTTTCTTTTTTAAATTGTCTATGTTTTCAAATCAAGTATCTTACCTCAATACTTTTTATGTATCTCTTATTTCTTTTCTAATCTTTAATGTTTCTCTTTTGTTTCCTTTGTATCGCTTTTTAATGGACAGCTTTGCTTCTCTCTCCTCATAGTTTATTTATTAAAATAGAGTCTTCTATCCTCGTTCAATCAAGTTAAGTTTGTTAAGATTTTATGTAACTTTTTACTAAGTATCATTATACATGATAAATATATGAGAAATTAATTAAAAATATATAAAAGTTCAATGAAAAGGAAAATGTGTTATTAAAGATAAAAATGTTTAGCGAAAATTTGACGTAAACGATTTGAATCAAATTGAACTAGTTTTAATTAAGTTTCGAAAATTTACGAATCGAATTTAGCTAGGTTCGCTTTAAAAAAAAAAACAAAGAAAGAAAAACCAAACTGTTGTATTAGGTTTGGTTTGGTAAGGGGAGGAAGGGATGGAATCATACAGAACCGAATCGTACTCACCCCTAGCTCTACCATCCAATACATACAGATGTAACTTCTAATTACTAACTCTTCTCCAACTGCCAGTACTGGCAAACTATTTGATACTTTACATACTAAATCCTACTTTTTACATTTGAGCATTATCACTCTCCTTATACACTAATATGACTTAAGTATCGGAGTAGTCACGTATAGACAACACTCCAGTACTCCTCACTATTTATTGTTTTTTACAAGCTTACACAGTAACGCGAAGCTCAAACTCAATTAATTTTTATCTGCCCAAAGACGACAAGCTCCATGATATTTAAGAGTGAACCAAGTGCTCGGTAGGATCGTGTTTTACTTGGAAACTCAAAATGGTTTGTAATGATACAGGACATGCATGAGAAACTTCTCCAAGCTGTGACTTTTCTCTGGATTGGTTTGTGTACAAGACTCTTTATTTGGAACCTCACGAGAATCTTGTCCTCTTAGCACGACTTAATTACCCCGTCAAATACGTCGGACACTTGCCGCCATCGGAAGAATCAATTTTTCAACATGTATGTTGTCTTATGTGCAAGTCAAGGGTCGTTTTTGTGTACAAGATTCTATGAATGTCCTGTTTCCCTATCTACTCCGCAAGAATGGTAAAGGTGTTTTGGCAAAAAAAAAAAAAAAAACAATGAAAGAAAAGAAATAGAATGGTAAAAGTAGACCCTTCCATATTTGCTTTAAGTTCACTTAAACTTATTTTCAAATTGATCATTTAAATTCTAAAAGATTTTTCGTGCCAAAAAAAAAAAAAAAGAAAGAAAGAAAGAAAGAGAGAGAGAGAAAAAGAAAACAGTCTACAATGTTTTCGCCCATAAAAAAAAAAAAAAAAGAAAAACGCTGAAATATTTTTTTTTTTTAAAAAGTATATGATTTTTAAAAAATCACTAGTTTGCTCTCAAATATGTAAAAAGAAATATATAAAATGAAGGGTAAAATTATCACATAGAAGTTAAAATACACTTTTTTCGAAAGATCTAAAGGAATAAATGCTTAATTTTAAATAATCTTTTTTATAAACCATTCTATAGTTGACTGGAACAATAAGCTGGCTGTCGAAATTTAGATTCCAAATTTTCACTCTTCAAAATTATGCATAATGGTCTGCAAAGTGTTATGTAAAATATTATAGAAGCAACTTGTCCCGAACCATCATTGAAATATAGTACGCAAAGGGAGCCAGTAGAGCTCCTCATAATTCAAAATTAACGTATATTTCTCGCATTCTTACGAGATTATAGGTAATTTTGTACACGTGTTCAGAGAAGCAAATAAACCAATAGATTATTTAGTCATTCAAGCAATAATTACCTTTTTTTTCATAATTCTATACATAAGGCGTTTTTTTCCCTTATTATCAAGAGCCAATTTTTTTTAATACATGAGTGAATTTTTGTATGTACAAGAGATATCGTGTTATTGTTTAATTATGTAACGCCTCAAAACCTAAACGCATCATAACTTGCCATACATCTTTGCTATTCAGAAATACATTAAGATTTTATAACAAATTATAATTATACATCAAAAGAATTCTAACTTTACAACATCAAAAACCTATTAACAATACAACTTGTCTCTAGCTTCTCAATCCCACAATCCAACAATCTCCTCAACATAATACAGAGCTAATTGTCTCTTTTTCCTAACCCGATAATATCAATTCCTGTATCAGTCATAGACAACTTATCATAATAACCTACATTTGTAAAAATAAGAAAATAAGCCAAACCCTAGTACATAGTGCACACATACACATGAATGCCAAACTAGTTGTTCATATGCATTTAATGCAAGAATATAATAAACAATAGGTTAATTATCTTTGATTTAAGCCCGCATATAACAAAGAAGTACTCACGATCGCGCCACATCATAATCTCTTATATAAATAAGTAGATATAATAAAATATAAGTCTTTTAATTTATTATTGTATACTATAGTGAAGCTCTAATGACCAATACTCGAGAACCAAGAAACATTAGATCTAGTTACGTTATCTCATATGAAAGTGCACATAGAACACCTCAGATATGATCAATAGTTGGCCTCTTATATTAAAGGATAGGTCATGACAAACACAATCAGCAAGCAATACTTTAAGTCGAAAATGGATTAGTCGGGTTTATTTCTTACTACCTTAACAAGTACAAGCAACAAACATGCACTACATATTTGGAAGCTAAACCAAATCCAACTATATCTAACAAGAGAGAAAAGGAGAATTCGAGCGAAAGAAACCTAATACAAAAATCAATACATTCATCCTAGATGTCAAACAAACCCAAGGCTAATATATAACTACTGTTATAACTATCCCCTCCATTATCCTCATTAGCTTCCATCCTAACTTCAAGTCAACTCCTCATTAATGCTGCATTTTGTTCTCTTCATAGTCGATTTGTGTTCAAATACGTTGAAACCTCTCAAACAAGCCCAAAACAACTCTTCAACATGCCTACATAATGCTAACTATTTTATCTTAAGGTTTAAGTCCACCTAAGCTTCTATAAGTTCCTATGTTAAGAATAAATTGAGTTTTGATACGGTTATGGTAGTAAAGCACTTATACGAAAAAGATTTAGAAAGAGTGTAACTTGAAAAACATTAAGTAATATACTAGATTTGCTAAATAGGGTAATGGTTCATTAAAATTAGTTAAAATGTCACTAGAAAGTCAAAAGTGTTTAAGATTAGTCAAAATACTAAATTAAGCTTAACAAACATGAAAATTCTAAGTAAATGTTGGAACTTTTATAAAAACAAGGCTTATTGGAACTCAATATTAATGTTAAGAAAAAGTTTGATTGAGTTTGGTTAAGAGAAATGGGAAGAAAAGATTTCATATAAAGTTTTTAGCTCGATAAGGTTAGCAACATGACCATATCATTTGGTTGTATCAAAATCCGACCTTTTGCAAAATTAGAAAAAAAAATTTAAAAGAGAGTTAGTTGAAACTATATTTTAAAGGTAGGAAAAAGTTTAACTCAGTTTGGTTAAAAATATCCTAAGGAAAATAAAAACACTTACAGTTCACTACCAAACATAACTTAGGATACAATCGTATCCTTTGGTTATATAACATTTTCATCAAATTTTTCCTATTACTGGACACTGCTAGCGACATGATTTTGTCACTGGTTGTGTCCTTTTCAGTAGCAACTAAGCAACTTTTCCTCCTTCGAAAAGCATGTAAAATCAACTTTTTTCATTTTAAACTTCAATTTAATCTTAAATATACTTTAAATCCTCAATTACCCCACACATAAACTCATTTTTAATCAATTAAAATCACAAATTTTAATTGAAATAACTACTTAATCATCAAACCCACCAACAAGTCTAAGAAAAACCAACATGAAGCTAGAGAACAAGTAGTAAAGTGAAGAATACCTACTAGAAATGAATGGAACTTCTTGTAATTCAATTATGGAGCAAAACCAATAAAGAGCTACAAATAATAGCTAACTTAAATTCGGATTTCCTAAGAACTGTGAAGAAACACCATGAAAATGAAGGTTTTTCACAGCAAAAAGCTTAGAAAAAGATATTAGTTGATTAACTTACTCTTAGAGGAGTTTAAAAATGGATTTTTCTTTACCATTTGAAGCATTAAGAGCTTGTTTAGTTAGGAGGAAGGGTTGTGACGAAAATGGAAAGAAAATAAGTAAAGTTAAAAGCATTTTGGTAGGGTTTGAAGCATTAGAGTTTTAGTTAAAAGGGTAACATAGTTGGGCTTTAATGTAAATGAGCTTTAGAAGTCTTGAAAAAAGTTAAAAATAACCTTGTATATGAAAATAATTTTTCTTGACATTACAAATTAGCTATAAGATCAAAATTAAAAGTTAACACCCAGAATCATTGTCCGTATATATTATATTTGAAGCTATATTCCCTTCTATGGTAATATATTTTATGATTATCTAATACAATCCACAGATAACAATATTGAGATTTACATAATCAGTAACTCTGCAACTATATGCAGCTAGACTTTGACTAACCCTTAAAATACGTCCGACACATATCTCACGTTAGAAGAATCACATTTTGCAACTTGTATGTTGTCTATGTGCAAGTCAAAGTCTATTTTCGTGTTGACGACTCTTCACCAAGCAGAATATGAAGCTTATTCTATCAATACCCTATTTCCGCATTGCAAAAGAAAAGCATTAATTGTAAGCATACTTTTATATTCATTTTATATATTTAGTCTTTTTATTTTAAAATTAAACGTTTTAGACTCTAAAATTTTTTCTTTTAAAAAGAAAACGTATTTTAAGACCATTTCTTCATTGTTTTACCATTGGATGAAATAACAAAAAATACTAAAATAAAATGAAATGTATAAAATCAGTGTGTAAAATTGTCAAATATTGGATTGGACATCAAGTGCACTTCTTTCAAAGATTATGAGTACAAATACTAATTTCAAAATTAAGGAAATTAAATGCACATTAAGTAAACATAATAAACTGTACATGCAATTGACCCAAAATAAAAGAAAAGCGGATCTATCCCCGAGAAGAATGAAGATACCAATTATACGTATTCATCGGCATTTTTACTCAGCGCGCTAGTGTCAAAATGCTTTAGCTATACAGACTACAGAAAAGCTTCTTGAACAATTATCTTAAAAATCAACATATTATATAAATAGTTTTATTTAGTTCCTTAACTTACATTTATTCTATCACGTTTCTTTCAACCAAAATCATTTGTAGTGGAACTGTAAAAACAATGATGCTATCGAATATATGAAATCAATAAAGAATGTAGATTATTACTTTTTTATTTTTTTTGCCAAAGAATGTAGATTATTACTTACATTATTGTTTTTCACTACAAAATGAAATATAAAAAACCCTGTTGCAAGTTATTTTGCTCCGTATATGCAAACAGGTTTATTTATTTCCCTAACTTACGCCAGTTACTTCCTTTCAAGGGAGAGGAGCACCTTCTTTGTATTAATTGAAACATTCTCATGTATATATATGTGTGTGTATGTATGTATAAGAGAAATTTTTGTAAAAAGTAAACCATGGCGTAAACTAAAATTTGAGGAATGATCCGTATTATAAGGAGTTGAATATTATTTTCATATTTTCTATAAAATTATAAGTTATGAAGCCTTTAAAAATTTAAAAACTTTGTTGTTGTTTTTTTTTTAATGTATAAATTGTAAAGAATTTGTTATATAACTACCTAATACGGAAATAAGTTAAATTGACAAATTCAAATGTTATGCCACAACTCCTCCTTCCCCTTAAATTACATAAATTGACATAAGAAGGCTCCTGTACACTAGGCAGTTAACTAGTGAAGATTGGGTTGGCAAGACTCCCACAAATTGAGTCTCACGTCACTTGAAAACCTTCAGATAAGAAGGGGAAAAATATCCAAACAGTAAGATGCAAAAACCTCAAACACAGTACCTTTTTGCATTTTATGTTGCCCTTGCAATTCCAATCTTTGTGCGTCACGCCCGAGCACAAACAGGTTCGACCGCTTATTTTATATTTTGGGATTCTTCTGTGATTCTTCTTACCTTTAATTAATTATGATGTTTTAGACATTTTGTTTCAGGTTTTAAGAATATCGATTGTGGATTATTGCCTGAGAATTTGACTTATGTAGACCCAAATAGAGACCTTATGTACGTGTCTGATGCTTCCTATATTGATAGTGGTGTTAGCAAGCCTATCTCAACCACATTCACGAGCAACTCTATTGACAAGCAACTTCGGCACGTGAGAAGCTTTCCTGAAGGGAGTCGAAATTGTTACACGCTCAGTTCTCCTGTTGGTAAGAACACCACTTTCTTGATCAGGGCTAGGTTTCTGTACGGTAATTATGATGGACTGAATCAGTTGCCGGAATTCGATCTATATTTGGGAATATCATTATGGGACACGATAAAAGTCGAAGATGCATCCAAAGTCATAGACAAGGAGATCATACATGTCATAAATACTGACTTCCTATATTTGTGTCTTGTCGACAAGAAATCTGGGGTACCGTTCATTTCTGCAGTTAAGCTCAGGCAGTTAAAGGCTTATAAAACAGACCCACCAACACCTCTCATGACTTATTTTCGATATGATTTCGGGTCAAGTGCCGAAGAAGTTGTCAGGTGAGTATTGCATACAGTTAACACAAAGTCGACTTTCTAAGTTTAACAAACATTATTTGTTAGATAATAACAATTTTACCCTGAAAAACTGTTAGGTAAACTTTCCAAACATGATTTTACATTTTCTCCTCAAACCTTCCCTAGAACTTCAACCGACACTAAAGTTCCCCCAGTACAGTGATGATTTGGACCTTACGAGAGATTGACTGATTGGGCTGGTAAATGAATTTTTCGAAAAGTTTTGCAGCGCAAAACAAAGTACATATAGGGAGTACTATGTGCTATATCCTTTCCGTACATGACCAACAGTTTTAATGTGAAATAGCAATTTGTCTTTCTCATACCACGTCGAGAAGGCACAGTTTTTAGGGATAAATCAAACTAACTCTAAGGCACTTTGAAGATGCAATTGAATCTTAAACCTCACTAAAATAATTTATTTTGCTACAAAATGTACTATCAGTCTTTAAAAAAATTAAAACCAAGTAAATTAGTGTCTTCTCTTAATCCACTTTATAAAGATTTTCGACTTAATTGCATGTTCAGAGTGATTTATATCATTCAATCAACATTACTTTTAAGCTCATTTACCTTAGAAACCAAATTACTAATATATTTAGTGACAGTTTGCTCATTTTAAGTGGATAATTATGAAAAGAATTAGCATAATACTGCTACCTCCATTGAATATGATTATTGCTCTACCAGTTAGTCGAGGATTCAAAGCTATATGCTTCTTTTCTTATTTATTTATTTATTTTTCTTCCATCACCCTTTCAGTGTAGCTAAGCTTGCATTTAATCGAATCATTCCTTTAAATAAATCAAACAAAGCATTATCATCTCCATTTTTATTTTTGTCTCTAATGTTTATTTAGAAATTAATCCAACAACAATTGTTTTGTGTAGGTTTCCGGATGATAGCTACGATCGCTTCTGGTCACCGTATCCTAATTCGCCGTAATGGAGGACAATCAGTACCGATTTGCCTGTTGACTCAAATAATCAACAAGATATAAACAATGATTTTTCTCCTGGGTCAACTATAATGCAGACTGCAGTAATTCCAATAGATTCTTCAAAACCCTTGAATATTATTTCATGGGAACCACATGATTCCGCGACAAACTTTTACTCTTATCAACATTATGCAGAAATTCAGTCGCTACAACCTAATGAATCCCGAGTATTCAACCAAACCAATAATGGGAAGGTTGAGTATAAAAATATGAGACTGAAGTACTTGTACTCTTATACCATTTATGACACTCGACCACAAAGTGACGTGAGATTTGACTTTGCCCTTGTCAAGACGGATGAATCAACACTTCCACCTCTCATTAATGCTATCGAAGTATATAAGACTCGGGACATTACAGAATCCAAAACCGTGCAAGGAGATGGTGGGTGACATTGTTATAGACATAAAGAAATTATTACTCATTCATTTTCTTTCTGACAATATATTTTCATTCATATGAAAATTGATGATGTACGTGTTCATAGTTGATGCCTTAAAAAACATTAAATCAACATATGGAGTGAAGAGGATCTGGCAAGGAGACCTATGTGCGCCTGAATCTTTTGTTTGGGATGGTGTTCAATGCAGCAATAATATGGATACGTCTACCGTCATATCATTGTTTGTTCTTTTTCCTTTTATAATAAGCGATCTAGGTCTGATTCATTTGCATTGCATTAAACTAACCCTAAATTTTGACCGCATCAAGAACTTATCATCAAGTGGTTTGACTGGGAACATATCTTCTTACATCTCAAATCTCAAGTCATTATAAATCCTGTAAGTACTTTTATATATATATATATATATATATATATATATATTTTCTAAGTGACAGATTAAATGTTAATTATAATCACCTTTTTTTTTCCAGCTATACATATTACAATTGTTGGGAGATGGAGAGAACTGAATTTGATCATTCTGTTAGGACATCAATGTTCTGTAGCACTAAATTATGACTATGCAGTTAATTTTCCATGATTAGTTATGGATTGTGGGTTAGGTTGTTAGGGTGGCTATATAGTAGCATGTGGAATTCTGGTTTTAAGGGTTTTGAAATGTAATTGCTATCCTGATCTAATACCTTATAATTTAAAAACTAGAATAAACAAAATAATAAATAAGGTTAAATTATTTATATTTATATCAATGATAAGTACAATAATAATAATACAAATCGTCCGAATTATTTGATTGTTAATGATATATTGAAATTGTTATGGATAGATTTTATAAATGTAAAACGAAATAACATGTTAAAATAATAATAACAATCACAAATATATATATATATATATATATATATGGGAGTCCAACAATTAGTTTTTAAAAGGGAATCATCACTAAAGACGGTAAAAGGAAACCAAAAAAAAAAAATCTATCTAGACGGTCCGGGTACAAGATTTGATGTTAGTTTAGATATCCCATGTTTTCGACCTTGATTCACAAAATTGCTATTGAGTTGGGAAAATAAGGAGATGGGTAGAGCAATATCCCTGCAGGGGATAGTACGTATATTTATGTTACCACTAGGCCAATCCAACTACACGGCATTTTTATCTTCTCCATTGATATGTGAATGTAAATGTTCGACTTCTCTTAAAAAAAAATTGTAGGACTTTTTTGTTTGAACTTTTGTCTGCTTAAAAAGAAATAAGAAGGAAAGCGTAAGCAACATTCTTTAGCTTGTGGTACATAAAGGAGTATATACCAGTTGTGTCGTAGTTTAACTTTTTTTTCCAATTTTCTCAGTCTACATCTTGGCGCTTTTACAATTAAAAAGCATCAAGTTGTATTAAATAGCTTCAGGTAGATAAGATTTAATAAACTTTTACCTTAGAATTCAAAGTATTATTAAAGAAGTCATAAGCATCTCTAGTTATTAGCTTAGAACTCGAATCTCACTAAAGGTGTACTCTAGGCAGCTTCACCCTCATGACCCCCTAAAATTTAGATTATTCCTCATATTGTATTTTATGGTTCCATTTACATCTCTCTAAGAGTTGGAAGCTACAATTAGGGCTATGAACAAATCGAGTTAAGATAATATAGTGCTGATCTCAAATTTGAGCTCGACTTGAAATTTTAAAGCTCAAACTTAATCGAGTTTAAAATTTTGAGCTTAAGCTCGACTCAAAATAATTCTCAATAAATCGAGTTTGACTCGATTAAGCTTGTTTCAGCTCAATTCATGTAAAAAATGTCTTTTTTTTTATTCTGATTATAATAATATTAATATTAAAACTCAACTAATATTAATATTCAACTCAAGCTTGATTAAGCTTGTGAGCTAATTTAGTCAAATACTATAAGGCTTAAACTCAACTCAAGTAGCTCAAACTCAACTCAATTGTTTTTTAGTCAAACTCGAGTAAATATCTAGTCGAATTCGAGTAGTTTAACTTATTTACACTTTTAATCAATCTAGTGGTCACTCTTATAAATGGCCATCCAAATTTTGCCCCAAAAGCTTGGAACGCACAATAGACTCTCACAACGATGTCTCCATCTACATTTTCTAAGCAATTACCCAAGATACTTGCTCATCACCATCTTATATCCATTTAGAATCCACAATTTCAACTTCTTACCGGTCTATCTAAAGGCCTACTCTAATAATATGATGCCCTTCTACATCTACCTATGCCTACTAGGTAGTGTTGGAGCTACCAGAGTTTCATCTATCCCTCTAGCACAACCTTTATCCAACCTAAAATGACTACCATCATCATCTCCATCATGTAAATCACCACCTATTGCATCATGCCCAAGATGGATAGAAATTTAACAGATTTAACAAAAGCTCTACTTTTATAAGGTCTCATAAAATTAATAAAAAATGAAAAGAAAAATAAAATTGTTAAGGACTTAAATAGAAAAGTAGGTAAACATTAAAAACTAAAAATTTGTTTTTCCATAAGAAGAGTCCAATGAAGCCATAAAATCTAACCGGCACTGCACAACCCCACTACATCACCTTTAGCTCATGTTCGTAGTAGGAACAAAAACAATGTAGGGACAAGAATAATTAGTCCATTACAAAGATAAGAGTTAGAACAATAGAATCTTAGATGGAGATTCTGGTGCAAATCTACATTGAAACCCATGCTTAAGAAATTTGTAGCTATAATTCATACTAAAGCCATATGTTAACTGAAAAATAATGTAAAAAAATGTGTGATAGTTGCAGAAAATTAAGTTTTTCTTTTACGTCGTTTGCATATTTTTATAGGTAAAGCATAGGCCAAGTAAGGTCTTATACCTTATCTACCTTATATCAAATTATTCTTATTAATTATTGTTGCAATGTACTAATAAAACCATAGAAATTATAGCGAAAAATGGAAAGAAAAATGAATACAATGATTTATGATGAAAAGTCAAATATAGGAAACAAATCACGAGCAAGAATGAGATGTAATCACTGATGTTAATGGAAGGTATAAGGGACTTTCAAATTTGTTGGAGACTTTGAAAATTTTACTTGGAAGCTTAGCGAAATACACATTTTATAACAACCTAAAGGACGTATATAAATCCTAGTATAACTTGGGCATGATAGTAGGAAAACAATGAAGAATAAAATAGGAAAAATTGCTGAATGGTGCACAAGGAGTGTGACAAGTCTAATTCGTGTGAAGTTTTACATTATGGAAAAAGAAAGGAAGAGAAAAGAAAAACGGAAAAAGAAAACGATAAGACTTAATGCATAATAAATTCAATCCACATTCAACAGTTATCATTGTCATATGTCATACTCTTTTACATTTTCGTAATTTTTAGATTTTCAAACCATGACTAGTTTTTGTTGTTGCAGGGATTTGTCTCATAATAACTTACTAGGTCAAGTGCCGGGTTTTCTTACTCAATTAGGGAATTTGAAAATCATGTAAGGCCTATGAAATGAGTTTTAAAAAATTCTCTAAGTTCCTACTGACGCAAAGTTACTTTGAACATTTGTAGAAACCTTACGGACAACAACTTGACAGGCACTTTTCCTCAAGAATTGCTTCAAAAGAATAGGAGCAACGTAATAATTTTGAGGTACTTCTAAACTAATATCTTCAACGAATAGAAAGAATCCATAAAATTATGTTATGTTTTGTCAAGTCGAAATCTACTCTCCTTACGTGTTTATATTTATATATGGACATGTATCTAATTCCTTAATTGGCATATTAGTTCTCCCACTAGCAAATTCTTCAAAAAAGAAGTAGCTTATTAATTGTGTTCAAAATAATAGCTCAAGCACTTCCCTTTTTAATGAATCTAAGTGGTTCCCAAGGGAACTCTGTAATTCTTAGGATATGTTTGTCTCGGGAAAAATGTTTAAAGTTCTAGATCTATCAGAGGGCATTATGATTTGAAATCGAAGTTCCAATTGTCAATTATTATTGTATCAATCTCAAGAGATTATGATTATAGCCAATGGCTAGTAATAATAGTACTTCACAATAAATGTCAATAAAAAATGATTTAGAAAGAGACAACTATTTCCTTTATTTTCTGTTAGCATTTCATGTGCTTGGTAACCATCATTACTAGTGATTAGCCACCATTATCATCTTTTATCATCACTAACTGCTATAATTTGCTAGTATTTACAACTTCTTGAGACTGTTATAATGATATTTGCAACTGCAAAGCTTCTATAATAAGAAGTATTTTTTTTAAAGAAAAAAAGCCCGAACTATATTCCATGAAATAATGATGCCCATTGTTCAACTTTGTAAATTTTGTTGCAAAATATGCAATCAGCTATCCATGTCATAACTAATTTGGTGCCATTCAAACTCTTTAACCTTAACACACAGGAAGATAAGGTACTACATGTAAGGTTTACCACTTTCTATTTCTTCAAAATGAATAGCCACGTCTCTCCATGTGAATAATCAATTCATCAACGACTTCTTAGCTTTGTTTTAGTAGCTAAACACTAACAATTATTGTATTGTAGATTGGATGGAAATCCAAATCTCTGCTTGCAGGATTCTTGTCCATCAAACAACAATACCAGCAACAATAATAAAGACAAAACAACCTTAATTGCAGTAGGAGCATCATTGGGGGCAACTTTTATTATTGCTGCAGCAATAGCAGTCTTTTTGTTTCTTTATGTTAGCAAACGGAGGAAACCTCAAGGTAAACATAGCATTACCATAACAAAGACCCTATATTTTTAAATTATTATGACAAACGATTTATGTAGATAAATTACAATGCCTATTACCTTAAATTACGGGACATTCCCATAGGTTCTATGAGTGTAGTAGACAAGAAAAAAAGAGGTATTTTGGATAAAAATTACAAGCAATTCACATACTCAGAAGTCTTGAGGATTACTAGCAACTTCCAAAAAATTATTGGCAAGGGGGGATTTGGAATGGTTTACATTGGCTATCTGGACAACATTCCGGTTGCTGTGAAAATGTTATCCCCATCATCAATTCAAGGATATCGAGAATTCCAAGTAGAGGTATTTTTCTTGATAACTAATTTCTTGATCATTTTAACACTATTTTTTATGCTTATTTTGAATGAGTTTAACAAATGTGTGAATTGCTCTAATTAATAGGTAAGACTCCTCATCAGAATCCATCACAAGAATTTGACTTCTTTAATTGGCTATTGCGATGAAAATGGCAATGTGGGATTGATTTATGAATATATGGCCAATGGTGACTTAGAAAACCATCTATGCGGTAATCAATCTATACTTGTACTCCTTCATCTTTAGATCTATAAGGATAATTAGAAATGGATCCACAATATGCATAAATAATCTGAAAACTCTCAATTTTATATTTGTCAAGTTATACTAAGGTAAAATTATTTTTCAAGTTTTAGAATATCTATCCATACTTGACCAAAACTTTTATTGATGTATTTATATTTTTCCCAAAAGTTTGATAAAGACCCATAGCATCTAATCATTTGCATCACAGAGAGGAGTCCAAGCGTTTTAGGATGGGAAAGGAGAATTCAAATAGCAAGTGATGCAGTACAAGGTGAACAAACTAGTGGATAATATACCTGTTATTTCATCTTCTTATGTAAATATGGCATTTCTTAAGGATGACCAATGAGCTAAGCTAATATATACAAATTTTTTACTCCAGGATTGGATTATTTACACAAAGGTTGTAAGCCACCAATAATTCATAGAGACGTAAAAACAATTAATATATTGCTTGATGAGAAGTTCCAAGCTAAAGTAGCTGATTTTGGATTATCTAAAGTGTTCCCTATTAATAGCGAAACTCATGTGACAACAACAATAGTAGGCACACCAGGATATCTAGATCCAGAGTAAGTGTTTCTCTATATTCACCATGTTCCTCACTGTTTTATTTTACTACATGATGTTTCTTAGTTAATGATAATAAAATTTACACGACTCCTATTATTTTCCATAAATGCACCAAAGCTCCTCATTATACAAATTTGAAATAATCTAATCTTAAACATCTTTTATTAAGTTTAGCTTAATAACTAGTTAAATCTCTTATTAATTTCATGTTGTTTAAGATCTATATGTCAATCGAGTTTGTATTTCTTTAATGGCCTTAATAAATTGAGGGATGATTTATCCTTTCAAAAAAGTTTTTTTTTTTTTACAGTAATCTTAAGTTACCATAACATCATAATAAATCATACTTTATTTCAGTATATTATACCATAAACGATAAAATGAAATCTATCAACAATTTTGCTTTTACCTATTTTAGTAAATCATGTTCATTGAATAAAAACAAAATCATCAATGGTTTTCATTTTACTGTCTATGTATATGATTTAGTAAAATAGGATATAATTTACTACGACTTTACAATAACGTGACGTTATAATAGATTTTGCTAAGACAAATTGAATCTAAAAATTTAGTTTTATAAATATGATATAACTTTTGTATTTATACTTATTAGTACTCCTTTTTAATGGGTTTTGAATTTCAATTGAAGTCCATTAATGGACACGTTAATTAACTGGGTTGAGTTACCATCTTAAAAACCAACCCTTGATTTGCTCACCTTAATATCATGTTGAATTTTGCTCCTTAATCTAACTATTCTTACAGTTCAAATTTGTAGGTATAGTTTATCATTTAAATCTTAAGCTTTTTCAAAATTAATTTGGTTTTTATAACTGACATAATATCAATAAGACTAAATCACAAAAGTAGTGATTTAGAACTAAAATAATAGTTTAATGTACCTACATGCCATCTTAATACCTACATGTTAATGTGATGTCATGAGTATTTTAATTTCATTTTCAGATACTATAAGACAAACAGGCTGAATGAAAGAAGTGATGTTTATAGCTTCGGAGTTGTTCTACTACGGATTGTTACGAGACAACCAATTACAAAAAAATCTCCCATGGAAACTCACATTGCTAGTATGGTGAAAAGTATGGTTTCAGTCGAAGACATCACAAAGATTGTTGATCCAAGGTTGGGTGGATATTTTGATGTTAATTCCGCTTGGAAAATCATAGAATTAGCAATGGATTGCTTATCAGATGAATCTATAAAAAGACCAACCATGAACCAAGTAGTGTTTGAACTAAAGCAATGTCTTCCTTTGGCTCGAGTGCTAAATTCCGAAGATTCAACTGATAAAAAGAATTCCATAATATTTGAGAGTGAACCAAGTGCCCGATAGTAACATCTTGTCTTATTTAGAAACCCTATGGTTTCTAATAATACTAGACATGAATTGAGCTCTTTTATGTTGCAACTTTTCTCAAGTTGAATGTAATACAAGACACTAGTTGGAAACTTATGTGTTCATATACTGGTCTTTGAATTTCTTTTTTCTTTCATATTAATAATATAGATATTTATGTATTTAGGCTCCAATTATTCATGAAAATTCCCCTGTGGAAGTATGTCCATAGCCTCTGTTCGTTATGGATTTAATATTTTTCTTTTGGCTTTGTCTTCGATCAAAACAATTGCTTGCCTAATCAGGAAATTCAAAATATTCGAAATTAATTTTGGCAGGAGCTACCATGAGATCCACCTTACTCGTATTCTTGTAAAATAATCAGCAATCCTTAGATCTATGATAATTATTTTAGTGAAGATGACATCATATTCAAGATAAGCAAATAACATGTCATCTCAATACAAATCAAAAGAATAAACAAACAATTAAAAGCATATATGATCCATTAGACGCTAGCATTGTCCTTTGGCTTTTATATTCAAGTTCATCACCTTTTAAAACGATCCCCCAAAAAAAAAAAAAAGAAAAATCCCTTAATTATTAGTGACAGAGCCTATACCGCAATGCCTGTATAATGTAATTGATTTCGTCATTTATTTAAACATTATATTAAACAATCCAAAAATCAAAAGCCAAAGTGATCGAATAATAAAAGAAAATTTAAGTAAAATATAGTTTAGAAAATTTATTATTGACAAACCTGAACCTTAATTCATAATTAATCCAGGTTAGCAGTGGAGATGATTAAAAAATTATTCATTATGATTGATTTACAGATTCATAGTAGTTATGTTATCAATTAAATTATTCACTTTTGTTTTGTATCCCATATTTCATTTGGTTTCATTTCCATAATTTTAGATCTCTTTTCTTCTCTTCCAATTAGAGATTTAAAGCATGTACATTTCTTAATTCCCGTGTACATCTATGTCTTAAGAAAGACTTTAACGATACAAATAAGTCTAATGGATAAATAAATAGAATGAAAATATTAATAAAATTTGACATAAAAATATAATTAGTATTTTTTTAAAAAAATATATTTCCATATTATTAAGTATTAAATTTTCATTTATATTTACGTATAAATCATCCATATTACATATTAATATTATTAAATTTTTTTTTACCGTGTTTATTTCTTTTTCCCCCGCCGGTGGAACTCCGTAAAACTAACCGATTCCGAATATTTGTGCATCCTCCGCTCATTTCTCTCGCAGCAGGATTTGGACAGCTCATCCATTCTCTCTCTTCCACATTCTAATTTCAACAGATCTCTCTCAACCAAATCGTCCCTGCCGGCTCCTCCTTCCCAACAAATTAATTCCCACAGGATTCTCTCTTTGAACCTCCATCCTTCGCACTTATTCATTCAGTTTGAGATGCCACCTGCGCACATTCACTCCTTTTATTCGTTAAGGGTAAGTTTTCGTTGACCATCGCATGGATCTCCTAGCTCTTCTTCATCTCCGGCGATGTAGTTATTTAAGTTGGTTGTTTTTGTTTGTTCCAATCCATTCTTTGGTAAGTCTTTTAGTCACTTCATTGAATCATGCTCTTTTGATTCTCTCTTGTTTACGTTTCTATCCTTCCGTTTTCCGTCAAGCTGCCATTGATTCCGGCCAGGAGCTCAAGGTTTCTGGCTTTTGCTCTGCTGTAACTTCCAAAGCTTATTATTCCCCATGTAACGAGTGTCTAGCAACGAGGAAACTTCGCTATCTCGACCTCTGTCCATAAACCTGAGTTTTCTTCATCTTCTGACCAACCGAGTGGTCATCCTAGCAGGTATTTATTTTTCAGGCGTCTCCTCTCCTGGATTTCCAATGAGTCGTCTACTGGTTACACTGAGTTGACTCTGTTCCGTTTTCTCAGTCTTCATTTAGCTGTTGCTCTGTTGAGGATCTCCGCCCCGCTTTTATCATTAAAAAATATAAAAAAGAAAAGAAAAAGAATTAATAGTAATAGTACGTTATATAGGGGATTTTTACCATGCTACTAATAAAATAGCGTTATCTACCGATTAAAATTATTAATCAGTTCATGATGTCAGCCAATCAAAACTATTGATTTATTAAAACGCAATATACACGGTCTATATTACTAAAATTTATCTTAACAACAAGTTGATAGGTTTTACATATAAAAAATAAAAAAAAATAATTAATAAAAAATATTAGACAATAAAAAAAAAACCTTTTATACTAAGTTATATTAGTTAACGTTACAGTAACACTATATTATCAAATTACCATAGAAAAATCTCATTATGTGTATTGATGAATGATATATATTAATAATACTTAAATATTTAATAATAAAGATATTTATTTTCTAAAAATATTTTATATATCAAAATTTTATTAATATTTATTATAAATATAATCTTCGGCTACTTTTCCTTTGAATCCGATGAGGCAATCATTACCTCGCAAGCCTATTTGCTTTCTTCCTTCCGGTAATATATATTATGTAATGCTTATGACTTGGTATGTCTGTGGATTAAATAAAAATATTTATTAAAGTACCTGATTTGATAAATAACTTTATGTGTAGTATTGTTATTTATATAATACTGTGACTAAATCTGAACAACAGTATATTAATATATAATAACGATAGTAATGGTTGTTACTGTATGTTTAACTTTCCATTACAACATATTGAAGAAGTAGAAGATTTAGCACTTCTTATTCTGGAATCTGGGGCAATCTTTTATCCTATTAGAGCAACTTCATTGCTCGTTTCTTGGCTACTCCATCAATGCTTATGCAACCTTCGAGGCATTCCTTGCTGTTTATCATACGGAGCTTCATCAGTTTCCAAGCAGCTAAGTTTTCTATCAAAGGAACAAAAAAAGCTACCATTTTCTTTTCATTTTCTTTTTTTTTATAAATTTTGATTGGTTAAAATTATATTAGTAGCACTGTAAAATATTATAAAAAAATTTTTATAAAAATATTAGAAGTAAAGTGATGAGATCCTTAGAAACGAATGTTATTTGATAAATTTACACGGCAATTTAGGGAACTTTTAGAGTTCCCACGGGATAAAGACGGCCTTAGTTGTAGTATGTGAAGGTATGCAAGACTCTAACAAACGTTTGTTAGGACTCTCCCCTGATAATATGCCTTTCTTTTATCTTAATGTAAGGACTTTAGTGCTGTTCAATAATATACATGTTATTATTACATTAGTAAAAAACTAATAAATTTGGACATTCCATCTACTTGCTTTTTGAATTGAGTATTGTATCTACTCTATGTTCATCTTTGTATGTCTTTATAATATGAATAGTATTGATAGGATATTTTGAACTTAAGTCTCTTAGTCCCATGTTGATCTACCTAAGCTTGTGCTCCAACTTGATTTGCCAATCTTCAACCCTATTGCTTTTATAGCCAACCTTAGTCTAAGCCTATGAAACGGCCTAGCCAACCATAGTAGCCCACAATAGCTAATAGACAATGGATAAGGTTTAGAGACTAAGTCAACAACTATAACCCTACAAATCTCAACTACGTTAAGCTCTACACTCCCACCACCCAAGTTGTGTAGGCGCACTAAATTGCTACTATTAATCCCTTAACTTTCGACAGCTCTCCTCTATAAATATCCACTAGCATCTAAACGCTAACTCTTACACCTCGAAACTATGGAGCTATAATAGTTTTATGATGTAAACCAATCTAAAGTAGTAATTAACCTCACAGTAGCTATCGTAGATATAATTTACGCTAGGCATCCACAACTACTCGCTTTAAAGTAAACAGTTCACACAAGTCTATTGATAAGATTACATACAGAACTTTAACTCATGCTTATATATATATATATATATATATTGTCTCAAGATCCTATTAGATATTTACACATCATAGTAGTCTAAAACAAGTAAAATATGACACAACCAACTCATATATCTATGAGTTATTAACAAAACTCTCAAAACTCTATGGATGATCTAGTTAAGTCGTCATTCCTCGAAAGTTCTTCAAAAGTTACTAACCTTTGGATAGTTATATTACAGCATTTGAATTGTCACTTGCAAGAAAATCCATAAAAGCATAAGCAATCAATAGCTAAGTAATTAAGAATAGAGACATAAGACTGTGCAACAACATAAGCATGGTTCTTATGTAATTAATTAAATGTAATGTAACATGCAAATGCCATCACATAATGTTGTCCTATTCATTTTGAAATTAAAGAAATTTCAATTGCTCTAATATGCATTTGAGGAGTTTTGACTCGTATGCAATAGCTTACGAATAAATCCAAGTTTATCTAGTGAAGGTACAACTCCTCCCATGACTATCCTTCTAACCACTACCATCATTTTTATTGTGATCTCCTCTCCTATCAATTAGTTTGAACAAAGATAAAGAAAGGACCATTATGTTACAATACTATCCCTTTTGAAGGTATCAGTATTTAGTCGAAGAATCCTAGTCATCTATTAAAGGGTTAGAATGCATATCCAATTAAGATATTTAGGTCAAATATAATTAAGTCCAGTTTAATTTAATCAAATGATTACACTTAACATAAACTACAGCAAACCATCACAACAAAATATCAATATACAACCAAAATTCAAAGACACACGAGCATGTACACGAGCATGTACACGAGCAATTACTTACAAGCACAACCAAATTCAATCTTAAGCCTCTAAATACTATAATATAGTACTCCAAAGTACAATAACATATTGATCTAAACTTACCGGAAGTCTCTAATTTACTCACTTTAGTTTGATATGAGGTTAGATCATTGTTGCTTGCTCCTATAATATAAATACCCTTTTAGTATTTATACTCTTATTACATATAAGTTTCAAATCATAATTTTATCCAATTGTTTAAGTTTTATATTACTTATAATTGAACTAATCCTAAACTAGTTTTTGAAGCAATTTTTGAATTAAGTTTTAATTCAGCTTTTAATCACAATTTTCATACATAACCCTAGGAATTCCTCCCGATTCAATATGTGAAGTTCATCTAACTATATTTAGTCACCCTAAGTCTCTTATTTAGCTCCTAATCAATATTCTCATATGTACTGTACATTTTAGTCTTGATTTAACTTTCGAATTTGCTCCTAATGTGAGAATATTCTACATTTTTAATGTAATTTCCCAAATTTATGTTTCAAATCATATTTATATTATATTTTTCTTGCCATAATATTTTCAATTTAACCTAACATATTCAATCCATTTAACTTCTTACCTTTACATATATTACATAACTTACACATAACACACATATCTAACATCCCTAATACTACAACTACCATCTCCCATCAGAAATTAATATTTCAAGATGATTAAATACACCCTAAATTAGGTGGAGCTCCCATGCCCTTTTAAAACTAATCGACTCCCAATATTTCTCCTTCTACCGCTCATTTCTCTCACAATGGAATTTGGACAACTCATCCATTCCCTCTCTTCCACATTCTAATTTCAATAGATCCATCTCAACCAAATTGCCCCCACTAGCTCCTCCTTCCCAACAACTTAATTGCCACAGTATTCTCTCTTTGAACCACCACCCTTCACACTTATTCATTTAGTTTGAGATGCCACCCGCATACATTCACTCTTTTTATTTGTTAAGGTTAAATTTTTTATGATCTTCATCGCATTGATCTCCTAGCTCTACTTCATCTCTAACAATGTAGTTATTTAAGTTGGTTGTTTTTATCTGTTCCAATTCATTCTTTAGTAAGTTTTTTAGTCACTTTATTGAATCATGCTCTTTTGATTCTCTCTTCTTTACATTTATATCCTTTCGTTTTCCGTCAAGCTACCATTGTTTCCGGCTACAAGCCTAAGAAATCACCTTTATTTATGATTTTAAGGCCCAAAAATTAAGTAAGAATTTGAAAAATTAATTTCAACAAAAAATCTACATAGCAATATAATATATAACCTAAAAAGTATATACAAAAATTTTGAGTTCAAAACTATATCATTAAGGTTATTTAAAACAAAACCAAAAATCAACTCTAATTTATAAGAGTAGTATATCTTAGGACTTAATTCTATTAAATTGATTTTTTTTCCTAAATCTACTTACAAAAATATCCTAAAATACCAACTTTTATAATTTTCTATATTAATTTGATATTTTTAATAAATTAGATAAAATCGGATTAAAATTTGGACTTACTTGAACAACTAGCTTATAGCCACCTCTGACCACCCTCTAGAGTTGTTAACACCACTTGGCATAGGGGTTACTATGTAGTGGTGGTTTTGGTTTCATCCCAAGTAATGGTTTAGCATGGGCTCTCCTTTATAGCCCTAATTGAACTATATTTTGTTTAATTTTGCTACAATACACTCTCTTCTCTTCTAAATTTCTCTCTAATTTTTCTAAGCTCCCAATTGATCAAAATGAATTATGGTGGGTCAGTTTATAGGATGGTTTAGGGATTTTTCTTGAATTTTTACTTATCAAGTGTCCATTTTCTTTCACCTTTTTCACTTTTAAGTGGCTAATTTTTATTTGTTGATTTTTCATCCTTACTTCCTAGGTTACCACACCCATAATCCAAACATTTCTACTCTTTTTAGCTTTTTTTATTTTTAATTTTCCCTAATTATTTTAATATTATTTTAACATATATTAAGTATTTCAAGTAATTTCAAGTATTTTTTTATCTACTTGTAAATACATATATAATACAAATAAATACTCCTAAACATTATTTATATTATTTTATAATTTTTAATGTGCATATAATTTATTTCTATAGATTCATTAATTATTAGAACTCGTTTTATGTGTTTTTTATAAGTAATGAGTAATATACGTATAACTTAATATTATAATATTTAATTATTTTATGATTTATTTTCCTTAATCCAAACTAATAGATTACTTTTACTAAAATTCCTAACTTCGTCATAAAATTTGATTTCAATCGAACAATTTACATTATCACCCTAAATTTTATGTACTAACTCTAGAACATCCAATTATAGGGCTTATAGGAACTTACTTACACTCTTTGTGCACTTAACCTAAACTTAAGCTTTTTAGCAATCCTATATTTTCCTCACACACAAAGTACCAACTTAAATATCGAAGTGGTCACACCAAACAATACCTCGACATCCCTTACCATGTGTTCTTTTGTAGGCTCCATACGCAAGCACAAAGCCTAAATCCATTATACTCTACCAGTAAAATCATAGAGATGACATTTAGCACCATCTATGGGAAAACTAACTCATTTAATACTTAAACACCATAAACACTTCCTGAACACTTTTCTCACTGGTAGTGTTTACTATGTCTCACGTTGTAGACCCAAACAACCACCATCCAGTCAAGTAAACCCCTAAGTAGTATTGATTGGAATAGTTAGAGAAGATGCTTGAAGAATTCACTACTCACAATAAGGAATTGCAAGCAAGACTTGATGAAATAGAGATGTCATGACCTTAAGGGGAGGGCCTAATAGGATGGTTTAAAATTTTCATATCACGTATATATCCATGATACAAAAACCACCTTACAAGTCAGAGATTATAAAATTTTAAACAATTAGTCACTAAGGTTTTTTATTTTTAATTAATTAACTTACTATAAAATATAAATAACTATAAATATCTGATATTCCACAATTCATCAAGACCATAAAGAATAGGTATCCCCTGCCAAATAATAAAATAAGGTAAGACAACTTACAAGAAATGCTAAATTATGCATAACTCTAATATTATTAAACTAATCTCCGGTTTGTACTCTGCTCTCAAGATTTTCCCCAATCCCTACTTAAAGGAACTTATGAAACTATAGGAGAATAAGCAAATTACGACTCAATGAGTTTATTCCTCACTACTACCTTTCAAGTAAGTTATCAAACATTATTAGCACACATACAATCTATCTACAAGTGAAATGAATACATATACAGTGAATGCAAACAACATATACAGTGAATGCAAACAACATATCCATAGGAGTCTAGAACTATGGAAGGAGTAAATTTACATCGTCTACACATTGATTGTCCTCTGTTCCTACCCACATTAAGTATCTCACCTTAACCGCATGAGGCTGCCTATGGGCACCATCCTTTCAAATGACACTCAACTATTACCCTAGCCAAGAAATAACAATCAATATAGATAGACCGCAACTAGAGTTATCCATCGAACATATCCAAGACTCTTTGAGCATATAAAGTAAGTTATCTCGCTATCAAATATATTCAATGTCCCAAGAGCATAAATATACGAGTTCTCTCACAATTTAATCAAAGATACTATACTAATCTTGCCTTAACGATAAAATATCATTCACGGGCACTACAAACCCTCACAAAAATCATACAAAATATATTTAAGATTGGAAAAATGATTTCCAAAATACTTTTCTCAAAAAATCTGCGAAGTTAACACTTTCCAGCAATATACCAATTAGGTCATAAATATACGATAAATATAATTGGTTATTTTAATCGAATAGTTATATTTACCAATTTAAGAAAGTAATCATATGGATGATAGTATACAAAGTAATCAGTCATTCAACAAACAATTAGTATCAACAAACAAGTAACATACAAATAATAAATAATCAGTAGATAGCAGATCATAAGAATTCCCTTGCCTGAGTTAATGCTCACTTTCCCAACCTTTGAGATTTCTAGTTCTTGATGATTAGATACCTAAAAGATAAATAAATCTATAAATATTAAGAAAAACTAGGTTCATCAATTAACTAAATATCTATCATTATTTATTTAATTTCCTACTGTAACTCAAGTATAGCATAAATATAGTTTAACTTCAATCTTTTACCTATTTTTATTTATTTTTTTCTCAGTTTGTCTTAAATTTTTAGTCATGTATAACTTTTTGGTTTTAAGTCCAATTTTTATAAACTTATAATTTAATCTTTATCGTTTTCGAACGTGCTTTCGCATAGCGAGGGTCCGTTTTAAACGTTATAACTTGCATTTTTTATTATAGTCTAAAAATATTACGAATTTTATTATTTTAACTTAAATAATTATAAACTATTATTTTAAGCTTTTCATTACATATTTATGATTTAATAAATATCTAAATTTTATATTTTGTAATTTTCTTTTTTTTTTAGTCTATTTTAGAACAATTTACTTATTTTTGCTATTTTTGAGATTTAAGACTTATCTAATTCATTTTTACTACTTTAATAATTTTCTAAGTAATTAATTATTTTATTATTATTTTTAATTACGAATTTAATTATATTTATTTAAATGCTGCGTAGTAGCATGGGAAGGTGCCACATGTCATCTCCATACATTTTTCATATTTTTCAAGTTTTTTTTCCTATGTTTTATTTTTACTTAATATGTATATAATTATTATTATATTTTATTAAATTTTAAAAAATTAATTATTTTCTATTTCTTTGAGAATCACGGCTTATACACTTATATATATATACTACCTTACTTTATTTATTAATTTAGTATTATAGTATATTACACATATACTATTTAAGTATACCCAAATATTTATATATACTTTACTATTAATATACATATTTTTATACATACATATATACTTAGGTAAATAAATAATATTGCCCTAAATATGTTACATATGCTATACGCATATACATATATATATGATACCTATATATATTTACATATTATCCTTATATTTTATATTTTATACATATATATACATGTACAGCCACATCTTTGTACATATACACATATATAATGAAAATACCTAATATACATACTATTATATACGCATATACATACATGTACCCAAATCCTTTTTACACCAAATATTTGTAGAATCAAATATAAAATTTATGTACATATGAATATGCTTAAGTATTTATACATATATGAACATATATACATAAGGAAATGCTAATCCTACATATATCTCCATTACATGACCCTATAATATATGTATGTAAAAGAATACATATAGATGATTAATATAAAATAAATATAATACACATACTACTTATCTATTACCCTTAGTGATTTGATGAATAATGGATTGCAAAGCTCTTTCTTCTTCTTCTTACTTTAATTGATATGCAAATAATAGATAGAGATGACAAAATATGTGATCGAAGAATACAAAGTTTCAATAAATGAGAGGAAAATAGAAGGAAGGTGAAAAGAAAATGAAACTGAAATATGGAATATAACTTTCAATGGGTGTATGTGGGTTTTATTTTGAATTTGATTTTGTAGAGGAAAACAAATGAAACAAGTGCACTAAATGGAAGTGTGTAGCTAGCCAAAACAAGAAGAGAAATAAAGGGAATAGAAGAAGTAAAAGAAAAGAAAACAATAGGTGTAATAAATGGATTTGACACTTAGCTTATCACTTGGTTTTGTTTTATCTACATTATAAACACATGTAAAAAGTCAAAGTTACAAGTGGTAGCTGAAACCAAATTCTGGAAGCTCAACATGGTAAAGGAAAAAAATTGAAGAAGAAAAAAAAAAAGAAAGAGAAAAGAAAGAAAAAGGAAAAATAAGAAATAAGAAAAATTAGAATTTTCTAAATATAAAAACTATAAATTTAATAATTATGAAATAACGTTGAAATTTTATAAAATTTATTAATTTAATTTATTACCCGTTACATTTATAATATTTAGGAGTTATTTCCATACGTTCATTAGTAATTTTACGTGATTACGTGTATTGATCGATAATTATATTCAATTAGGGGTTTTTTACTATTAAGATATAATTATTCATTTTATAAGTTTAAAATTATAATTTTAGGGTTTTTGTCAAGTTCGAGTTCAATCTCTAATATTTACACATACATAAGATTTAGGATTTTTGTACGCAATTAAGGTTTTGATCAAGATTTTTAAGGTTTTCTATTACTCATTTTATATTCGAATTTAAAATTTTAATCAGTTTTAAATTTATTAACTCCATTGACTTAAGGTAATTACCTATAATATTTAAATCGATTCGATATCTAAAAATCTAAATTTGTAGGGTTTACAAGAGATATAGAGTAGGCACTAGATTACCTTAAGCCTAAGATGCTTATGATGGCTAAGACAACCTACAACAGCAACAATAGAACAACAATACACCATAGCTCAACCCCCCAGTGCAGCAACAGCAAGTGCAGCCTGCGATCACCTATGACTACACCTTTACTGGCAATGATCAAGTGGTAGATTTTCAGAAGGGATTCACTTACTCTACAACACGTGGAACTCACTTGGTTAACAACGCTGACCAAAATGAGCTCTACAAGATGGTTAAGAGGCCTTATGAGAGGTAGGAGAGCAAGGTAGTTAAAGATACTAGCTTGGTGGCCAGCAACAAAACTCTCTTTACTAAGGGTATCTAAGATAAGGTACTATCTTTGAACTCCAAGCTCTCAACCCTAGACTAATATGATGGCACGGGTGATCTTGATGATCATCTCCTCCACTTTCATTCCTTCATAAACCTCTATGGTCATAAGAATGCAATCATGTGCAAAACCTTCTCAAGCACTCTAAGGAAGGTAGCTTAAACATGGTTCAACCATCTGCCCAAAAACTCCATTAGATCTTTTGTTAAGCTCACTTGTTGCTTCAACGTCAACTTTAAGGCTAATAAGCCTCCGTCTAAGGACACCTAATCTTTATACTCGATTAGGTAAAAGGAAGGGGATACCTGTTACGTCCCGAAACTGCAAAGTCGTAATAGTTCTACTATGCAAACTATTTTAAAATAGAAGCTGATCATATAACCGCTATCTTGAACCTAATTTACATAAGGCATTCATAACTAACTCGCTTTGAAATAAATAGTTCATAAATTAAACATGTTGTTTACCTATGAAATTATAAAAAATTCATATTTACACTAAAATAACTTGCATATATTTATAACATTTAGTAGCTTAGTCATAATCTATCTAAGTAATATATATAAATTGATACTAAAGGTTTTTAAAGATAAAATCCAAACTTGAAAGTGTAATTATTCCTTAGGTTTATATCATCACTCCCTAGGATTCAGCATTTACTAGCTTTAAGATAGTTATATGGCAGCTTCTTAGTTAGCACCAACAACAACATCTATAGACAACAACATCTATAGGGCCCAACCGCTCAATAAGTTGAGATGGAGACTTGAAACTATACATCAAACACAAATAGGGTTATTAACCAAGTTAATTAGACACAATGCATATTCAAGCAAATGCCATTGCATGATGTTGCCCGATTCGTTGTGAGATTAAAGAAATTACACCTACTATAATCTGGGTTAAGGAGTTTTCATGTTTATACAACAACTCACGACCAAACCTAAGCTTATGAAATGGAGACACCATTCCTTCCGCAAATACCTTTGAACCATTGACTTCACCCTTACCGCAACCTCCTCACCTGTCACTTAGTTAAACTAAGAATGAAGAAATGACTCATTATGTTATCTAGCGTTATCCCTTTTGAAGAGGTTGGTATTTGGCTAAAAAACCTAAACATTTCCCCTAACATTTAGTATCAACCTCCTCACCTATCACTTAACCTTCAAATTATCGGCCATGATGGACAACACCACTATTGCCATCCCTGATAACAGCATTAACACTCAAGTCTGTCATTTCTTTGACAAATTTGGTATCAAACTTCGAATCTAAGATATATTGGACACTATTTCTTCAAACTAAACAATGCATAAAGTCTCCACACAGATATCCACTTAACCTGTAATACTCTTAGCTATACTAATGAACAAATCACTATACAGAAACTCGTTTTGTTCTTAGATGTCCAAAATAGAGTAAAACAATTTATACTCGAGAATAATCTACCACACTCTACAAATTACCTAAACATTTCAAGGATTCTCTTCACGACTATGATACATTACTACAGTAAACACTACCTCACATAACACAAATTCAACTTACCTAAATGAAACATCCGCTCTAATACTAACATGATGTAGACTAAGGCTAAGGATAGATAAGGCCAGTCGTAACGGCAAGTCCAAGCTTACCGAAAGCTTGAAGAAAGCAATAGAAAGTAGTACAACAACTGGAAAAGTAAATAAACAAACCTACGAGCAGTTTCGAAGATATAATGCACCAAGAAACTTCTGAAGACTTATGGTACAACTTAATGTGATACACGAGATGGTTCAATGAGGTTAGTTGCCACCTAACCTTTCTTAAGGGTTAAGATAAAAGTAAAAAGAGTAAAGAAGCTAACGACGCAATTTTTACACAGGGCATATTCAATATATTGATGATGATGATATATATATACATATATATATATATATGATCATGCGGCTACATGTATATTAGGTATTTATATCCAAGAGACTAAGGTAACCTGCTCAAAATAGAAAAGAAAAAAAAGGTAATGTCCAAAAAGGAATAATGTACAAAGAATAATAAAGGTTACAAAAGATAATTGAAGTAAATTAATAATCGGTGTTATAGATTCCTTTATGTAAGTCCAGGATACGTAGCAATAGGATATTGGAGATGCTTCTTATAGAAACGGCCAAAATAGTACGGTTACGATGGAGGGCCAAGTAGGGGTATTAAACAGAGGTTCTGGGCAAACAGGAGCTCAGTCGAGAAGGAATGGCTATGGATATGTATTGGAGCTCTCAGCTTTTTGGCACCAACGTAGCCGATTTGAAGGTCAGCTCGACCCAGCCTTAGCCAATCTGGGGTGTATGAAGGGCTAAGCTGTCAACAGAGCATTCGGCTAGTTAGTACACTACTAAGAGACATGAAATCACTCGGGTTGACATTAGGAATTGGTCAACAGTAAGGATTAGCTTGGCCTAGGCAGGAATCAGCTAAAATAAGAGAATTTACCTTATTAGTCTTTCAAGGCCCTAGGCTTAGCTGTGGGTTAAAGGTCTAGTAGTTGGATTCCTATCAGTTGGGGGGGTGGGGGTAGTGGAGGAGCAAGTGTTGATAGTATATTTTGAATTTAGGTCTCTCAAACTAATGCCAACCTGCCTAAGCTTATGCTCTAAGCTAATTTGCTACAGCCTTATTACCTTTACAGTTGACCACGACCTAAGTTTACTAAACAGCTTATCCAATTGTAATAGCCTACAACAACTAGTAAAAAGAAGATAAGGCTTAGAGACCAACTCAACAACCATGAGCCCACAAATCTGGACCACATCAAGCTCCATACTCCTACTTCCCAGGTCATGTGAACATGCTAAAGTGCTATAATCGGTTCCTTCATAGCTTTTATCTAAGTTTCAACTTCAATAACAAAGTTTATAAAGAAAACTATATGCTTTATTTTATACTATCAATAACTTAAAATAAGTTGAAATGTTTGATTTTCTTTAATTTACAACCTTTTAAAAAAAATGGAAAAAGTTTACTTTTAGCTCTATTTGTCTTCTTTCTATATATGTTAAATTATATATTAACAATTTTTATGGAAAAAAAAAAAACTTAATTTCTTTACTTTTTTAATTTTCATTATATATTTCAAGTTTTGAAAAACTACTATAAATATATCTATAATTTTTTTAAGCTATGTTTTTACATTTCAATTTTACGTTTCGATTTTATAAACCCTCTAATGATTTTATATAGAATTGTGAGTTTGACAACCTTGGATATATATTATGTTGATCTTATGATATTGTCTCACTATTTCCATATTTGTCAATATATGCATTAATGAATTATCTTGTACTTTGACGAGATTTATATCATACAAAAATAATGACATCACCTATGGTAATATAAGGAATGCGTACGAGTTATTATTGATAATGTTATACATAATGGTAATATGATATGGTTATATTAATGACTCATGGTTAATAGAAAGAATAATGGTAATTATATAGATCATAAAATAATTAATGGAAATAGAGTAGATCCTTTTAGGATTGAGTTGGTCTAATATAGGCTTGCAACAAAAATTTAAAAACTTCTAAGAAATGGTTAAAAAAATCCAAATGAAACTAATAGGATGGAAGGTAAGCTATTAAGCCTAGCAAGTTGCTTAATACTCATAAAATCAACACTAAATGCAATCCCAACATGTTACATACAAGTCTTGATTCTCCCAATGAAAACAATCAAAGTCATTGAACAAATAACTTGATCATTCTTTTGGAATGGAACAATTAATAGCAAAATAATCCACCAGGTAACCTGGAATCAAAATTATAAATCGATAAGATGACTTTGAAATGTCGATACGATTTACAACTATAGGTTTAAAGCATTGAATCAAGGTTATAAGAAGCAATTGTTGTAAGGCTTGATGGTGTTGAATTAAGAAGAAGTATTTACTTTAATGATTTGGATACTTCAATTTTATGATGAAAGTTTAAAATATATTGCTTAGATGATTAATATAATACTTGGAATCAAGAATTTCATAGTATAAGTGGATCTTGAAAATGATCATAGTGATTATATATTTGATTTGGTGGTTGAATAGCTTGATGACTTTGAAATATAAGGTGATATTACTAGGATATGAAAGTTTCCGATTATATTAAGTGATTACAATATAAAGAGGATGACTATACAAAATTGTGAGGAATAATTATTTGTTTTTAGTAGTAATACCTAAGATTTAGGTACGATCAATGTAAACTTGACATATTAGACGAACCTTAAGGTAATAGTTGACTAACGATTCGGAATTGTCCATAAAAAATGAATTTCAAAATTTATGAATCAAGAAGACCATTTTGATGAAAGTAATTGATAAAGAGAAAGTGATGATTCATATGATAGTATTTAAATGTGGTGATTGGTGATTTGAATATATAGGTTATTAAATAATATTGATGGTGGGAAAATATTACCTTGGCAAGATGGTAGATAGTAAAAGGATGGATAGTAAAAAGAAATATGACGCAAATGGAAAAAGAAAGAGGTCAATTAGAAAATCGAAGTCATATATAAGTAAGCTGAAAATGAAGAAGATAGCTAAAGTACGATGTTGGAAGTGTGGTCAACGACACTGCCCAAAGAATTGCCCACGATTACAAAATAAGTGTTACATTTTTGGAGAAAAAGGACAACATAGGATTCAACAATGTCCCAATGAAGAGTGAGGCATGCTCTAAGTGTGGAGATCGTGAACATGACTTTACCTCTTGCCTTGAGAAGTAAAAAGATGACAATTCAATCTATGAAGCGTATTATTGTAAGAAGTATTAGGAGATGATAATATCTTTTATCAAGTTATTAGAAGTGAAAAGAGAGACATGTGAATATTTCAAAGTATTTTAAGTAGTAACACTAAGGTTGCGAACAATGTATTATCTGTAAAGAAACTATTGATGATGTATAAAGTGTTTGATTAGATATTTGGATTTCAAATATAAGCTGAAAGATGATTTCAAGGGTATTAGGAAAAAATAATGTTACTACAGTCAAGTTTCGAGGACAAAACTTTTTTGAAGGGGGGAAGAATGTAAACCCTACAAATTTAGCTATTTAAGAGTAGAAGTAAATCCTAATACTATGGATGACTTGAAAAGCCATCAAAGTCGAGCAAAATAAAAATTTAATAAATCATAAATCTAAATATATTATAAATAGTAAAAACCTTAGAAATTGATCAAAACCCTAAATCGTATACTAAAACCCTAAAACTGCTTTAAGCACCATTAACCAAAATTGAACCCAAATTTGATCGAAACCCTAAAATTATAAATATAAACCTATAAAATAATTAAATATTACTCAATAGTGATAAAATTATAGTCGAATGTAATTTTCGACTAAATCGCCTATTTATACGAAATTGTAATGAAATTACCACAATAACTTGTAAAAACTTATAATTGTAACGGGTATCAGTTAAATTGATAAAATTTCATAAAATTTTGAAAACTAATCTACGAGGAGATTCGTTATAATTTATATTATTCGAAAAATTACACATATTTGTTAATAACTTTCATTTTCCTTCCATTCCATTTCCAATTTATCTCATTTTCCTTCTCCATTTCCAATTCACTCCAAAATCAACAAATTAAGACCAAAAAATCACCAGCCATGTGGTCAATCAAATTGCCATGTGTTGTTGTTATTTTTTTGTTTTATTTACATTAATGCAAAAGCTAACTTACCTTACAATTTAAGCTAAACTCACGTAAGCAAAGGAAGGCAATATAATCTGGAAAAAAAAAAAAGAAAAAAATCTGCACAAACATACACTGACTTGGAGAGCAAACCGTGAGGAAGAAAAAGAAAGAAGGAAAAGAGAAAAAGAAGAAGAAAAGAGGAAGGAAAAGAAGAAGAAAAAAAAAACTAAAAGGTAAGTAACTTATTTTAGTAAGTATAGATGTATATTATAGTATACACATGTAGAAATATAGTATTTGTATGGTATTTTTATAGTATTTTTACATATAACATTAATAGTATATGTCTATGTATATGAACATTTAAATTTAGTTATATGTGTAAATATAAGGTTAGGTATGCGTACATGTATGTACATAAGTATATAGTATGTATTATGTATTTGGTTTTTTTTTTAATACATCTAATTAGTAATTTACATAACTATAGTATAAATATATATGTATGTACCGTAACTATATATATATGTAGGTATACATGTATGATTATTTACATATATATGTGTAGTCGTATAGTATATAGTGGGGTATTTTTATAAGTATGTATATAAGATATATGAATATATATATAATATAGAGTATAAATAGAATAATATATGGCATAATATAGATGTAATGTATAGTATACATATTATGTGATAACTACTATATAAGTATATATATGCCGAATATATATATATATATATATGTATGTATTTATAGGTATGTATACATGTAAGACATATAAATAAATAAATAGAAAAAATATATAAATATATGAATATGTGTATAAGAGCATGTTTTAAATAAATACATATACATATATAATACGTGTAATATATAGTGTATATATGTATATATGATATCGTAATTTAAGAATTTACAATAACATAAACTATAAATTATATATTATAAGTATAGGAATATATATATATATGTATAATCGTGAGGTATATAAATGAGAAAAATAGGAAAATATACTCAAAATAATAAAAATATCAAATATATGATTTAAATAATTATTAAATCATAAATATGTTACAAAAAAGCGAAAATCAATATTTTATAATTTTTTAAATTTAAATAATAATTTTTGTGATATTTTTGTATCACAATTTTCGTTACGAGTCACAACATTCAAAATGGACCTCGTTACGAGAAAATATACTCGAAAACAATCAAAATGGACTATAAGTTCATAACGATCCGAGCTAAAACGAAAAAGTTACATGTGATTCGATAAAAAGTTCGAATCAGCAATTTCACGTAACTAAGTGAGGTAGACCTTACAAATTCTAGCATTAGTTAGCTTTAAATTCCCTACCTTACAAAATTTTCATTATTCTCAGGTGATATCGATATCATCCCTGAGCTGCCGCCAGACTATTACGATACTTGAGCTAGCCATGGCCGAGTGAGTTTTTCCGTATGATTCCATACTTGTTTGTGCTTGTAGTCAGTGAACATAAATTATGAATTATAAATGAATGTGTATGGGGTTGGGTTATACTTGTGTGTGGTAATGGTTATGGATGGTGAATTTACGTCAAATTGTAATAATATAATGTCTATTGCACAGTAGATTCACTAGATTGATTGTTTGTGACTTGGAACAATCACTGAATTAATAAGACTAAATTTTGATCGATTGGAAAAGTTAACTTGGATCATGCATAAATCATCCACTGAATAATTAATTCCGGGCAGTCACATTACACGGAAGCAGCGAGAGGCCATACGTAAGTTGATTATAGATTGTTATTGATTTCGTACGGTGCATACGTACGATATGACCTTACCTTTACCCACGGGATGACTAGGCATTAGAGGCGCCAACTGTCCGGCTATGGGTCGAGTCCAGAGGCCTTCGTTTAGGGGTGAGTGAGGGCTGCGTAAACCTACTCATAATCATATGTAGAACTCGTTTTGATAAAGCTGGTAATGGATGTACCATTACATTTTAAATACGAAACGCGGAGTTTCGTTATGAAATAAGTTCTAATATGATACCCGGATCTAACTGTACCGATGAAACTCCAACCCTGACTTTGGAGGGCGTTAAATCTGAGTTACATGTAGTACCTATTCACCTGCATGTATTTGTTTGGCATACTGCTTGTTCAAGCATTCATTTGGTTGAACTTAACTGTGGTATAACTTGATTGCTGTGTGGTTGAGGGAAATTAACTCACTAAGCTTTTGTAGCTTACTCCCCAATAGTTTTCTCTTGTAGGTTGCTAAACGATCGGGCATGGGTTAAGAACTGAGGGTTGAGTGCCAACGTTGAGATGCATAGAAGTTAGACTCTAAGAACAGACTATATGGTTCATTGGAATTATTGTATACTACATTTAAAGTTTGTGACTTTAGTAAGTTTGAGTTTTAGAACTTTACTACCCAATCTTATTATTTAGTAAGGGATACCAACTTTCTGCAGTTCCTTTGGACTGTGGCTTATCGGATATCCGTAGTCACATATATGTGATCGTAAGATAAGTAAGTTAGATAAATAAAAACTTTAGTGATTAATTATTTAGAATCTTGCAATCTTTGACTTGCAAGATGATTTTCAAATCATGGGTGCACACATGATGTGAAAATTTTAGGCAATCCTACTAGGCCTCCATTAGGGTCATGACAAAGACTCCACATAAAGCTTAAAATGGTAAGAAGCCCAACATCGAGCATCTCAAGATGTTTAGTTATGTGGCTTATGCTCATGTGCTTGATGAGTTAAGAAAGAAGCTTAATGATAAAGTAGAAAAATGTATCTTTATTGGGTATAGTCATGAGACAAAGAGTTACAGGTTGTACAATCCGAAATTTAAAAAGGTGATTGTCAATAGAGATGTCACTTTGATGAAGATGGTAGTTGAGATTAGTCAAGCGAAGAGAAAATTTCACAACCAACTCTTATTATTAGTATTGGAAATATTGTTGATATAGATGCTGATGTACAACCTATACATAGAGAATCTTCTCATCAATCATAGAGATAGCGTAGGATGCCTTCTTATTTAGCGGATTATGTGGTTAGTAATATTAGCAGTTCTTTTAATGATGATTATGATGATGTAGTGCATTATGCCTTATTTATAGATTGTGATCCCTTATCTTTTGAAGAAGCTACTAGTAATGATTGCTGGGTAAAAGCAATGGATGATGAAATTCATTCTATTAAAAAAAATGGAACTTAGGAGCTTACTATGCTTCCCAAGGATAAGAAGTCAATTGGTGTTAAATGGGTGTACAAGACTGTATACAAGTTTAATGGAGAGGTAGATCATTTCAAAGCACGTTTGGTTACAAAGGGTTATAAGCAAAAGTTAGGTATTGACTATTTTGAGGTTTTTGCTCTTGTTGCTAGACTTAATACTGTCAGAATGCTTATTTCACTTGTTGCTTAGAATAGTTGGAAATTTTTTCAAATGAATGTTAAGTCTACATTTTTTAATGGTATACTTGAGGAGAAGGTGTATATTGAACTGCCTCCTGGCTATGTGAAGAAAGGTAAGGAAGACAAGTTTTTTAGATTGAGCAAGGCCTTGTATGGCTTAAAGCAAACACCTAGAGCTTAGTATACTAGAATTGATTCTTACTTTATTGATCATGGTTTTCAAAGATGTAAATAAGAGCACACTTTATATGTTAATTGAAACTCACAAAGTGATATTATCATTATGTGCTTATATGTTGATGATTTAATTTTCACTAGCAATAACTCTAATTTGCTAGTAAAGTTTAGGGAGGCTATGATTGCTAATTTTGAAATGAGAGATATAGGCTTGATGTCTTATTTCCTTGGTATTGAAGTGAAACAAACATATTCAAGGATCTTTATTTCTCAGAATAAGTATGCTAGTGATGTATTGAACAGATTTAGGATGGATTTATGTAAACTAATCTTGACTCCAATTGAAGAGAGATTGAAATTAGTCAAAGATGGTGGTGGTGACTTAGTTTACATAACTAATTACAAAAGGTTTGTTGGAAGCTTAAGATATTTGACAACTACCAAACCAAATATTATGTTCAATGTTGGCATTGTTAACAGATTTATGGAGACTCTACATCAATCTCATTGGCAAGTAGCTAAACGTATCTTAAGATATATCAAAAGTATGCTTAGTGATAGAATTTTTTATCCTTATCCTAATAATATGGAGCTTTTTGGCTATATAGATAGTAATTAGGCTGGTGATGCTGACATGAGAAAAAGTACTTTTGGTTTTGTTTTTCATATTGGGACTGGAGTTTTCTCTTGGTTATCTAAGAAGTAATGAGTAGTAGCTCTCTCAATAGCAGGGTAGTAGATATAGCTGCAGCAAGATGTGCTACACAGGTGATTTGGTTGAGAAGAATGCTAAGCGAGTTACATCATCAACGAGCTATGCCTACCAAAATCTTTTGTGACAACAAATCAACAATTGTGTTGATAAAGAATTTGGTGTTTCATGGTCACAGCAAGCATATTGACATCAAGTACCATTATATTCGTGACTTGGTGAAAGACAACAAAATTGTGATTAAATTTTGTTCCTCTAAAGAGCAAGCTATAGATATCTTTACAAAGCTACTTAAAACAAATATATTCCTGAAGTTGAAGAAGATGCTTAGCATAGTAAAACTTGAAGACTTGGTTTAAGGGAGGCAATGTTGTACTTAATTAAACCAAATAATAATATACTTTTAGTAGTTGCTTAGGTGTCATATTTTTATTGATCATTAAAGTGTTTATTGTATGTTGTATTACATGTTATTATTTCTCTATTTCAACCTAGCTATATAAAGTCTTGTTTTAGGGTATATATGTCAAGAGATATAATTGAAAAGAGAAACAATTGAGAAACCTTAGATACCATAAGCATGGTTTTCTTTTCTTGAGTAATTGATTCGTTTGATTGAGTAAATTTTTATTCCTACAAGAAGTCTTCATCCTTCATTTAATTTGGTCCATAAAAAACCTTTTGGATCCACTGATGAGGTATGATGCTATGGCGTTATTGTTTTAAAGAAATTGATATAAATACACCTAGTATTTTCTCAAACATCTCTCTACGTTCTCTATGTACCATGACATGAACTACTAACCTTTTTCTCTTTTCTTTTTGTAAATAATTCATATTTTTATGTTTAGGATAAGTGGATGTGGATGTGATTTGTGATGAAAAGTTAAAGTTAGTTATTACACATATATCTTTGCATAAGGTTTTGCAAGGAGTTGGCGGTAGTTCTAATTGAAATTATATTTTCGAGTTAGACAGGAAGGTTAATCCTACATCTTTATTTGACTCTCCATGACATTAGTTTAATATTGTGGGTGCCAATTGACATCTCATCCCATATGAGTTGAGCTTTGAATATACATGTAAATATTGCACACTTAATATCATATGTTAATAGTTAGATGAAGAAGCTACTATTATGGTAAAAGATACAAAACCCCCTAAAAAAAAAAAAAAACTACTTTCACTATTATTGGTAGCATGACTTTTTCCTAATATGTTAATCATTACTTTTTCCTAATTTGTTAGGGTCTTTGTTTAGTTTACATACAAGATAGCATTTAGATTTTTTTCCTTCTTACCTCTTTTGGAACTTTTCAATCATCAAGCTGCTTCTACAACCATAGGAAACAACAAAATGCATTTTATTGTTTTTTACCTGTACTAAGAATTGCTTTAGAGTTGTGTATTGTCACCTTTTGCTTGCATTAATTGCTACTTTTTTTCAATTTAACTAGGAATTGACATGAATAGTTTCTTGTAATATTTTTATCATAAGGGATCACCTTTTTATGTTACAATGCTCAAGCCGGAATTTTCACTTCCACTTCATTCTTCTGCTCTCACGTATCTTCCATATCTATGTGTTTTTCACATCTCAAAACCTCAACATACCGCTTCCTTACCTATGCATTTTTTACATCCCATAATTTCGACAGATTGGTTAGCCCCTAGTTCTATCATCAACTATGGGTTCAAATGCAAGAGAAACTCTAGAGAATATTCGCCATCCTAAGATTTTCTTATCTTTCAAAAATGATTTTTAAAAAGTAAAGGTCAAAAGAAAATTGTCATTTTGGAGTTTTATCAACAATTCACTTATTTAGGTGAAGATCTAGTTTTTCAAATACAATTAGTTATAAAACTACAAAATATACACCTAAAACTCCTTAAACTTCAATTTACCAAATTATGAAAAGATGACATCAAAGGTTTTAGGGATTTAGCAAATCCACCTATGTGACCAAAAGTTTCTTAGGTGTATTCACATTTTGCCCCAAACTTCAATTTAGTTCAATGGATACATGGCATTTAATTATTGCTATGTAAAGAGGAATCTAAACATTTTGGGATGGGAAAATAGAATTCAAATGGCAAGTGATACGACGTAAGGTGCCCAAGCTAGTGAATGATATAATTTTATTCTTTAAGGTAAATATGGCATTTCGTGAGGATGATCAATGAGCTAATGTATGCAAAATTTCTACTTTAGAATTGGATTATTTGCACAAAGGTTGTAAGCTACCAATAATTAATAAGAATGTGAAAAGAATTAATATATTGCTCAATGAGAATTTTCAAGTTAAAGTAGCTGATTTTGTATTATCTAGAGTTTTCTCCATTAATAACAAAACTTATGTGAGAATATTAATAGTAGGCACCGTAGGATACCTAGATCATGATTATGTTCTGTAAAAATCTACCTATTCTTGTAACAATTTAATTATAGGATATGTTACTTATATCATGGAATTCTCAATCAATGATAATAAGATAACTCTTGATATTATCCAATTATTTTTTTCTAACTTAATAGCCTTTCTTCTCTCTTTATTTTTTTTTTAAGGGATAAACCAGTTGGACCAACCCACCAGTTCAATGGTGAGTTGGCCTAGTGGCTCCGTTTTCTTGAATTGCTTAGGCTCTTAGGGCATGACAGTTTGGGGGGGGGTTGGGGGGTGGGGGTGGTGAAGGTGATTTAGCCCGACTTCCTACGAGTTAGGCTGGTTTGTAGACCAATCAAGCCGATTTTAGACTGATTTACAATTCAGAATCGACCGTAGCACGAGTTTAGATGTACTTATAATTTTGATAAAAGTAAATATATATTTTAGTCATTAATGCTTCATCAGCTTTTTGTTTGAGCCATTAACCTTTATTTATTTATTTTTATTTTTTATGCTCAAGTCTTCGGGAAAAGGAAAAAAAATGCAAAAATGTGATATTTGGAAAAATAATCCCAAATATACCGTACTTAAAATCTCTTCTTGAAGAGGCAAGTTTAATTTGCACTAAAATGGTCTCTTCAAGAGGCGATTTCAGTACAAATTTTACATATCCACCCAATAGTCGATCGATTTCAATACAAATTATTTCAATACATCTACATTTTCCACTTTTGTCTATCCTTCCACTTTATATTTAGTTGAGCCTATAAATGATACATTTGAAAATTGCATTACCTTAAATTTAGTGGTGCCCATGTAAGATATTAGTTGAAAACATATTTGGAATGTGATGTTTAGTAGATAATTTTTTTTTAGTCAATCAGTGAAATTATATCTAGTTATTTATTTGTGAGATATTCGATTATGTCCAAGTTCGGTACTACACAAATATACGTTTTGAATTGACATCGAGAATTGTAAATAACTTTAAATTATGAAGAAATGAAACTGTTGAACAAAATGTAAGTAAACTGTTGAAATACTTAAATAGTGTTTCAAAAATAAAGAAAGTAAATAGAACTAAAATATACAAAGCTAATGACGTCGACGTCATTGTCGAGGTAGTGGCCAAGTATCTTAAGGTTCTGTCTTGTCTTATGGCTAAACCATCTAAGCTGTATCCAGTTGGATGATTTGTCCACCATCTTGGCTGTAAGCACTCGAGAACGATTTATGCATGGGGATTGGAGAAGAGTGCATTTGCATAACTCCCACGCCCATGTCGTACTAAGTATCTCTAATCAACCTACTCAATGGTGCTAGCAAAGTATAAAACCGACTAGTGGAGGCCTCTTCGATGATAGGGGTGTGACACATAAGATCACCAGAGTTCTCCTCAATGAATGGCCTGCAAAACTCAAATCCAAGTAGTCCATGAGATGCTGGTAGTGAGAAGTGTAGAGGAAAAGCATCATTGCGAATCTCAACATCAGGCTGTCTATGTCCTCGGCCCTTAACTCGACGACGACCATGTGCCCTATGACCCTTACTTCTTCGTGGCTCGTCCAATGGGGAGTCACCTTTATTGACATCTGGACTAAGTGAAGCTAGGTCACCTAGGTGGACCGTAATAATATCCTTGATGAGGTCATCTACATGATTCTACTCACATAATATGTCCTCATATGACATGTACGACACTCTATGTATGAAGTCCACCTACATTCCGAACACAAAAGTATGAGTTGCATATAAATTGGAAATTAAAAGTGTAAACGAAAAAGCAATTATATGTACCATATATATCCAAAAAGCCCCAGACCGGCCGATATATTTGCAAGTGACTTGCTGGTACTAGGGGACGTAGTCAGGATGTACACCAGGTGATGTTCAAACCTAAGCTATCTGATTTTGGCAATCCTCCCATTGTGTTATTCAAGCTATATGGTGGGTTGCCTAATTTATATCTATCCTACCCCCCAGGTTGATATCATATAGGGTATGTCCCATATTAGGTTGGGCTGAGATCTCTTGTATCCTACTAAACTATCGAGCCACATATTTAGGATAGTGCATCTCCATGATGTGAAAGCATATAAGTGGTACATGAGCTAGCTATATATCACCCCATACCAATAATAAGCTAGCAATTTGGCTACATTATCATGATCGTATGGAATCTAAACAACATGAATTGATGATAAAAAATGAGGATGAAAAAAGTAAGAGTTAGTAAATAAATAAGGAGAATGGTTTTGATAAATACGCACCTGCTCTGAACGCTAGCGATCGAATGCATCTCTATACTATCCAACCATATGTGTGGGCAGCTTAGTTATGTCAATGTCCGCTCCCCATCGACTCATAAGTGGTCGACTATCGATAACTATTGTAATTTAGCGACATAAGGGAGCGATGTGTAGGAAATACTCCCATGCTTACACTTGCAAAATAACCAATGGACCAATAATCTCTCCTATGTCAACCCTTGAAGCTCGGCACAATTAGCAGTACAGCTATACCAAGCAAACTACTCCCTACATGTATCGCTTAGTCATGGCGAGGTTCGATAGGAGAAGGAGGAACATCGGGTGTATGATATTATTAGACTTGTTTGAGAACAGCATACTCCTGATCAACTGCATGATATGTGCCATTGTAAAGCGCTGCGTTGTCTCCTCATCCGCATCAAAAGGCAAATTAGTGAAGTTATCCTTCAACCATGACAACTTCAATCTGGCAACCTTTAAGGCACTCCCTAGTAGGCAAATTCCTAATAGGTGGTGACATATCTCGGCCTACCCAGTAGAAGCTGTCATTTTAGTAACTGCATCACCATTGGTTGGCAAACTTATGAGTAAAGATATATCCTGTAGCATTACTATCATCTCGCAAATATGGAAGTGAAACATATGTGTCTCTTCCCTCCATCACTCAGCTAAGGCGGTAATCAAGTGCTAATCTAATTGTATGAAGAGAACTTAGCGTGCACCAATGAAGCCTAATTGCTCCAGATGTAGGATTATACGTGGATTTATCGAGATCTCTTGGCCATCTCGACGCCTAAATATCGCCTCATATTTATGGCACTTGAGCCAGTAGTTTACAAGGAAGAATAAATATTGTTACAATCAGCATAGAAAATGGAACAAATTGTAAATATGTTTTCCATTTTTTATTACTTACTTGACCACCCCCCATTAGCTTAGATCTATGGGATGGCTACAAGTGAAGTAGTGACCTATCTGTTAGTCTTAGATTCATCTACTCTTGCAAGTATAAAAGAGGAAAGAAAATCTATAAGTTTGCTAGCAAACTCATATGGTAAAATAAAAAAGTTAGAAAAAATAACTACATCTTAAATACACTGCCATATATATAATCAATTAATATTATCATCGGTTTTTTTTCACATTCAATAAATGAACTATCGGTGGATCCACTCAACGTTGGTTGTTTTCCTCATTGCGGACATCTTTTCCTATTATATCCATCCCCACCACATAGTCCGTAGGTGTAAATTAACGATCCATCCTGGATGCTCATCTCATTCTATAATCATTTCTCCTGGAGCCTACCTAAATTCCTAACCTTGTCTGATGTTGTAATGAGATGCTATTCAAGAATGTCAAGATCTGACTAACTAGACTTATTGGCACAGGGCATGAAGGAATACGGGTATACATGTAGTTGTTTTTGCATCGTGTACCAATGCCTAATGTGTACAACACAGTCCATGCTCATTTTTCCCATAACAACTATAGTGTGTGAGCATGGAATTTTGTATATTTGCCACTTGTTGCAAATACACCGTGCGGTCCTAAGGGTGACCGTGTGGTTGTTCTCTCCTTTTTACCCGTGCACCGTTGGTTTAAGCTCTGTTATGACCTTAAATATCTGCTCATTGTAGTAAAAAATCACGACCCGGTAACCAATGGCCACTTTACGTTACCTGTCAAACTTTCTTTTTGTGAATTTGGTCAACACTTTGCCAATACTCATTTGCTCCTTTAACTTGATTCTACATTTATTGAAGTAGTTGTTGTAGTTGTAGAAAGTTTTCTTAAGTAGTGCCACCATGGGTAAGTTTCTAGCATCATACAAAGCACTGTTATAACTTTTTGCAATATTAGTCGTCCCATGACCAAATCAAGCTCCGTTGTTATATGCCAGCATCCACATTTTATGATATAGGCCTCTAAAGTAAGCTCTAGTATGGGGGCTCATAGTCTTAAACTCATTATAGTAAGCACGAAACTTCCGAAGTTGCAATTGGTAAGTTACCTTCTTTATCATCTCTTTATACTCTTTATTCTTAGCCCAAGTGTTGAAGTTACTAGTGACATGTTAAATACACCATCGCCAAAGCTAACCCCTTAGCCATACTACATTCTCGTCCTACATAGCATATTGAATACCAGCATGCCAATCCAAAATTAAACATATATTGGTATGATCTCTTATGACGTGCATAAGCACACACATTAGGAATCAACTCTAGCTATTAAAACATTCTTTATCAACTAAGGCAAAACTAAGTGGGATTTTGTGATTCTAACCATCAACTCCTATCACAATCAGTAGTTTATGCTTGTACTTCCCATATAGGAATGTTCCATTGATCATAACTACAGGCCTACAATGTATAAACACCTCAATACACAGTCTAAATGCCCAAAAGACTTTATCGAAGAACACGTGGCTAACAGTATCACTATCTTGCCATCTCTACTCTACCATAGTACCGGGATTAAACTCTTAGATCACATTTAATAGATGTAAGAACATTACATACAATTCTTCCCACTTATCGTAAACCTAATCAATTGCTTTGCGTTCTGCTTCCTTAATTCTCCTGATGTGGATAATATAACCATATTGTTTGCAAACAGTCACCTACAAATGTCTTACCTTAAATCTTGGTGACTCTTGAACATCCTTAATCAAAAAGTAGGATAGTGTATTCGAGTCTAATTTCGAGTGGTCCTAGCTAATTGTAGGATTGAAGTACGTATGTAGACCCATGAACCTGGTTATAACAAAGCATCCTGTATGTTGCTTTTTATAAGCTCTAAGTTGCCACCTACAACCCTTTTCCCAATTAATGCATTTGATAGGCCATAACGTTAGTTTGGACTCCTTCACAATGAAGTTATGGTTGTTCATCACATGATGCAGCCTTACAATTGTCTATACATGTTTTTTACTCTCGAATTGCATGCCCACCTTCAATTCATCACTGAAGCTCCATTTACTATCGCTTATACTATCATTAGCAACCAATCTATCCTTTACACTTGACGTATAAAAGGTATAGGTTCCGATATCCCAACCATATCCATAGATGTTGATAACCCATGCCTCTAATTATTTTGTTTACGTGACCCTTGTGCTTCTTCTACTTCCTGCAACCAACATTCAATCGAACTAATGTCCGAATTACAATCTTTATCACTGGAATCTTCATCAATGTTGGCGAATGCTAGTTCATTCTCTACTTCAGGATCTCTATTTGACTCACTAGTAATCAAGACATTAGGTTCACTAGACATGTGACCGGTGCTCAGTACGTTCCTTAATAGGATCGCTCAAGATTCAAATACTTTGGTTTCAACTTACAATCCAATATCATTGCTGTACCATCCGACATCATCCTCAACTACGATAGGGGCTATCGATGGTGGGTTCACTTCATGAATTTCAATATATATTTCTGCATAACTGCTAACTCTACTACGCCCTATTGAGGAAGCTATCAACTGTTGCATATCGTAATCATTGCTAATAGGGATGGCATAGAATATATCCCTGGTCTTGCCTACGTTTATGAATTAACTCGATCCGATGTGTTGTCTTGTCAACTCGAAGCTGATTATATATCATTCCAACTACTTCGTCATACATGGCCCCAAATGGAACTCCAACTACTATTCTTGAGGCCTGTCATATCGCACCCCATTCTCTCCTTCCAAAATATTTCCACCAACATAATAAACCAATTTCATATTATCTATTGTACACTTGTTTACCACAACAGCTGCATAAACTTTAGCATGTGCGTATACAATTACCACCTTATGCTATTAGACACTAATTTCTTTTCACAATTAATTATGAAAGTTAATAAGTCTTATTGCATAAAATATTAGTAAATAATAATATTTATATTATTTGTTGTACTATTAAATTTTTTTTTCCTAGCTAATATGATGAAAAGCTAATGGGTATAATTTACAACTAATTTCTTAGTAGCATCATTATATATACATTATAATTTACAATAATTAGTATAATTTTTTTTAAATAAGATATCACATACTTAATACGAATCAAAACGACTATAAAATTACCAGTATACAACAATATACCATAATGTATCAAGTTATAACACTATTTCTTCAAAAAATATATACTTAAAATGAATCAAAAGTAAAGTTTAAAATAACAAATTACATACAAACGTATACACTTATCCCATAATTTATCAGTATCCTACAATGTACCATCATGTATTATGTTATAACACTATTTCTTCATAAAATATATGTTTAAAATGAATCAAAACGAGTAAAAATCATATCTTTTCTTATTTTGATGTCTAAAGAGAGAAAATGATGATAGCGCACCGATTGCTTCCCTGTTTCCAAAAAACTTCCCATGATATCGATCTATACCACGTAACTACTTTGAATTTATGATTGATTCATAAGAAAAAAAAAAAAAAAAAACAGACCTAAAATGCTAATTTGGTAGAGTGTTTTCTCGGATGGTTGAAGAGAGAGAGAGAAATTATAGAAGATATTGTGTATGCAGAATGGGGAAAGAGAAGGAGCAGGTGGGATATAGGTCTGTGGCAATTTGTACTAAAATCGCCTCTTCAAAAAATAATTTCAATATGGCTTGAAATCTTCTTTAAAATTAAAATCGTATTTTCAAAAGGTGATTTCAAGTATTGTATTTTTAAGATAACTTTCTCAAATGCCGTATTTTCATAAATTTTTCTTTTCACATTCTTTTTTCGTTTTCCCCAAGTCCTCAAAGTTTGTAAAAATTTACAAATGAATCCTTTTTTTGACTCCATTAAATTTTTAAAAGATTATTTTCAATAAAAATAAAAAAGAAAACGTGAGTACGATATTAAAAAGCATCGGCTACTTTATTATTATAGATTTTATATGATTATTTTTACACCCCACTGAACAGGTACTATTCCAACGTAGGGTATTATCTTTTGTTATATCATCTGTGCCTGTCCTTAACTTAACTATATTGAGATTCCTACTGGGAAAAAATAAATAAATAAATACATAAGAAGAACGAAAGAAAGAAAGAAAAAACTATATTGCAACATTTATGTTGTCTATATGTAAGTCAAAATCGCTTCCATGCCAGGACTCCTCACGAAGGGCAATATAAACATGTAATATATGAGTTTAGTCTTCTTATTTTTCAAAATATATTTTTAAATCTTTAAAGAATATATTTTTAAACTTCTTTTTAAATATTTTTCTATTGAATCAAATAACAAAAATATTAAAATAAAAATAAATAAACATACAAAATCAAGGATAAAAATGTAATGTAGGAGTTCAAATATACTTAGAAGATTTAGGACATATACACTATATTTTAAGCTGGTGCATTTCCAATTTGTCCAAAATAAAAAGGAAATGCTTTGTTCCCATAGAGGAATGAAGATATCAATTATATAGGCATCGACATTTTGATATTGGAGCGTATTTTTGGTGGAAATTCTACTGGGATTGTGAACTGGAATAAGCTTGGACTTAGCTTGCAAAACGAACATGTTGGGTTGTGGATTTTACCGGTGTTGAACATGTTGGATTCGGCTTCTGATCCAAATACCCAAGCGTTGCCTTCAAGCTGCGATCGGAAAAGATAGAACTTGCAAAAAAAAAATATATCGAACATGGCTCCGATGTTAGCATTCCAACTCTCAAGTAGTTAGTGAAGGGAAATTTTGTGGTAGAAAAACAGTCAAAAACTTAACTTTCATACCTAGGGGTCTCATCCCCATTTATAGGTAATGAGATAGTTTACCATTTAAGAAAGTTCTTGCTATACCTCGTTTAAAAGTGGCTATTCTAATTAAAGAAGTTTATCATGATAGATTACGAAAGTAACTTCAAAGTTGGTCAATTTGATTAGGTATATGCCCTTTCAAGATATATGGATTAATTTGGCAAGCAAATCTTGATGAGCTCCAAAGGGGTTTTGCCATGTTGACCTATGGCAATTTGTCATGTGTCACCTAAGGGAGCCATCCTATAACAATGCAATCAAGGTAATAAGGGCTATTGTGGTAGCGTAGTGTTAGTAGATATTGCCTGTGGGGTGAGCCTTTGATTGAGTCAATTCTACTAGCCTTCACTAGCTACATAGGCTTGTGGTGTTCAAGCACAAATTCTATCTAGGGGCTTGGACGAAAGATTGCCTATCAACAGAACACATGGGAGTTAAGGAGGTGTTGAAAGTTACTTAAGTGAGTATACTATGATATTTAAGTTAGTAGAGAACAATAAGGGCGCTTAGATGGCTGACACATGGAGGGAGATCCTTAAGCCTTCGATACATTTTAGAAAATTGGTAAATAGAACCTGTGTCATATAGTGGATAAGGAATAACCCTAGGGATTTGTGCTTTCATATGGGTCGAGCAAATACATTGGGGCCTATGTTAAAATATATCTACAACAAAATAGAATAAAATGGGAAAATAATGGTGATTTCTCTTGTTTTATTTTATCTTATGATTAAGGACATTTTCTAAATAAAAATTACATTTTAGCAATTCCTTAGATGAAGGGAAAGGGTACAAATTCTATATTTTATGGGATAGATAATACTTATAACTTCTTATAAATAAACAATGGGTTAGCTACTCTATAAATAATAAAGGTAAAATAACACATCCCTCTTTTAGTGAATGAAACACAACTTTTTTTTTTTTCCTTTTTTTCCCCAATCAAACACAACATTAAACGTGATAGTGTAAGGGCACGAAGATCCATGTTCTCTTTCTTGTTTTTGCTTTGCTAATTGGTACATAAACTATGCCCTCCTCGGTAGTATGTAACTTCAAAGAAGCTTGCTTTAGTTGGGGAGATTATACAAAAGATTCTTGAGTAATTACACTATATATTAAATAAACGGGTTTATTTAATCCTTAGCTTGCGCTTATTCTATCAAGTTTATTTCTACCTTTGTTGTGAGATTGTAAAAATAATTATGCTACAATAAACCGAAAGGGAATAGAGTCAAAGCATAGGAATATATATATATATATATATACACGTATGCATAAGATAAGTTTTTTTTTTCTTACATTAAGAACTTATCTTATTATATAAGATAAGTTTTAATGCAAAAACTTGTTAAATAAAAGTGGATTTGAAGTTATCTTAATACATAAGTTAAGTTGTGTTATTATTGTTTTTCTTTATAAGAACTCTTTTAATACAATGTTAAGAAGTATTAGTTTAGATAAATTACCATGAAAAAGTGATAGCTAAGACTATTGTAGCTTAGTGACGTAAACATTGATCTCTGAATAGAAAGAATTAGGTTTGATTCCCCTTCATTCGACAATTGTAATATGAATAGTAGATGCCAAAAAAAGAAAAGGTAATAGCTAGACCCTTATAGAAGCCCTAACCTAGCTCGCCTAATCAATACTATTGGGTCACAAGGCCTCTTAAGGCTGAGTCATAATCGACATATGGAGGGGCTAAGTACTTAGACTTGACGGTTCCTACAATTGTCAAACAAAAATAGCTTTCCCTATTGTTTTTGTTTTTTTTAAGCAAGATCTATTTTGAGATTCAATATATTGAGAAAAATTGCTGTAGTAATAATTTTATTTTATATTTTTTTACTCCTTATAATAGTTGAAATTGCAATTTTTTGAATAGGTTGTTTTGTTAAGATAACAACTATTTTACTAATGTTATATACTTTTGTAATATGAGCTACAATTTTATAAATGATTGGCAAAAATTGTAAAACTAAGGCAATGGTTGATATAATTTGTTACTTTTTCCAAAACAATTATTAACAACAAAATGTATTTGTTGCCATATCGTTGCATTAAATTCATTATTGCAATTTTTTTTTTCATGGTTGCTTATAGGTCATACCTTAAGCACTCTTTTTAGCAACATTAAAAAATTTCACTACAATTAAACTTTATATGCAGCACGTTTTTAAGGTATTGCAAAATAAGTGTTAGCTTAGGCCTTTTATGGCATAGTGCCCTCTTAATTCGAGCTAAGAACAATTTCTAGCAATGAGCTGTTTATTGCTTTCTAATGATCAAAAGGAGTTTCTGATGAGCTTCATCTGTTTGTTGTTCTAGCATCCAAAATCTAGCATCCAATCTTTAATCTCTTACTCTGGCTTTTCTTTTCCATTCTACACCTAAACTTTGGCAACTTGACAAACATGAGGTTGCTTGGAGCTTATTCCAACTATTTTTCTTCTTCTTCAATCTTATCCGGTGATTCCATATTACTTGAGCCAAGATGCAAGATCCCAAATGCCAATGGCTCACTTCGACTATCTTCCATTGATTGTCCCGTAAGGTCTGGCTTAAAATGTATAACATCGACTTGAGCTCTAAAACTCAATAGCTTTAGATCATGGCTGTCATGAATCCCTAAAACTATTAGTGGGATATAATATACACCTAAAGCTTCCAAAACTTGCATTCACAACTCACATTTCTTTCCTTTTTAGTTTTAGGGGATCCATTCATATGTCAACAAAAGTTCCATAGGTGTATTATCATTTTTCCCTCTTCGATTTGGTTCAATAGTGTATCATTTAATTATTTGCTATGCAAAGAGGAGTCCATACATTTCAGGATGGGAAAAGAGAATTCAAATTGCAAGTGATGCAGCATAAGGTGATCAAACTATTGAATGATATGATTTTATTTTCCAATGTAAATATGGTATTTCTTAAAGGTGATTAGTGAGTTAATATATGCAATGCACAAAGCTTGTAAGCCACCAATGATTTACAGGGATGTGAAAATAAATCATATGTTACTTAATGAGAATTTTCAAGCTAAAAGAGCTTATTTTGGGTTGTTTAGAGTTTTCCACTTAATGGTGAAACTGCTGTAACAATAGTAATAGTAGGTACCTTAAGATATTTAGACCTAGAGTAAGTTTTTCTATATATTCACCATCTTTCCTAACAATTTAATACTAGGATATATTACTTATATAATGGTATTTTCAATTAATGATAATAAATTTACTTGACACCTAATAGTTTGGCTAAATGCACTAGAGCTTAAGAAGGCTTGTCTCTTTTATGAGTTATAAATTTTAACTAAAGCCTACCTCATGGAAACTTAAAAAATATAGTCGAATATTGGTAGTATATAAACTCAAATTATCGATTTACTATCCTTGAAATCATGTTGAATCAAGTTCTATTACCAACTAATCTAAAATATAAACCTCTATATATTGTTTGTTCCTTAAATCTTAAACCTTTTCATTAGCATATACCACTCACATGACATTAGCAAGACTAATAGCATGTTTGGTTAGTGAAATAGAATAAAGATAGAATAAAATTGCAATTTTATGGTAATAGAATAAGGTTGAAATTAGACTTGAATGACTCTAGTTAATGGAATAGAATTGATTTTCCTTTGTTTGATTGGCAAAATGATTTTCAGGAAAGAGGTCTAAATAGTTGATAAAAGTACGAAAATGTTTATATCTAAAACCTAAGATAAACTTATTTTCTTTATTAAAAAAATGATTTTGTAACATACCTATGTATGTATGTATATATATATGGAACTTTAGGAACCAAAATGTGATTAAAGTAAGTGATATGTCCCGTAGTCGTAGGTTTGTAGAAAACTTATAGATACAATGTTTATGCTACGTTATGACATATAAAACTTATTTTAGCATATTTCAATACTATTTGGATCAATGATTGTAAAAGTATCAAGTTTGTTACATTCTAAAGAAATAATAATAAAAAATGAAAATAAGAAGATTATGATTGTTCAAAAGCTAAGAATAAAAATATCAACAAAGTATATGAGTTAATGGTCAACATTAGTAAATGTAAGATGTGAGTTGACCTTAATTCTTGTATATAAAATTCTTTTAGGTGATTAAGCAAAGATGATCTGTGTGTTGAGGCATAAGGTTGTACAACTATTAAGTTTAGGTAAGTAAATATTTCTATTTTTATGCAAGTAGACCTATGTATACTTGATTTGGAGTTAGTTATGTCGTAAACTATAAAAATGTGCTAAATTGATTGGATACATAGGTCTATTGAATGAGCATTGATTGAATGAAGTGTTTCCTCATCTATGATTGATTTAACGATGCGTGTTATTGCTTAGAAAACTTGGAAAACGAACTGTCATTCAAGGTGTTTACCAAAGTGAACCCCATACAAAGAGATGAATAGTAAAGTTGAGACATGAAGCTAGAAGTTATGATAAATGAGATGTTTTTGTTATGGAATCTAAATTCATGGTTGATACTTGGTTGTTGTATTGCCCGCTACACTCATGGTAGGGCATGAAATGATTTAAGGGTCAAGTTTCTGAAAGTTGGAATATTGCTAGGATGGGTTTTTGAGTGTATAAATTTTGAATTGCTCAATCTGTTTTGGCCACAAAGTGTGGTTCAGCTAAGCCAGTTAGATGTTAGGTTGTAGCAGCATATTATTGCCCTAGGTTCATAGTTACTACATTGTTTAATATGTTCTAGCCACAAAGTGTGGTTTAGCTAGGCCAGCTAGATGCTGAGTTATGGCAGCTCCATGTTGTACTAAGTTCTTAAGCACTGTATCCAAATGCCCAGGTATGTCAACTAACTGAATGAGTAAATTGGAAAAATGTAGAATATCAGTACCGATGCATATCACGTATATAAGTATGGTACGTATTCCTTACATAGATAGTTTGTCTTAATCACTTGGACTATGTAATTGAATGTTTTATAATACTGCTATTTGTCAATATGTATTATGCTTATTCTTTGCTTTAATTTATTCACTCTCACTTAGCTCACAAAGAGCTGAGAGAATACTTATGTATCCTCAGGTTATGAAGAGAATTGACTAGACATCAATATCAATTGGGGAAAAGTTGAGAGTATATAGGATGGAGTCAGCCACTTTTGAAGAAGCCTTGATGTATTTTGATCTTAGCTTCATGAAGAATTTATACATATGAAACGAAGAAAAAAAAAGTACTATATTTTAGGCTTAGTTAAGTTTGATGGATGTGTTCTCTTATATAAACAGGTGTAATGCTGAACTCTGTTGTAGTATTCTGTTATTACAAATAGAACTTTTGTCGATTATAAACATGTATTCATATGTGACGGTATATCTTATGCTATGTTAGGATATGACATGGATGCAATACAAAACTTGTAAAGTGTACCTCATAACTTTATTATGAGTTTAAGATTTGATAAATTAGGTTATTCATGGAATAGAATTGAGCTGAACAAAAAAAGAGATTTTCTTTTTTATTTTTCAATTCGATTCGATTCGATTCATGGTTCGATCCGAAAGAGTTGAATTAAACTAAATTACTTAAACTTAAACGGAATCCCTTTGTAGTAAAAGAAAACAATAAAGTGGAAAGTTTTGATATGTGAAAGGTAAAATTTTTCAACTTTCAATTCTTAAGGATAAAAGTAATTTTTACTAAGGGTGAGATGATAACCCTATCTTACAAGGCATCTACTTGAACCTTGTTCGACTGAGTAGGTCAGAGTGGGTATTTAAGGTCGTAGGGAAGGTTTTAGGTAATAATTTCTTAGAACCTATACCTAAAGAGTAGGGTATGGGTATGAAGATATATTATACTCACCCTAAAACCTATATTATGAAGTATATAAAATACAGGTTTCAATGTACCTTATATCTACTTTATAATAATAATTAAATAAAATTAATAAATTAAAAACAATACCATTTCATTTGTATGAGCATAAAAGAAATAACAAAATGCATCCCATGATAAAACTTAGACTAAACCTGATGTCCTCATATCGGTCTTTTCCTTCTTAGTCTTTTTCTTTATTACATTTTCTTTCTACTCCATCTCCTCATTTACTAACTCTAATTCTACTAAAGTTAAAAAAAGTAAAAATCTACTTGAAGTCACATAAACAAAATATGTTACCAAATTATTTTCTTTTGATGTAATAATTTTTTTTTTTTTTGTATTTGGTTTGAAAAATATCTCGTAATAAATTTATATAATATTGTTCAAGTTAAGATTTAATCAAGATTAATGTTTGTACCTTTTTCCCTTGTCCAAGATTAGGGTTTATACTAGGTTTGAAAAAGATTTAGTTAACAAATTCGAATTTAGTAATTATGATATGTTGAGCATCATTATGAATGATGACTATGAATTCCAAGGTTATAATTTGTAATTTATGAATATTTTTATTGTCAAAATAGGTCAACTGCCTAAATGAGTTCAATTTACAATAATTTATTTAGTATTTAAAGTCAAGACCAAGATTTCACCAAAATTGATATGTTTATATAATATTGGTCAGTAAAGAAAATAATCAAAAAAATAAATAAACGATAGAAATTGAAAGGAAGGAAAAATAAATAAAAACTAGCCATATTAAAATTTATAAGGAAAAAAAAAATTTATAAGTCTATACATATAGGGTTAGTTTTAAAGTGTTACAGAATAGGGTACAGATAGTAAAGTTTAGGAACCTATACTTATAGGATAAGGTACAGGTAAAGGCTCATACTCGACCCACCCTATATTGACTCACACCTAATTTTTATTACTTTATAAATAAATATAAATTACATTATAATATTTTTATTGCCTCAATTTGATCCGAGATCGACCCTAATGAACCCTCTTGACCCCTTCTTATTCTTGGGTGAACCATCCGATCTAGACTTGATAACGTTAATCAACACACAACAAAAGTATGTCTCACATGGCATATATACTTTAAGGAGTTAGCACACTATATTTTTGAAAAATTATGGTTTCATGCAATTTCACAAGATTCCAAGAGTATTTATGTAATTTAATCATTTTGGTATTAAAATATTTTTCTTGAATACATAATCAAGAGAAAGAAAGATTTAATTGCAAAGAAGTATCACTATAACTAACAAAGAAAAATATTATAAATGGCAAAAGCGTATTACTAATAAAAGGCTATAAAAGAAAAGAAAACCCTTTCAAAATTCTATATAAAATATTGATGTATAGTGCATATAGTATTAATTTTAAAGACACTTTGTATCTTTTTTTCCTTTTATTTATTTGTTTGAATCTTGTTATTCAGCATAAACTATTTTCAAAATCTCTCATAATATAATATATCCATATAAATGATTTTGTTACAAAAATTAATAATTACTTAGTTATTCTCTGTATCAAATTATGTGAAACAATAAACTAACTTTACCTTTTAGCACAAAAGGTTGTTAAAGAAAAAATGATTTGAAGTTATCTTAATACATAAGATAAGTTTTTTTTTTCTTACGTTAAGAACTTATCTTAACATATAAGATAAGTTTTTAATGCAAAAACTTGTTAAATAAAAGTAGATTTGAAGTTATCTTAATACATAAGTTAAGTTTTGTTATTATTTTTTCCCTTATAAGAACTCTTTTAATATAATGTTAAGAAGTACTAGGTTAGATAAATTACCATGAAAAAGTGATAGCCAAGACTACTATAACTTAGTGACGTGAACATCTGTCTCTAAAAAGAAAGAATTAGTTTTGATTCCCCTTCCTCCAACAATTGTAATATGAATAGTAGATGATAAAAAAAGAAAAGGTAATAGCTAGACCCTCATAGAAGCCCCAACCTAGCTCGCTTGATCAATATTATTGAGTCATAAGGCCTCTTAAGGTTGAGTCATGAAAATAGCTTTCCTTATCTTCGTTTTTTTTAAAGCAAGATCTATTTTGAGATTCAATAGATTGAGAAAAATTGCTACAGTAATTATTTTATTTTATATTTTTTTACTCCTTATAATAGTTGAAATTGCAATTCTTTGAATGGGTTGCTTTATTAAGGTAACAATTGTTTTACTAGTGTTACATACTTTTGTAATACGAGCTATAATTTTATAAATGGTTGCCAAAAATTATAAAACTAAGGCAATGGTTGATATAATTTGTTGCTTTTTCCAAAACAATTATTAACAACAAAATGTATTTGTTGCCATATCGTTGCATTAGATTCATTATTGCAATTTTTTTTTTCATGGTTGCTTAAAGATCTTGCCTTTAAGCATCCTTTTTAGCAACATTAAAAAATTTCATTGCAATTAAACTTTATAGGCAACACATTTTTAAGGTGTTGCAAAATAAGTGTTAGCTTAGGCCTTTTATGGTATAATGCCCTCTTAATTCGGGCCAAGAACAATTTTCCAGCAATGAGTTGCTTAGTGCTTTCTAATGATCAAAAGGAGTTTCAGACGAGCTTCATCTGTTTGTTATTCTAGCATCCAGCATCTAATCTTTAATCTCTTACTCCGATATTTCTTGTGTTGAACTCAAAACTCATTGAATTTCTCTCTTTTCTTTTCCATTCTACACCTAAACTTTGGCAACTTGACAAATAGGAGGTTGCTTAGAGCTTATTCCAACTATTTTTCTTCTTCTTCAATCTTATTCGGTGATTCCATGTTGCTTGACCTAAAATGCAAGTTCTTGAACTCCAATGGCTCACTTCGGCTATCTTCCATTGATTGTCTTAGAAGGTCTGGCTTAAAATGTATAACATCGACTCAAGCTCTAAAATTCAATAGCTCGAAATCATGGTGTCACAAATCCCTAAAACTATTAGTGGGTCATAATATACACCTGAAGCTCCCAAAACTTGCATTCACAACTCACATTTCTTTCTTTTTAATTTTTAGGGGATCCATTCATATGTCAACAAAAGTTCCATAGGTGTATTATCATTTTTCCCTCTTCGACTTGGTTCAATAGCGTATCATTTAATTATTTGCTATGCAAAGAGGACTCCATACATTTCAAGATGGGAAAAGAGAATTCAAATTGCAAGTGATGCAGCATAAGGTGATGTACAAAGCTTGCAAGCCACCAATGATTCATAACGATGTGAAAATAACTCATATATTGCTCAATGAGAATTTTCAGCCTAAAAGAGCTCGTTTTGGGTTGTTTAGAGTTTTCTACTTAATGGCGAAATTGATGTGACAATAGCCATAGTAGGCACCTTAAGATATTTAGACCTAGAGCAAGTTTTTCAGTATATTCACCATCTTTCCTAAGGATATATTACTTATATGATGGTATTTTCAATTAATGATAATAAATTTACTTGACACCTAATAGTTTGGGTAAATGCACTAGAGCTTAAGGCTTGTCTCTTTTATGAGTTATAAATTTTTATTAAAGCCCACCACATGGAAACTTCAAAAATATAGTTGAATATTAGTAGTATACAGACTCAAATTATCGATCTACTATCCTTGAAGTATTGTTGAATCAAGTTCTATTAGCAACTAATCTAATATATAAACCTATATATTGTTTGTTGCTTAGATCTTAAACCTTTTCATTAGCATATACCACTCACATGACATCAGCAAGACTAATAGCATGTTTGGTTAGTGAAACAGAATAAAGCTAGAATAAAATTGTAATTTTATGGTAATAGAATAAGGTTGAAATTAGACTTGAATGACTATAATTGATGGAATAAAATTGATTTTCCTTTGTTTTTGGCAAAATGATTTTGAGGAAATAGGTCTAAATAGTTGAGAAAAGTACTAAAATGTTTATATCTAAAACTTAAGATAACCTTATTTTCTTTATTTAAAAAATAATTTTGTTTCTTACATATGTATTTATATATATAATTAGATCTAAAAAACAATATACTTTTAACCTATAAACATATATATACAACAATTACATATACATATATTTTTGTTATCTAATATATATAGTTATAAATAACCACTTCATCACTTAGATTTCTTTCATTTGTTAGAAGGATAAAGTTAGAATATGGTATATAGTAATGTTATTTTTAAGAGAAAAATAGTAATGAAGTACAAAATTGCCATTATTGAAAGGTATTGTTATGACATATTTTACAGAATTTGAATTCTTTATTTTATACCATTTAAATATAATGAAACATGAGAATTGGCTTCTTGTGAGGAAGGGTGAAATAAAATTATAATTATACCAACCAAATGTGCTAAATAACACGAGTGTAAAGTTTTAGAACTAAAATAATATTTTAATGCCATCTTAGTACCTACTTTGATATCTAATATCCTTAGTACTTTGATTTCTTTTTCCAGTACTATAAGATAAATTGGTTGAATGAAAAGAGTGATGTATATGGTTTTGAAATTGTTTTACTGCAGATTGTTATAGGGTGAACATCCATGAAAAAATCTTCCATGAAAACTCACATTCCTAGTTGGGTACAAGGATGGTCAATCCAAGATTTGATGGATATTTCAATGCTAATTTTGCTTGGAAAATTTTAAAATTAGCAATGGCTTGCTTATCTAATGAATCTACAAAAACACAAACCATGAATCTAAGTAATGGTTGAACTAAAGCCATGCCTTACTTTGGCTAGACCGCAAAATTTCGAAATTTAACTATTGAAATGAGCTCCATGATATTTAAGGCTATGTTTGGGAGGAGAGAAAGAATTAGGAGGGATGGAAAGTGGAAGGAAAGAATTAAGGAGAAAAGAAAATGAAAGGAAAAAATTATTATATGTTCTTGTTAGGATTGAAAGAATGAGGAAGGAAAAAATGTAGAAGGAATATTTTTTAAAATAGCATTTAAAAATACCTTAAACTACTAAATTACTTATATTGTCTCCCAAAAAAAATGACAAAACTTAAAAAAAGAAAGAAAGTATAATTAAAATTTCAATGATTTTCCATAATAAATCACTTGAATTTGAAGGGGAAAAGAAACATGTAAGCCCTAGGGAAAACTTTCTATCCTAAATTCATCCCTCGCACTTTATAAATAATTCCAAATAAAAAAAAAAAACTTGTTTTGAAATTTATGTTTTCCTTACACTTTCCTTCCCCGCCTAATTCATTCTCCTATCCCAAACACAGTATAAGAGAGGGTGCTTCGTGGCAGTGTCTGTTTTCCTTAGAAACTCAAAATGGTTTGTAATAAGACTATGCATACATATGGTACGTACACTACGTTGCGAAATTTCTCTGGATTGGTTCGTGTGCACGAGGTTATTATATGGAACTTTTTGAGCCATGTTGTACCATTCGCTTGACTTGGCTATCCCTTCAAATACGTCCGACCCGTCTCACGTCAGAACAGTCAATTTGCAACATGTATGTAGTCTTATGTGCAAGTCAAGTCGTTTTTCATGTTGACGATTCTGCACTTCACGAAGCGACATATGAAGCATATTCTATCAATTCAATATTTCCACATCCACTCGGCAATGGTAAAAAAACAAACAAACAAACAATGGTAAAAGTAGATCCCACCGCATTTGCTTTAAGTGTATTTAAACTTATTTTTAAAATTAAATGTTTAATGCCACCAAAAATAAATAAATGTTTAAATTCTAAAATATTTCCTTGGCTGAAAAAAAGAACTTTGAAATATTTTTTGCCATCTAAAAGAATCTAAAATATTTAAAAACTGTTCTTTCAAACTTTTTTTTTTTTTTGGCTATTTTGCTCTGAAATAACCTAATAAAAAGTACTAAAATGAAATTAAGGACAGAATAAATACTTTTTTCAAAAATTTGGAGGAATAAATGATTAATGGTTTGCATTTTTACGTGCATTATTGTAGAAACAACTTGTCCCGCACCATTATTAAGAAATATATGAAGGAGACTAGTTGAGTTTCTCTTGGTTCAAAATTAGTGAATATTACCTGGACTTTTTACGGGAGCATAAGTTTTTGCATTTGCATCTGTATGCTATAACGGTGGTTATATATATATATATATATATATGTATATATTTCCTTTAAATGCATTATATTACAACTTTGAGAGAATAACGAATCGAATATGATTTATTTTATTTAAAAATTAGTATTCATACCATTAAATTATAACAGCATTTTTTATACTCTTGATATTCTTGAGATGGCGTACAGGAATATAATAAATTATATCATGCTATTTTTATAGTTTTAACCCTTCTTTTTTCCCTAAATCCAGTCCCGACGAAACAAATGAATGCAACCATTGCACATGTGTTCAGCGAAGCAAATAAACCAACAGATTATCTAATAAAGCAAGCAATAATCAAACGATGAAGCTTTGCCCCTTCCAATTTCTCTCGATAAGACAATTTTTATGGAGGACATATTATTCTAGACTAGAAATCAATTCCTGGTATTAGAAATTGATCTAATACTTTTGATCGATCAATAAAAGTTATCCTTTGTTTCGGAAAAATGAAAAATAAAAAAGTTTTTTTATCCAGAAAGATTTTAATTACTTGTTCATAATTCTATATGTAAGGCATTAATTTTCCTTATTATCGAGGGCCACTCGTCTTTTCCAACACACAGAGTAAAATTTTCTACGTATTGGACGTATCATGATCTTGTTTAATTAGGTATGTATTATTTATATATAGATATTTTTATATATGCATATAAAATCAATGTTAAAAGTTATAGTTTCTGAAAATCGTTGCCCATATATTATATTTGAAGCTAATACTCTATTCTATTTTAAGTTATATCTTACAAGCGAATACTCTTCTCGCGATTCATGTGTAAATAAAGAAAAATTAAATACATGAAATATTATCTATGAAACTATTATTTAGTTACCAATAACTGAAAATATGGAAAAAAAAAATTTAATATAAAAGTTGTTAAATAATATCACTACGATAATGCTAATCATCATTTATATGCTTTATTTTGGAACTGGACCCCTCCAAAAAGTCAATGATAATATAAAATATAAAAACATCTATGATTTAATTGCAAGTCTATTTTGAATTAATATGAAAAAATAATTTAAGAAGATTTTTATTTTTTATTCTTGTCATAACTATATATTAACATATGGATCTTTTTTAGCATTTAGTTCTATATGGATGGTCTATACGTTCATCGGCCGCGACTCCTCTGATACAAGATCTCTTTGATTGGTATTGTAAAAATTAATTCTTGTTTAGCGAAATATAAATACGAAAAGAAAATAATTAAATTTGTGGTCGGGAAACTACAAACACCGATCTTCATTATAAATCTACTTGCAAAAAAATGTTGGAAATAAAACTATACGTGAAAGCTTTATAGGTTACGAAAGATGAAACTAATATAACGTTGTAAAAGCTCTGAATATGTTTCCCAAATGATTTTCTCAACTAATCCATATTTCTCATCATTCCTAACGTAATATAATGACCTGGCTACAAAAGTTCTCTTATAAATCATTGGTCTTCTTAGAGCAATAATGAACACCACTTTCATTCCTCATCTACCATATTTTTTATTCTTTGAATCATTGAAAAATCGAGAGCAACTCGGATTTCACCAGCCTAAGCCATAGAAAGAATCATATATCAAACTCAAAACTTCAATGCAAAACACATCCAGAAATCAACTTATTCGCTTCTCTAAAACTTACTTCTCATAATCTAAACTTCAACTACATTCGCCAAAAAACTTTACGACGAAAGAAACTTCCGACACAAATATTGAACGAACAATTAAGTCTAGGAATTGAATTGAATTACAACTCTCTTTTAATGTGTATCAACTCAAAACATTGATTTTCCAATTATCAACAAGAAAATTTATCTCTTGTTGTCTCTGCACAAATTCTTTCCCACGGCTTCTTACAAAATGATATGCCAACCTTAAGTTTCAATTATTCAATTATATATTTAGGCATTCAGGGCCCTTTATATGAGTTCTAGAAAGAATATACCAATTAAAAGCAACAAATTACTTGCCTAAAAACAAAGTGAGAGACATATTAATTGAAGAAATAAAGATAGGGAATCAAATTGTTTATATATGTTGATTATGGAAGTAACACGTGTAGTCAGAAACAATTTGAGAATCAATAGTCTACAAAAAGGAAGTCAAAATTCCTTTTATTAACTTCCAAAAAGAAATGGAAGTTAAACTTCGAATTCTAATAGACAATAAAATAAAATAAATGATAGGAAAAAAATTATAGTATAAACGGACAAATCGAAGATATCACTTGCTAAGTTGTGTTCCTTTTCTCTCATCGTTTTGTATGCATTTTACAGAAAACTTGGTAGTTATGCTGAGAGTAAACAAAGAAAAAAAGAAAAAGAAACACAAATTAAAATATCTAGATGAGAAAGAAGTTGAAGAAAGAACATAAGTGAATAGATGGAGAGATATAATTAGTGGATAAATTTACATGGGTGATTTATTAGCAGTTATCAAAAAGTTAGTAGGGATTGATCCGTTCATAGGTTAGTTCTAAACTGTAAACCAGTCTAAAACTGGCTTGACCTGATTCAAGGTAAGCCTAAATCAAACTTTGAATTGCTGAGTCTCAAGGGGCCAAGCAGTTCGGCCATCTAAATCTATTGAATCGATAGGCCGTATAATCGGTGGGTTGGCTCATTATTGAATCAACTGGTTCGACCATTTTCTTCTTTTTTACCATATGTGAAAAATTTTTGTCTCTTTTAAAAAAAATTAAAGGAAAAAGAGAAAATATTTTATTTATCTACAACGATTTAAATTAATAATCGTATTATATTTTATTTCTCTACTATAATTCATAATTCCTTGATTAAAGAAAACTATTTATCCGTTACAGTTTTTTTTTTTTACTTTACTTGACATCACTCATTATTTCAATATTATACTATATATTAATTTTAATATTAATTAATATTAGTATTAATTTGATTGAAACCGCCGGACTTACTGAATTAGCTTAAAACTGTGATCAGTCGAGCCAATCACGGTTCAACCTTCGATCAACCTATGAACCGTTGGTTTGGTCCAGTGATTAGGTCTAAGTAGGGGTGGATAAATTTAGACCGGTTATTTTTTAACCGTTCCTGGAAAATTGATGAAGGGTGGAATATAAAGAAAGGACGTTAAAAACTATGAGACAAAAGTAATAGAAGGAAAAGTTGGAAAGCAAAACTTGTAAGTGCTCCCACAAGGAAGTTGCTAGTCACTTTAACGCTAGAGAGTATTAGCAATTATTGGTTCCTCTTCCAACCAAAATTGCAAAACAACTTGTACAGTAGTGCCGGAAATTCATTTGGTGGTGGGGGTTGGGAGGGAAGAGAAGAGCAACAAAAGACTCATTGGATGTCATGGGATCGTATTAAGTGATTGCACGAACACGATGGACTGGGAATTATGGATATCATGAGAAGAAATAAGGAAATTTTAATATTTTATTTACAATTTATAATTATATAATATCTATTAATTTTAATAATAAACACATATATTTCTCCTTTTTTTTTTTTTTTTGTTTTTTTCCAAAGGCCGCCCCTTCAAATACGCCCGACGCATATTTCACGTCAGAAGAATCAATTTTGGGACATGTTGTCTTATGTGCAAGTCATTGTCGTTTTCGTGTAAATGAATTGTAAAAGTAGTTTTTATGTATTTATTTTGTATGTTTAATCCTCTTATTTTAAAATTGAATAACCCCTAGATTTTTGGAAAAAAAGAGAGCGTATTTAAAAACCCTTTTTTTTCACTATTTTAGCATTAGATAAAAATAATAAAAATTATTAAAATAAAATGAAATGTATAAAATCAATGGGTAAACTTGTCATATATTGGATTTCACGTATACTACTTTTAAAAACTAAGAGTATATATATTCAATTTTAAAGATAAGAAAATTAAATGCAAATAAAATAAATATAGGAAGGTGTATTAATAATTTATTCATGATATAAAAAATGCTCATCGGCATTGTCACACTCGTGCTAGTGTACGTGGAAATGCTTTAGGCTATACACGGGTCTATTTAGTTCTCTAACTTATATTTATTCTATCATGTTTCTTCCTACCAAAATTATTTGTTGTGGGATTGTAAAACGATGATGCTATCGAAAAAATTAAATCAATAGAAAATGTAAATTGTTACTTATATTATTATCTTTTACTTAAATATAAAGATAACTAGAAAGATTATGCCATGTGGCGAGTTATTTCACCCATGCCAGGTGGCGGAATATCTCACTGCAATGGGAATATAACTAGAAAGATTATGCCAAACATGGGAAATCGGGAACCAGAAAAAGGCAGTGAGTTTTTTTCTGCTTAGTCCCTGTCGGAGATGGATGTAAAATCGTACAACCATGGAGTCAGATTTAAAATCGTACAGCTTGTATTAGTATGAAAAAAATATAAAAAAAAAAAGTTTAAACTTATAGTACGGAAGAACTTGAATAAGATATATAAATAAAATTAAAATTATAATAGATTTATTTGAATTTGAATAAGATATATAAATAAAATTAAAATTATAATAAATTTTTTAAAAAATAATAACAGTATAATTAGAAAGATTAGAATATATTTGAATTTTTTAACTGAATAGTTAAAAAAAAAATTCCTTTAATATATTGATATTTATAATATTTGCATCGTTCTTTTTTAATTAATTATTTTAGAACGTGGGGGATCGTGGCTTCTTTTGGCCACGCTTACATCTGTGCTGGGAGCTAAGCATCCTCATTTTAGCGCCTAGAAGCAAAGTTTCATGTATTTTATGAGAAAATCTCCACTTCAACAGATCAATTCTATCATAATATTTCACATATGCTAGTGGCAAATTGCCATTGCAATCTTTTGTTATCAAAAAAAGATATTCATAAATCTGTATATATATATATATATATATATGTATTTATGCGTGTATAAGAGTAAATATGGAAGAAGGTAAACAATGGCGGCCCATAAATCAATGTTTGAGGAAGGATTCATATATATTGGCGATAATAATACTACAGTTAATGCTTCCGCAACACAGTTGTCTAAATTTACAAAATAGTTAAATAATATGCTGATTATTATTATTATCATTATCTACAAAATTTTTAAGTTATAAAATTTAATAAAAATATAAAAAATTCCGTTATTAATATTTTGAAATACAAACTTAAAAGCAGTTATTACATAACTAATACGGATACAAGTTAATTTGATAAATTTACATATTACGCCACAAATCCTCCGATCCTTCCCCTTAAATTATATAAATTGACATAGGAAAGTTCCTATCCAGTACGCGGTTAACCAGGGAAGATTGGGTTGGCAAGACTTGTATAAATTGAGTCTCACATCACTTGAAAACCTTCAGATAAGGGGGAAAAAAATATCCAAACACAGTAAGATGCAAATACCTCAAACACAGTACTTTTTTACACATTATGTTGTCCTCATAGTTTCAGTCTTTGTGCTTCATGTCCAAGCACAAACAGGTTATACGGCTTATTACTTTGTTATTTATTGTCTGAAATGAAGTACTAGATGAGTATCGTAAAAAATACGGATGAAATCCCATTTATTAATATTGTTAGTTTTAACCAAATTCTGATGCTTTAAGTGCGATTATTTTTCCAGGTTTCGTGAATATCGATTGTGGATTATTGCCCGAGAATTCGACTTATGTAGACACAAAAACAAACTTTCAGTACGTGTCCGATGCTTCCCATATTGATAGTGGTGTTAGCGGGGCTATCTCAGCCACGTTCAAGAGAAACTCCCTTGACCGACAACTGGAGTATGTGAGGAGCTTTCCTGCAGGGACTCGAAACTGTTACACACTTAGCTCTTCCATTGACAAGAGCACCACTTTCTTGATCAGAGCTAGGTTTCTGTATGGTAATTATGATGAATTGAATCAGTTGCCGGAGTTCGATCTGTATTTAGGAATATCGTTCTGGGACACAGTAAAAGTCGAAGATGCATCCAAAGTTATAGACAAGGAGATCATTCATGTCATAAATACAGACAACCTATATTTTTGTCTTGTTGACAAGGGACCTGACTCTGGGACACCATTCATTTCTGCAATTGAGCTCAGGAGGTTAAGTTCAGATGCTTTCCCAACAAATCCACCAACATCTCTCATGACATACTTTCGATATGATTTTGGATCAAGTGCCACACGAATAGTCAGGTCAGTTTTACATATAGTAGAGAGTGGAGTCGTAAAATCAATCTTTAAAAGGAAAAAAAATTGAAGCAGAGTGAATGGATATGCCTTCTCTCTCTCTCTCTCCTCACTTGCCAAAGGCTTACTTAATTGCACATTCAAAAAGATATAGCACTTAAGTAACATTACTCTCATGGCTGGTTGAGTCCAGAATCCAAATTACTGAGATATTTGGCGACAGTTGGGACAATGATTGAAAAAGTTAGCTTGACTTTATCACTTCCGTTACATATGACTATTGCTCTAGTATTTATTTGGATGTCGATAGGATTCTTTGAAGCTATGTGCCTTTAATGTTTTAGCGACCAATAGTTGAATTGTATCAGGTATAAGGATGATCAATACGATCGCTTCTGGTCTTCAAATTATCCTGGTTCGCCTTCGTGGACGACAAGCAGTACTCAATTGCCTGTCAGTTCAGAGGGAGAAAATCAAGCCAGTTTTCCGGGTTCAACCGTAATGCAAACCGCAATAACCCCAGTAGATCCTTCACAACCCTTGAATTTTTCATGGGTACCAGATGATCCAGAAACAGAGTTTTACTATTATATACATTTTGCGGAACTTCAGCAGCTACAAAGTAATCAATCCCGAGCATTCAATGTAACCCTGGATGGGGATGTTAGGGCCACATATGGATCGCTAGACTACTTGTATACGTTCACCTTTTATAGCCCTTCACCGCGGGTCAGAGAGAGATTTGATTTTTCCCTTGTTAAGACGGCTAATTCAACACTTCCACCTCTCATGAACGCTATCGAAGTATATACAACTCAGAATATCACAGAATCTCAAACAATACAAGGAGATGGTGCGTGACATTATAATTCCAAGAACTATTTTTATTTCTAGTTCATTTTTAGGATGATTGATGACATCTTTATTTTGGATATATATAAACAAAATTATTACATATTCAATTTCTTTCTAACAATATATTTTCCTTTATATGAAAATTGACGATGAACGTGCTTAGTTGATGCTTTGCTAAACATTAAATCAACATATGGAGTGAAGAAGAATTGGCAAGGAGATCCATGTGCACCTGAAGCTTATGTGTGGGATGGTATTCAATGCAGCAATGATACGAATTTGGCCTCTTCCATCGTATCACTGTTAGTTGTTTTTCCTTTCTAGCACAAGTGATGGTTCTTTTTCCTCTTATCATAAGTGATCCAGGATCGGATTTATTTTGTCCAATGCATTTGCAGTAAACTGATACCTAAATTTTGACTGCAACAGGAACTTATCATCAAGTGGTTTGACTGGAAACATTTCTTTTTACATAAAAAATCTCGAGTCCTTGCAGATCCTGTAAGTACAAATATATATGCATGCTCAAGTGACATAGATTAATTGTAATCAACCTTTTATTTTTTCAATTATGCATATAATTATATTAGGATTTTAATAGTATTAACATATTACGTAAATCAATAAATAACATATAAATAATAATAAAGATTTAATATATGAAATTATAATTAATATTTTTTTTAAATATATTATATTAAAATTTTATTAGTATTTATATTTTACTCATTAATTTATGTAACATAATAATGCCATTTAATCTTTTTTTCATATTAGCTATATTAGCACGTGAAGTTCTAGTTTTAAGGGATGTGAGAAATGTTATTGAACGGTGGGGACTAAAGTCTTAATTGAGCTTTAGATAAAGTTTGGATCTATATGCTAACGTCTCGAGCCTATAAATTAAATTCCAAACATCTCTTTCCTCTAAAATATATTTAGGTCAGCGTGCACTTGATTCGCTACGAAAGGAGTGTATTTTGCACGGCGTATCTTTTCACCAGATAAAAGACGTAATCCTGAGTAAAAACGTCGGTCAATCTTGCCATACCCCACCTCCCTCCCCCCACCCCCGACGCCAAAAACGAAAAGGAAAAAAAAAACAAAAAGAAAAAAAAATAGAAAATCGCCATAATATATAATGGAAATGGTTATAATATATATAAATAGTAATATAACTAATAAATAATGTTTAATTATTTATATTTATATTAATAATGAGTACGGTAATAATAATTCACATGGTCCGAATTATTTGATTGTTGATGGTGTGCAGAAATTAATATGAATAAAATTTGAGAAATGATAACTGTGCCGGGAAAAAGTTTCGAATGTTTGTGCCGACTGACATGGAATCAAAAAGCACCAGTATCACTGCTCATAAAATTTATATCAGAATATAACCATTGCAAGTATCTATGACAAATCCATCAATAGATTCAGCATATGAGTCGAACAAGAAGTTTCTAAAATAATATCATCACTAAAGACAGTTAAAAAAAAAAAAAAATCCACTTAGGCTGTCCGGGTTTCTTTTTCTTTTGAAATTGTTGTGTGTGGCTCCGGTTGAACTTTGTTGAGTCTACGGGTCCACCTGTGGACCCAATCGATCCATTATGTCCTGAGATGGCTTACCGTGACCAATTCAGAACTGGGTCTGCTGAGGTCTCATTTTTAGATTTTTAAGCCATGACTCCTTTTTTTTTCTTTTTCTTACAGGGATTTGTCTCATAACAACTTAACCGGTCTGGTGCCAGGTTTTCTTACTCAATTGGAAAATTTGAATGTCATGTAAGCTCTCACAAAATGAGTTCTAAATATTCTAAAAATTGCCTACTAATGCAAAGTTACTTTGACAATTTGTAGAAACCTCACGGACAACAACTTGACAGGCACTATTCCTCAAGAATTGCTTCAAAAGAATAGGAGCAATATAATAACGTTGAGGTACTTCTAAACTAATGTCTTCAGCAAATCGAACAAATCCATGAAATTATGTTTATTCAAGTAGAAATCCATTCTCCTTATGTATTTATATTTATATTAGGACACATACACCAATGCCTTAATTAATATATTAGTTCTTCCATTAGCAAATTCCTAGAAAAAGAAACAGCTTATTAATTGTGTTCAATATGATAATTTCAAGAACTTCCCTTTTTAAGTAACCTAAATGGTTGAATTGGCAAATTTTGAAATTCTTTGGATGTGTGTGCTTTAGGAAAAAACATCTTTTTGAACCCTTTTTTTCCATTTATTATAATCAAAGCATTCAATTATCAAATATTTTTGTACTAATATGAAGAGATTATGCTTGTAGCTAATGACCAGTAATAATGGTACATTATTACATTAAATATCGATACCAAATGACTTCCATTTTTTAAAAGAGATAAGATTTTTCTCATTTTCCATTAGTATTATAAGTGGTTTGTTAACTATCATTACTAACTCTAGAACTCAACAAAGTTCTATTACAATGATATTTGGAATTACAGTGCTTTTGTTGTAACAAGTATAAAAAAAAAAAATTATATCCCACAAAATAATGGCTTTTTTAATGTGACTTTTCAAGTTTTGTTGCAAATATCCATGTTATGATTGCATTACAAACACCCATACTCTCTAGCCTTAAAGAAGAGCACATAGGAGTTCAACTTATGCCTATAAGGTTTACTACTTTTGATTTCTTTAAAAAGAATGGCCACATCTCTTCATGTCAACATTCAATTCATTAACGAGTCTTCAACTTTGTTTATTGGCTAAGCACCAAAAGAATATTGTCTTGTAGATTGGATGGAAATCCAAATCTATGCTTGTTGGATTCATGTCAATTGAAGAGCAACAACAATAAAGACAACATAGCCTTAATTATAGTAGGAGCATCACTTGGGGTAGCTTTTATCATTGCTGCAGTAATAGCCGCCTCTTTGTTTCTTCGTCTCAGCAAATTAAGGAAACGTCAAGGTAAATAGCATTACCATCATGTAGATTCTATATTGTTACGTCATTATGACAAATGATTTTATGTTGCTAGATTATCATGCTTATTAACCTAACTTACAAAACTTTTTTGTAGGTTCTGTAAGTATAGTTGACAACATAGAAGGAGCTAATTTAGATAAAAATCACAGGCAATTCACATATTCAGAGGTCTTGAGAATTACAAACAATTTCCAAAAAATTATTGGTAAAGGGGGATTTGGAATGGTTTATATTGGCTATTTGAACAATACTCCTATTGCTGTAAAAATGTTATCCTCATCATCCATTCAAGGATATCGAGAATTCCAAGCAGAGGTATATTTCTTCATAACTATGTAATTTCTTGATCAGGATAACACCATTTTCATGCTTATTTTTGTCAAACTTTAACAAGTGTGTGAATCGCTTTAAATGACAGGCAAAACTCCTTGTGAGAGTCCATCACAAAAACTTGACTTCCCTAATAGGCTATTGTGATGAAAACGGCAATGTGGGATTGATTTATGAATATATGGCTAATGGTAACTTAGAAAACCATCTATCAGGTACTCCATTTGTACTTAACTCCTTCAATTTTAGACCTTTATTGGTAATTAAATAAGTACATCCCTAAGATAAAAGTATACCCTTAAAACTCCCAAAACTTATAGTTATCAAGTTATGTAAAGGTAAAGCTATGCCAAGACTTTTAGGATATCTATATGTATTTGACCTAATATGTTATTAGCATATTTATATTTTTCCCAAAACTTACATGTGGTGCGAAAGACCCATAACGTCTAATCATTTGTGTCATAGAGAGGAGTCCAAGTATTTTAGGATGGGAAAGGAGAATTCAAATTGCAAGTGATACAGCACAAGGTGACTAAACTAGTTAATTATATACTTATTATTTCATTTTATAATGTAAATATAGCATTTCTCAAGGATGGCCAATGAGCTAATATATGCAAATTTTTTACTCCAGGATTGGATTATTTACACAAAGGTTGTAAGCCACCAATAATTCATAGAGACGTGAAAACAACTAATATATTGCTTGATGGGAAGTTTCAAGCCAAAGTAGCTGATTTTGGGTTGTCTAAAGTGTTCCCTATTAATAGCGAAACTCATGTGACAACAACAATAGTAGGCACTCCAGGATATCTAGATCCAGAGTAAGCGTTTCTCTATATTCACCATGCTTTTAGCAATTTTATTTTACCACATGAGGTTTCTTAGTTAATGATAATAAAATTTACATGACTCCTATTAGTTTTGATAAATGCACTAGAGCTCCTCATTATACAAATTTGAAATAATTCGATCTTAAACTTGTTTTATTAAGTTTAGCTTAATAACTAGTTAAATCTCCTATTAATTTCATGTTGTGCGTTTTTTTAACAAGGTAAGATTTATACACCCATCAATTTTGTATTTCCCTAATGGCCTTAATAAATTGAGAGATGATTTCCCCTTTAAGAAAAATTGAATCCAAAAATCTAATCTTGTAAATATGATATAGCTTTCGTATTTAGACTTTGTACTCCTTTCTAATGGGTTTTGGGTTTCAATTGAAGTCCATTTATGGACACCTTAATTAACTGGGTTGAAATATTTCCTATGCAAAGAACCAACCCTTAATCTGGTCACCTTAATATCAAGTTGAATTTTTCTCTATAACCAACTATTCTTAGAGTTCAAACTTGTAGGTATAGTTTATCACTTAAATCTTGAACTTTTTGAAAATTAAATTGGTTTTTATAACTAACATAATATCAACAAGACTAAATCAAAACGTAAAGATTTAGAACTAAGATAATACTTTAATGCACCTACTTGCCATCTTAATACCTACATGGAAATGTGATGTCATGAGTATTTCAATTTTATTTTCAGATACTATAAGACAAACTGGTTGAATGAAAAAAGCGATGTTTATAGCTTTGGAGTTGTTCTACTACGGATTGTTACTGGACGACCAGTCATAGAAAAATCTCCCATGAAAACTCACATTGCTTGTCAAGTGAAAAGTATGATTTCAGCCGGAGAAATCATAAAGATAGTCGATCCAAGGTTGGGTGGATATTTTGATGTTAATTCTGCTTGGAAAATCATAGAATTAGCAATGGATTGCTTATCAGATGAATCTATGAAAAGACCAACCATGAACCAAGTAGTGTCTGAATTAGAGCAATGTCTTGCTTTGGCTAGAGTGCAAAATTATGAAGATTCAACTGATAGAAAGAGTTCCTTGATACTTGAGAGTGAACCAAGTGCACGATAGTAATATCTTGTTTTACTTAGAAACCCAATAGGTTCCGATGATACTAGACATGTATTGAACTTTTTTGTGTTGTAACTTTTCTCAAGGTTGATTGTAATACAAGAAACTAAATGGAAACTTGTGTGGTCATATATAAGTCTTTCAATTTCTTGTTTTCATATTAATAATATAGATATTTGTGTATTTAGGCTTCAATCGTTCATAAAGATTCCATTGTGGAAGTTTGTGTTAATAATATAGATAGTTGTGTATTTAGGCTCCAATCGTTCATAAAGATTCCCCTGTGGAAGTATGCGGAGAGCCTTTTTGTTTTCGTTATGGATTTAGTATTTTTCTTTTGGCTTTGTCTTCTATCAAAACAATTGTTTGCCTAATCAGGAACTTCAAAATATTCCAAATCAATTTTGACAGGAGCTACCATGAGAACCACCTTATTCGTATTCTGGTAAACCCTCACCGATGACTCTTTGCATGTATAATATCGTCAGCAATCCTTAGATCTATCATAATTATTTTAGGGAAGATGACATCATATTCTTCTGCTGATTAAGATAAGCAAATAACATGTCATCTCAATACAAATCAAAAGAATAAACAAATAATTAAAAGCATATATGATCCATTAGACACTAGCACTGACCTGTGGCTTTTGTATTCAAGTTCACCCCCTTTTAAAACGATCCCAAAAAGAAAAATAAAAAAAAGCTTTATTACATAGTGACGGAGCATATACCGTAATGCGTGTATAAAGGTGAAAGTGATCAAATTACAAAAGGGAATTTAAGTAAACAAGTTAGGAAAAGTGGGTTTAAAGTCTAAAAATTTAAGTTTTAGAGACTAAAATATAGTTGAGAAAATTTATTATTGACAAACTTGAACCTTAATTCATAATTATATCCAAGTTAACAGTGGAGATGATTATAAAATTATTGACTATAATTGATTTACAGATTAGTAGTTATGTTAACAATTAAATTATTCACTTTTGTTTTGTGTCAGATATATATATATATATATATATATATGTATATATGATTATTTCATTTTGTTTCATCTCGATAGTAGAAATCTCTTTTCTTCTCTTTCAATTAGAGTTTTAAGATATTTACATTTGCTAATTCATGTATACATTTATGTTTTAAGAAAGGTTTCATTGATGAATAAAGTAAAACTATTAATAAAATTTAATATATAAATATATAATTATTTTTTTTAATTTATGAATTCATATAATATATTAATATTATTATTATTATTATTATTATTATTATTATTATTTTCCGATAGAGCTCCCATGCCCTTTTAAAACTAGCCGACTCCGAATATTTGTCCCTCGACCGCTCATTTCTCTCGCAACGGGATTTGGACAGCTCATACATTGTCTCTCTTCCACATTCTAATTTCAACATATCTCTCTCTACCAAATCATCCTAGCCGGCTCCTCCTTCCCAACAAATTAATTCCCGCAGTATTCTCTCTTTGAACCACCACCCTTCACACTTATTCATTCAGTTTGAGATGCCACCTGCGCACATTCTCTCTTTTTATTCGTTAAGGGTAAGTTTCCGATGACCTTCATCGCATCGATCTCCTAGCTCTTCTTCATCTCCGGCGACGTAGTTATTTAAGTTGGTTGTTTTTGTCTGTTCCAATCCATTCTTTGGTAAGTCTTTTAGTCACTCCATTGAATCATGCTCTTTTGATTCTCTCTTGTTTACGTTTCTATCCTTCCGTTTTCCATCAAGCTGCCATTGTTTCCGGCCACAAGCTCAAGGAGGCTATCTTCTATTTAGTTTTGCTCTGCTGTAACTTCCAAAGCTTATTATTCCTCATGTAACGAGTGTACAGCAACGAGGAAACTTCGCTATCGCGACGTCTGTCCATAAACCTGAGTTTTCTTCATCTTTTGACGAGTCGAGTGGTCATCCTAGCAGGTATTTATTTTTCGGGCGTCTCTTCTCCTGGATTTCCAATGAGTCATATACTCGTTACACTGAGTTGACTCTCTTCCGTTTTGTCAGTCTTCATTTTGCTGTTGCTCCGTTGAGGATCTCGGCTCCGTTTTTATCTTTAAAAAATAGAAAATAAAAAGAATTAATGATAATAATATATTATATGTATTGATAAATGATATATATATATTAATAATATTTTAATACTTAATAATGAATATATTTATTTTTTAAAAATATTTTTATATATTAAAATTTTATTAATATTTATATATTATTAATCGATTTATGTATTGTTCGTACATTTTCTCTTAAATTCAATGAGGCAATCATTGCTTCACAAGTTTATTTGCTTTCATCTTTTTGTAATATATATTATGTAATGCTTATGACTAGACTAATGTAACAGTTGATAATCGGTCTAGCTAGAAATTGGTAAGGCTTGAATCACTCAAAATAAAGGGCATAGCGATTTGAGTAGTCAATCCGATGGTTTATGCATTATTTGCTTGTTATTAAAAAAGTAAAAAAGAAACATTAACCTACATTTTATAACCCTGCCCCACCGCATAACCAATCTTACTTTTTCTATCTTTAATTATTAACACAAATACACACCTCCAATTATTCCTACCCCTTCATTCACATGTCCCTTTCTGGCTATAAAAAATTTCTCACTTTCGTGGCTTTTCAAAAGTTTTGTATTTATGCTATAATAATTTTGCTTGCATTCCTTTATCCAATGCAATTGTAAAAATGTCAGATGCCAAATTGAAATTTAAATTGCGTGTGAATGTATCGAACATTTTAAATGGTTTAACATGTTTTGTATTGAGAAAAATTTTCAGATGTTGGTGTAAGTGGAGCATCTGAAAATTTAAAGAATTCAAACATTGCAGCTTCAAAATTGTTTCATTTCAAAATTTCAAATTTTAAAGAAGATGCTCAGACCAATTGAGTTGTATAAAAATTGGAGGGTATAGGAGTGATCGTTCATTCACAAAAACATTTAAATACTCTAATTATTCTACCTTCACATTTCACAATTGTAAAACTCTTTTAGATAAATATTTCTTTCACTAACCATAAGGGTCTAAGTATAATTTTTTATTCCACTTCAACAAAACATTTCATTAACTAAAATATTTGCATATACTTACTCTTTAAATAATTTCCATTTTATGTTATCTTTCAAATTTTTTATATCCCTCAATTGTAAATATTTCTTGTAATAAAAAAAAAAACAAGTTATCTTTATTGAATAATTCTTGTACTATACTTTCCCCTAGAATAAGTACAATTCCTCATCAGGTGGAAAGGTAAGACTAAGGACGTTAGAATTAGTACATCATCTAAGTCATAGTGGTTCAACAACATTCAAGTATAATCATATTATGAGTATGACCTTAATGACTAGAGGGTACACAATGTGGTAGAGAACATCTAACATCGAGGTATACTGCCTCTTAACTTTAAACTTAAACCTCAATGTAAGAGTTACCGCAGCACACCACCTCCTAGGTTTGAACCTCCACATATGAATGTCCTTAAATGTCCTCCTAAAATCGAACCTTCCTACATGAGTGTCCTTGCCTAACCCACTGGATTTGAACCCTTACAGATGAGTTACCCTACAATTATGTTCGAGGATAAGGAGGATAAGATAAAAATGGTTCTCGAAGTAGAGGAGCAATATATGAGTCAACATGCCCTTAGCAGTTCAAAGGCCTTCAAGCTTAGGTAAGCCCCTTAAAACTTGGTAAATATAATATTTTCACTACGCATTATCGTAAAGTTACAGATGAGAAGAAGAACTTGAGAGCATTCTGCAACTACGCAACGTAAGTTACGCTTGGAAAACAGGGGAGGGGTATGGTACCCTCAATAGGCACTTAAGATCGAAGTATTTTGGGGAGATGGGGATAGATAAGATGCAAGAATAGATTGTCCAATTTGTTGGTTTGTCCAGACAAGCATTGATGAGATACAATCAAGAGAGGTACAAATACAACCTGGCATAATACCTAGCCAACATACACCTATTATTCAACATAAGTATGTTGGACTGGTAGAGCTAATATGAGCGGAATATATTCAACCTTAGCTCACGATAGCTTAGTTATAATACGTTAACCTAGGTTGTGCAAGAGCTCCACTACAAAGGTAAGAGGGAGCTTACAGAAAGTTTTATTCACTCAATACGTTTGTATCCATATATACAAACATATGGACGAATCCTTTTCATAATAATTCTTATATAAGTGTAACTGTTCACTAGATAGAGGATAATTGATAACTTAATAAATGACTATTGGTTGTAAGGGTATTTAACGAGCGCCACATGATGCAAAATATCTATATAATTATTAGAGAAATCTTAAATGAATATGGATTGGTTAGAAAATCTTTTTCCATCGGTTTTGACAATTCAAGTGCCAATACAACCTCAATATCTTATCTACAAAATTATCGTCAACCTACGTTGGGGTGGGGGGTTTCTATGTACGTTGTGCATGTTATTTTTTTAACTAATGTGTCAATGATGACATTGCAATTTTGTAAGACAATATAGCTCCAATTAAAAATGTGGTCAAAATAATAATAGAGAGACCATCCCTCTACAAAAAGTGGAGGAACTTTTGCATAGAGCTTAAGAAGATGATGCAGACCACAGCTAGGAATAGACAAGATTAGTCATATGGATGGGTCTAAACTCGCCGAAAGCTTGAAAAGAGTATTGAAGTAAAGACGCAAAACAACAACTGATGGATGAAAAGTAAGCAAAAACCTACAAACAACTCCAGTAAATATGATACACCAGTAGAATTTTTGAGGACTCACGGCACAACTCGATATGATACACAAATTGGTTTGGTGAGGTTATTCGCCACCAAACCTTACTCAGGGGTTAGGATAAGAGTAAGATGAGAATAAGGAAACACAGTGTTTACGCAAAAGGAAGAATATCCCATATGTTAATGGTAATATGCTTTTTACAGCTATAAGTACAAAGGGGTACTTATACCCAAGAATTTAGGGCAACATGCTTAAAAGGGAAAAGATAAAAAGGGCATTTCCTAAGGAAGTAAGGTACAAGATACAAAAAGGTAAAAATAAATAATCGAGGAAAATAATCATTAATTGTAGTGAATTCTATAGATGATTCTGTACACATAGCAATGCTGTATTAGTGAGGCCGTTAAAAGGTACGGTCAGATGGCTTGCTTCAAGGTCTTCTTGCATGGGCACTGGTATTAGGGTATGGTTGAAGGGCAACTCGGGATTAAAACCGTACACTACTTCAAAAGGTATCTACTTAGTGGTGTCATGCATTGTTCGGTTGTAGGTGAATTCGATCACTAGTAAGCAGACATCCCAATTAGTTAAGTTCTTGCTCACCATAGCTTGAAGTAGTGATCCCAAAATGCAATTAATTACCTCTATTTAGCCGCCAGTTTAGGGGTGACAAGAAATATTGAATAGTAGTTTGGTTCCCATTCGATGCTATAAGGTCCTCCAGAAATGGCTTAAGAACTTCGGGTCTTTGTCGAAGACTACACTTTTGGGTACGCCGTATAATCGTATAATCATACAATCTCCTATAAGAAAAGAGAAGTAATATTCAAGTCATCGTTAGTCTTAGTACAGGGCACGAAGTGTGCCATCTTACTGAACCTATCCATGATGACCATTATAAGGTCTTTGCTTTGGGAAGTTCGTGGTAGTCTGAGGATAAAGTCCATGCTTAATTCAGTCCATGGCTTCGTAGGAATAGGTAAAGGCATTACTTTCTCTTGCTTAGTGTAGCATTAGCCCTCTTGCACACCACATAACGTTCAATAACTCAATGCACATCTCACCTCATTCTGAGCCAAAAGAAACGACCCTTCAATAGTGCACAAGTTCTTCTTTCCCTAAAATGCCCAGATAGTCCACTATTGTGGGCCTCTCTGATAAGTAATTCTCCTAGTGAGTAAGTTGGTACGAACAATTTTCCTTCTCAAAACAACTATCCTTCCTCGACATGATATTCGTCTATTGTCCTCCCATTGACACATTACGCAAGTATGGGTCTAAAGTGTAGATCCTTAGAATACTACTCTTTGATAGTCGCAAACATAAATAGCTTGGTCTACAGTTCTATTAAAAGCGCATGTCTCCTCAAAAGAGCATCTGCAACTACGTTGCTCTTTCCCTACTTATATTTTATCACAAAATTGAATACTTTAAGGAATTTAGCTTATCTAGCTTATTGCTTTGATAACTTGGTTTGACTTTGGAGGTACCTTAGTGACTCATGATCAATAAATATGACAAATTCTCTCAACAATAAATAGTGCTTCTATACTTGCAGTGCTTAAATCAACGCCAAGAGTTCTTTGTCATACACGAAGTAATTTAACCGAGGTCTCCTAAGCTTCTTACTGTGGAAGGCAATTGGTTGGCCTTCCTGCATCAAGACAACACCTATTCTAATGCCTGATGCATCACATTCTAACTTAAATATTTTCTCAAATTTAAGTAGAACCAATACTAAGGCAAAGGTCAATCTCTCATTGATCTTGACAAAACCCTTCTCCTCCCTTTCTCCCCATTAGTAGTCGATGTTTTTCCTTGTTAGCTTAGTAAGTAGTGTGGCGAAGGTGCTGAAATTCCTTATGAATTTTTTGTAAAACAAAGCCAATCCATGGAAACCTCTCATATTGGGATAAGTAGGAGGAGCTAACTACTGGACAATTGCTCAAATCTTCTCATCACCTACTTGTAAGCCTCTTCCACTTACTACATAGCCTAAGAATACTACTTCCTCCTCTCAAAAACAACACTTTTTGAGGTTGCCGAATAGTCTCTTGGCTTAGAGGACGTTTAATACAGTACAAAGATATTTACAATGACTCGGCCTATTAGCACTGTAAACTAAGATGTCGTCAGAGTTCACCACGACACACTTTCTTATCAAATGTCTCAATACATTTTTCATCAATCTCATGAAAGTGCTCAGGGCATTTGACAATCCAAAGGCTATGACCATCCATTCATAAAGTCCATGTCGGGTCTTAAATGCAGTTTTCCACACATCTCCTGGTCTTATGCAGATTTGATGATAGCCGGACTTCAAATCAATTTTGTTGAAGACTATAGCTTCACTTAGCTCATCCAACATGTCTTCCAATCTTAAGATAAGATACTTGTACTTGATCATAATTTTGTTCATGGCTCGGCTGTCTATACACATCCACTATGTTCCATCCTTTTTGGGTACTAGAAGCGCCAGCACAATACAAGGGCTAAGACTCTCCTTAACATAGCCTCTCGCTAGTAACTCATAGACTTGACATTGGAGCTCAGTAACCTATTTGAGGCTCATTCGATAGGTAGGCTTATTCGGTAGGGCAGTATCGGATACTAAGTCCATGCAGTATTCTGTACCTCGCAATAGGGTAATCCTTCAGGTAACTCTTCTAGGAACAGGTTGGCATACTCATCTAGCAACTCCTTGATCTCTTGAGGTAGTTCATCCCGGTCCTTCAACTCCAATAATTGCTTAACCAACATAAGGGTCAGCTCGTCAGCATTGATGGCTTTTTGAAGTTCGACTCTACTCATCACCAAGGCCTTATTCAATCCTCAAGTAAGCTTAGTTTGTAGCTTTTTAAACCTCACTCAACAGCATCAGGTTCAATATGATCTCCTAACAATCCTTTTCGAACATATACATGTTCCTATAACCGTCATGGATAACTCTCCTATCAAACAAGCATGTTTGGCCAAGTAATACATACAAGGCTCACATAGGCAGCACATCATAGAGAATCTTGTCGGAATAGTTTCCAATTGTGATCAGTAGTAATACTTGCTAGGTGACATGTAGTGCTTCCTCATCACTTAGCCAATGCAACTTGTACAACTTAGGGTATGCAATGGTCGGTAATTTCAATTGCATGACCATTTCAGTTGATGCCATATTGGTGCAACTTCTACTATCCACAATTAACACTTACACTTGGTCACTCACTTTACAAGTGGTATGAAACAAGTTCTCCCTTTGCTTTTCCTCCCATAAGGATTCTAGGTTCATGGTGCATCAAACAACCAAGACCAGCTGATTGAAGTCCTCGGCAAACACTTCCTCCTTAATGAGTTCTTTCTTAGCATCTTCTTTTACGACAGTAATCTCTTCCTTCTTGGGTTCCTCTTTGGTACTCTCTACCTCCAACTTCCAGATGTCTCCTTTAATGACTATTGTCCTTTTGTTTGGGCACTGAACAGCCATATGTTCGAACCCTTAGCACTTAAGGCATTTGATCCAACTCATCTTCCTATTAGATCCCTATCCCTTCTCATAAGTTTAGGTCGACATGTCACTATCAGGTCGGCCTTTCTACTTGACACGGACGTTTACCTTTCAGGTCTACTCGATACTTGACTAAGCTCGGTGATTTGTCTGTCCGGGTTGACTAGTCGGCATCCGGGTCAGTATTTAGCTTCTTCTCTGCCTCTCTACACGTAAAGCTATTCTAATGGCTTCATCCATTATGGTGAATCTTTAGAGCTCCATAATGTCTCGAATATCACCTCTCAATCCTGTGATGAATCTAAAGATTGTTTGCGTTGGGGGCTCCTCCTCTTCACATTGAATCATGAGCATTTGGAATTCCTGTACATATTCATCAACTGTTTGGTCTCCTTATCTCAGCTCCTGAAGTTGGGTAAAAGTGTGTTATAGATAAGTTTCCAATACGATCCTATTTTTGAGTATTCTCTTCATCTTGGGCTAAGTATTAATCTCTTGGTAGCCCTCTTATCTTCTCATAGCTTGGAAATTCTTCCACTACATCGCGGCATATTCAAAATCTTACTTTCTCATAATCTTCGTACTGATAATATTCAAAAATACGCTCCACTTTCTCTTCCCATTCTAAGTATTCATCAGCACTTCTAGACCCATTGAAACTTGAAATCCAAAGCTTCACATGGTCGGAGGCTCTGGATACTCGCACTTACTCCTTTTCTTCATAATACTCTCCCTCATCTTCTTCTTCCAAATTCCCCAAGTCAATTCTCCTTCTTACTCGTCCACTTATTCCTCCACCTCGAACTTGTCGTGCTAGGTTAGCTTGTGGGGTATTTTACGTAGCCTCAGTCGATTGACAAGACAATGCATGAATAGCTCGAGTCAAATCTACCAAGAGGTTAATCACTTTATCAAGTCTTTTGTCAGTGCTTCTGGGTGTTCCCAAAGATTGTCATCCATGGTGAACAACTCTACTATCATCTCCAACACTAATGTTCACACTTGGGTCGATCATTTTCTCCATAGATTCAAAGCTTAAACTTCTTCAAATAGGTGATGTAATAAATGCTTCCACATACCAAAAAAGTAATAGCCAACAAACATGGCAATGAAATGATACAGTAACTTGCTCTGCTTCATACACGCAAAATAGAGTATTAATAGAATTTTGAAAACAAACTACAACTCGAACAAAACCTCCACTTTGATACCAAGGTGATGTGGACTACAACTAAGAACAAACAAGGTTGGTCGTAAGGATGGGTCCAAGCTTGCCGAAAGCTTGAAAAGAGTAATGGGGGAAAGGTACGAAAGAACAATTGATGGATAAAAAGTAAGCAAAAACCCATGAATAGCTCCAGTGGATATGATGCACCAATGGAACATTCGAAGACTTACGGCACAACTCGACATAATACACGAATTGGTCCAATAGGGTTACTTCCACCTAGCTTTGCTCAAGAGTTAGGAGAAGAGTGAGATGAGAGTAAACAAACACAATATTTACGCAAAGCAACAATATCCCGTATGTTAATGATAATCTACTTTTTATAGCTACATGTATAAGGGGTATTTATACTCGAGAATTTAAGGCAACATGATTAAAAGGGAAAAAGACAAAAGGGGCATTTCTTAAGGAAGTAAGGTATAAGATACAAAAGGGTAAAAATGAATAATCAAGGAAAACAATCATTAGTTGTAACAGATTCTACAGATGATTCTATACGCGTGGCAATGTTGTATTAGTGAGGCCATTGGAAGGCACAATCAGATGGCTTGTCCAAGCAAGGGTAACATGTTAGTCCAATCTCTTTCTCGGCATATCGGTAAGGGTGATGCTGAGTAAGTAATTGGTCAGGTATGAGTGAGTGAGGATTGGCTATTGTCTTAGCCTTCCGTTTTTAGGCACACTATCTACAAGAAATAAGGAGTCATTTAGCTCAACATGTAGAATAGGTCAGCAAGGAGGTACTCGGTGTCAGCAGGAGTCAATTAGAATAAGAGAATCAACTGTGCCAGGCTTTCCAACCCTCAGGCTTAGCTGTGGCTCAAAGGCCTAATAGCCTGATTCCTATCAAGAAGAGGCCTCGAAAATTTAAGATAGATGTATAACACTACTGGAACTCTATATACGGGTTATTACATAACCACTCCTTACAACGAATTATTGTGTGACTTTGCAATGTACAACAAGCATGAGGTTTGACATTTTCCCAAGTAATTAGGATATATGTATCCAGTTGTTAAAGGTTTTGAAAGTTTTTCATGATGCTATTAAGATTTTCTTACAAGTTTATAGGCCTAGAGTACACTTGTTCATTATGTTAGCAATCAGTATAATTGGCATGCTACTTTATGGTCGTAAAGACTTGAACTTGCTTGCCTGTGTATATGATATGGCATTGAAGTGGTTATCTTATTATAGAGACATTCCCCTTATTTATCTTATAATAACTATTCTAGATCCTCGTTGTAAAATGAAAGTACTACTGATATATTTGAAAACTTATGATGCTTATATTGAAGATCTAACATATTCCCAAGATCTATACAACTCAAGAACATGGTAAGAAGTGTCCGCAGTGATGGCTAACATAGAGGAGATGCTCGAGTAATACTAACGTTAGTATGGTTTCCAGTCATTAGTCTCTCCTTAACCACTCACTAAGGAATGGCATTACTCATTTATGGGTGAGCAATTACTAGCATAGAAATTGAAGAGATATAGTCTAGTGGGCTATTGTTTAAGCTATAGCACTACACCAATATGAATTTTGAATTCTTCAGAATATCCCCATCAAGAAATTCTATATCTTGGAATGGTGGTAGAGACATACAAGGGACTATCTACTCCTATATCGCATCACCTGTAAAGTACTCGCTGCTCCAACATTAATGGTTATCGTTAAGTAAGCGTTTAGTACAACAAGCCTCATCCTCGACGATTGGCAAGCCTCTCTATCTGTTGTCAATGTTGAAACAAGCACTTACATAGAAAACTAATATAAGGCAGCTTGTAGATGGCAAGAGCTATGTAGAACATCAAGCGAAGAGGATGAGTACTTTAGCGATTGGAACAAATATAATGGAAGCCCAGGCTCAGTCCATGGGTTCTACTCTAGAGCATGAGCAACCATCGCAAGGAGACACATAGTAAGCTTTCTTTTTGCTCCTTTGAAAAAGGTTTTGTCATATAGAAAAATATTTTTTCGCAATTACTCCAAAAAAAAAAAAGAAAAGAAAAACTAAATGGTATGGTTTTCCTAAAAGTAGCGATCTAACCTTAGGATTTTTCAAATTATGACCAAGTGAAATTATTCTTCTTCGAAAAATTTAAATTAGATAATTACATACACTTGGATATTTTTTTTTTTTTTGCCTAATTTAAAATTGATCAACACACTAAAAGTTTTTAAAATGTCCAAACCGAACTATGACAGTTTAATTTCATCTAACGGATACGTAAATACCTTTGAGGTGAACATAAAATTAGTAAAAAAAAAAATTTCCCACCTACCCTTAAATTCTCCAATATTGAACTTTTACAATAATCATGTCAGCTAATAAGGACTACTAAAAGTGGATGGTATTTTATTTCATATTTCTACTCAACTACTATATTACAATCGATCAAATAATTTTTTGTATTATACCAAAATGATTTATAGTTAATAGGGGCATTGTTTTTTATTTATCTATTGTATTTTGATCGATCAGATAATAATTACGTATTATGTTGTACAAATGTACACCTTACATTGTACAATAAGCTTTGGAATGAAGCATAAGTACAAGAGAGGACTGATAATTATTTAAAAGAATACTGATTTGGAAAATTAATAAGAATTTACAAATTATTAATTTCATTGGTTTAAGAAAAAAATGAAATAGCATGTTTAAGGACCAACAAACTGGTTAGGACTGTGATCAGCCAGGCTAGTCACGATTTAACTTAGTAAGTGAGTCTACTTTTGACTTGGTATGTCTATTGATTCTATAAAAATATATATTACAGTACCTAATTTGATAAATAACTTTGTGTAGTATTTTTATTTATATAATACTGTGACTAAATTTGAATAATGATATATTAATATGTAATAGAAATAGTGATGATCGTTACTGTATGTTTAACTTTCCATCACATCATATTGAAGAAGTAGAAGATTTAGCACTTCTTATTTTGGAATCTTGGGCAATCATTTATTCTATTAGAGTAACTTCATTGCTCGTTTCTCGGTTACTCCATCAATGCTTAAGTAACCTTCGAGGCATTCCATGCTGTTTACCATACGAAGCTTCTTCCGTTTCTAAGTAGCCAAGTTTTCTATCAAAGGAACGAAAAAAGCTACTATTTTAATTTTTTTTCATTTTTTATAAATTTTGATTGGTTAAAAATTATGTTAATGGGACCTTAAAATATTATAAAAAATTGTTAAGGAACTTTTATAATAATATTAAGAGTAAAGTGATGAGTTGCTTGAAAATGAATGTTCTTTTATAAGTTGACACGATAATATAGGGAACTTTTAGAGTTCCTATAGGATAAAGATGACCTGATTGTAGCATGTGAAGGTGTGCAGGACGCTAATGTTTATTAGAATTCTCACTTGATGATATGTCTTTCTTTTATCTTAGTGTACAAATTTAATGCTATCCAATAATATACATATTATTACATTGGTTAATAAACTAATACATTTCGAAATTCCATCTAACTGCTTTTTGAATTGAGTATATGTATCTGCTCTTTATTCTTCTTTTGTATGCCTTTATGCTATGAATAGTGTTGATAGGATATTTTGAACTTGGGCCCTTTGGGCCCATGCCAACCTGTCTGAGCTTGTGCTATAGCCTAATTTGCCAATATTAGGCCTTGTTACCTTTATAGTCGACCTCGGTCTCAGCCTACTAAATAACCTATCTGACTATAATAACCTTCAACGGCTAATGGATAGAGGAAAAAGCTTGAGGACCAAGTCAACAACCATAACCCCACAAATCCAAACTACGTTAAGCTCTATACTCCCACTACTCAAGTCATGTGGACATCCTAAAGAGCTACTACTAGTTCTTTAACTTCCAACAACCCTCCTTTATAAATTCCCATCATTATCTAAATGGTAATTGTTATGCCCCGAAGCGACAAAATCACAACATTCTTGCTGTGTAAACCAATCTAAGACAGTAATTGACATTACAATTACTATTGTATATATGATTTACATAAGGCATCAACGATTACCTACTTTGAAGTAAACAGTTCATATAAGAATATTGATAAGATTACATACAGAACTTTAAGTCATGTTTATATAGATATACATATGATCTCGAGATCTCAAGAGATATTTACACATCATGATAGTCTAAAATAAGTAAAATGTTACACGATCAACTCACATATCTATGAGTTATTAACAAAACTCTCAAAACTCTATAGATCATCCAATTAAGTCCTCACTCCCCTAAAGTTCTTCAAAAGGTACTAACCTCTTGATGGTTATAACATGACATTTGGATTGTCACCTATAAGAAAATCTATAAAGATATGAGCAATCAATAGCTCAGTAAGTGGGCATGAAGATATAAGATTAGATAACAACACGAGCATGGTTCTCAAACAAATAATTAAATGCAATGCAACATATAAATGCCATCATACAACATTGTTCGGTCGGTTATGAAATGAGAGAAATTTCATCCACTCTAATCTAGGTTTGAAGAGTTTCAAGCATATGTAATAGCTCACAACTAAACCCAAGTTTGTACACTAGAGGCACCGCTCCTCCTAAGACTATCTTTTGAACCACTGCCATCATTCTTACGATGGCTTCCTCTTTTGTCACTTAACTTGGCCAAGGATGAAGAAGGAACCATTATGCTACAGCGCGATCCCTTTTAAAGGTATTGATATTTAGATGGAGAATCCTAAACGTCCCTGAAAGGTTTCCAATGCATGTCTAATTAAGATGTTTAGTTCATATACAATTAAGTTAAGTTTGGAGTGATCAAACAGTTTCACTTAGTGTAAACCACAGTAAACCATCTTAGCAAAATATTAGTATAAGGCCAAAATTTAGAGACACACAAGCATGCACACAAATAACTACTTATAAACACAATCAAATATAATCCTAAACCTTTAAGTACTATAATATAGTATTTTAAAATACAGTAATGTATTGATCCCAACTTACCTGAAGTCTCCAATTTTCTCACTCAAGTTTGATGCAAGGTCGGATTGTCGTTGCTCGATCTTATAATATAAATATTCTTTTAATATTTATCTTATTACATATAAGTTTCAAATCATAATTTTACTCAGTTGTCCAAGTTTTATATTACTTATAATCGAATTATTTATGATTCAATTTTTGAATTAGTTCCTGAATTACATACTAATTTAACTTTTGGTCACAATTTTCATACATAACCTTACGAATTCCTCCTAATTAATATGTGAAGTTCATCTAACTATATTTGGGTACTCTAAGTCTCTTATTTAGCTCCTAATCAATATTCTAGTCTGTACTGTATACTTTACTCTTGATTTAACATTCGAATTTGCTTCCGATGTGAAAATACCCTACATTTTTAACATAATTTCCTAAATTTATGTTTCAAATCAGATTTATACTATATCTTTATTGTCATAATATTTTCAATTTAACCTAACACATTCGATCCATTAAACTTCCTATCTTCACATATTCCTTTTTATCACATAACATACACATAATACACATATCTAACATCCCCAACACTACAACTAACATCTCTTGTCAGCAATTAATATTTCAAGATGATTAAATACACCCTAAATGAGAATTTTCTTTAAATTAGCATTAAATCATAAAATAAGTCGAAGAAATCATCTTTATTTATGATTTTAAGGCTAAAAAATTAAGTAAAAATTTAGAAAATTAATTTCTAGAAAAAATCTACATAGCAAAATAATATATAACCTAGATAATATATATAAATTTTGGGTGTAAAACAACATCATTAAGGTTATTTAAAACAAAAGCGAAAATCAACTCTAGGTTATAAGGGCAATATATCTTAAGACTTAATTCTATCAAATTGATCTTTTTTTCCTAAATCTATTTACAAAAATACCCCAGAATACCAACTTTCATAATTTTCTACATTAATTTGATATTTTTAATAAATTAGACAAAATTAGATTGAAATTTGGACTTACTAGAATGACTAGCTTGCAGCCACCTCCAACCACCCTCTAAGATTGTTGGCACAACCTAGCATAGGGATCACTGTGTGGTGGTGGTTTTCATTTCGTCTTAGGTGGTGGTCTAGCATGGGTTCTCCTTTATAGCCCTAATTGCACTATATTTTGTCTAATTTTACTAAAACACTCTCTTTTGTTTTAAATTTCTCTCTAGTTTTTCTAAGCTCCCAATTGATCAAAATGAATTATGGTCGGAGTTTGCTGAGTTTATAGGATGGGTTAGGGATTTTTCTTGAATTTTTACTTGCCAAGTGTCCATTTTCTTTCTCCTTTTTCACTTTTAAGTGGTTAATTCTTATTTGCTGAGATTTCATCCTTACTTCCTAGGTTGCTACGCCTATAATCTAAACATTTCTACTCTCTTTACCTATTTTTATTAATTTTCCCTAATTATTTTAGTATTATTTTAACATATATTAGGTATTTTAAGTAATTTCAAGTATTTTTACCTACTCATAAATACATATATAATATAAATATATACTCTTAAATATTATTTATGTTATTTTATGATTTTTACTATGCATATAGTTTATCTTTATAGATTCATTAATTATTAGAACTTATTTTATGTATTTCTGATAAATAACGAGTAATATATGTATAACTTAATATTATAATATTTAATTATTTATTTTTCTAAATCCAAACTAATGGAATCACTTTTACTAATATTTCTAACTTTGTTGTAAAATTTGAGCTTAATTGGACAACTTATGCTATCGCTGTAAATTTCACATACTAACTTTGGAACATCCAATTGTGGGGCTTGTAGTAGCTTACAGTAACTTACTTACACTCTTTGTACACTCAACCTATACGCTAGCTTTTTTGCATTCCTATATTTTCCTTACACATAAAAATTTAACTTAAGTAATGAAGTGGTAATGCTAAATAATACCCCGATGCCCTTTACCGTATGTTCTTTTGTAGGCTCCATATGTAAGCGCAAAGCCTAAATTCATTATACTTTATCGATAGAATCATGTAGATGACATTTTACGCCGTCTATAGGAAAACTAACTCATTCAATACCTAAACACCGCAAACACTTCCTAAACACTTTTCTCACTCGTAATGTTCACTAGGTCTTGTATTGTAGACCTAAATGACCACCCTCTAGTCAAGCAAACCCCTAAGCAGTGTTGACTGGAACAACTAGAGAAGATGCTTGAAGAATTCGCTACTCACAATAAGGAACTACAAGTAAGACTTGATGAAATAGAGATGCAGAGTAAGCACTAGATTACTTGAAGCCTAAGATGCCCATGATGGCTAAGATAACCTACAACAGTAGCAATAGAACAATAGGACATCACAATCCAACCCCTAAGTGCAACAATAGCGAGTGTGGCTTGTGATCACTTACGACAACACACTTGTTGGCAATAACCAGATGGTAGATTCTCATACGGGATTTGCTTATTCTAAGACGCATGGAACTCACTTGGTTGACGATGCTAACCAAAATGAGCTCTACGAGATGGTCAAGAGGCTCTGCAAAAGGTAGGAAAGCAAGGCAATTGAAGGTGCTAGCCTGGTAGCTAGCAACAAAACCCTCTTTATTAAGAGTATTCGAGATAAGGTACTGCCTTCGAACTCCAAGCTCCTAACCTTAGACCAATATGATGGTATGGATGGTCATGATGATTATCACCTCCACTTCCATACCCTTATGAACCTCCATGGTCATGGGAGTGCAATCATGTACAAAACCTTCCCAAGCACTCTAAGGATGGTAGCTCAAACGTAGTTCAACCACCTACCCGAAAACTTCATTAGATCTTTTGACTAGCTCACTTATTGCTTTAGCCTCAACTTCAAGGCTAATAAGCCTCCATCTAAGGACACTATAGATACCCTATTTTTGCCTACTTATTTATTCATTTATTTTATGCTAAGTTTACAAAAAAAAAAATTAAAAATTAAAAAAACCACAAAAAATTAAAAAAAATAACGAAAACCAAAAATAAAAAATAAAATAAGAAATTTCAATAAAAAAGTGCAAAGAATGTGTAAGTTGATTTAGTCTATTGTTTAGGGTTAGATTAGGCAATAATAAAATATGCATTCAATTTAATAAATTTCAAGTCTTTAAATAATTGAGCTTCATTAACAAATACTTTTTTTTAGACCAGTGAAATATAAAGCATATTTTTATCTAATTTATATTGAGTTAAAAAGAAACTTAAGATTTATTAAATGGGTTATGGGTTGTCGTTAATTAATAATTAAGTTAGGCTAAGTCTAACTCAAGATAGAAAGCTTAAATAAAAAATGGAGTTTCTAGAAACATAATCTTGAAAATGAATTAGATTAAATTTTGACTGAATTTAACAAATCTAAATCGAATATTGTTGTATCATATGAATATTAGATTTGTTAAGATTGAATTTTCACAACAAAAAGATTTGAAAGATTCAAGTTCATGGTTTATAAATAGTAGTTTTTGGCTATAAAATTTTTAGAGTTTTGCACAACACACAAACCACAAACCCATACAATTCAAGTCCTATATGACACATACAATACAATTCACACAATTTCAACATACACACGCTACTCTCCTACACACAACACTCACTCACATATCCCTTGCTCACATCACACGCATAACCCTCACATCACTCACTATTCACATCTCCTATTCACATCACTCACGCAATCACTTACTATTTACAATCACACACACATATCTCCTACACATTCACACATTCACATCTCATGGCATCACAACAATCCCATATGATTCCATATTCTTTATCGCACGTCTAGCACTGTCTAGCATACACACTTCACCATATGTCTAGCAATCCATTAACACACACGAACAGCACATTTGCACAACATGAACAATCCAATTCAATCACTGTACGGTACGAACAACCTGATTTGAGTCCATGTATAACCAATCTGAGTCCAACATCACGTGCACAATCTAACCCATTTAGGTAATTGGGTAAAGTGTTTTAGTTATTTATTTATTTTTTAATTAATTGCTTTATTTTACTAACTTAATTTTGGTACAATTTGGTTAATAATTTTAACATAAACTATAAATTTGCAAATTTTTAGATAAGTAGCTTTTTAGATAAATTCATGTTTTTAGTTAAATTGCATTTTTTTAAAATCAAAATTGTCTTTTTTTAGATTTGGTTACATATCTTCTTCGAGATTCATATCTTTGGTGAATATATGTATCTAAATTGCATTTTACATCTTTTTCATAAAATTGTATCTTTTAGATATAGTTACATATCTTCTCTATCCTCTCTGAGATTCATATCTTTTATGAAGATATGTATTTAAATTCAATCTTATGACTTTTTCATAAAATCGCATCTTTTTAGATATAGTTGCATATCTTCTCCGAAATTCATATTTTTGGTAAAGATGTGTATCTAAATTGCATCTTTTAATAGATTCATATAAATCATGCATTTAGGGTTTAGAAAAATCAATTTTTGGCATGTAGTGTTTTTTTTTTTTTAATTAAAAAAATCTTGACTTGAGTCTTTTCAAAAGATTTAGTTAGTTAGGTTTTTTTAAAATAGATTCTTGAGATTAGATCTTTTAGGTTTTTGTTTAAAAAATAATAAATCGTTAAATAATGTAAATTTGGCTTGATTTTTTAAATTAAAAAGAATCAACCCACTAAATTTTTTCTAAAAAAAAAAAGAACTATGTTGGTTTGATCCTGAGTAGCAAATACATAGACACCTTTGAGATAACTATAAAAAATCTTTTTTTTTTTTTTTACATTTTTGTATATTTTTACATAGTTTAGTATTTTAAAAAAATTATAAAAAATAAAAGCCCATTAATTTTTTTTTTATTTTTACATGGTGACTTAGTCTTAATAGGTTAGCCTCCAACCTTAGATCTTCTAGTTAAATTTTCCAAGAAATTATTTTTTAAGAATATTTATAGATTAGTGGATAAATTAGAGTTTTTTTTACCTTAAAACCTTAATTAGACTTTTTACCAACTTAACTAGTTGGCGACTCCAATTGTTTTTTCAAAATATTTTTTAGAAATTGTTTTTCTTTAATTTTATGTTGAATAATTTATATTAAGTGGGCTAAGCTTAATATAAGTTAATTAAGAAAAACCAAAATAAGGCACAACAGACACATCATCTTTTTACTCGATTAGGTAGAAAGAAGGGGATACCCTTTAAGAATATGTGATGCAATTCAATAATACCGTAGTTAAGATCCCTCAGCTTGACTAAGGAGTCACTATCCATGTGCTTAGCTCAGCATCAAACTTTTCAAAGACTTCCTCCAATCAGTTGACAAAAATAAGCCCAAGACCCTAGTCAAATTATGGCAAAAGGCCTATAAGTGTATGGATCAGGTAAGCAGCATTTACGCCAAGCACGAAGTCGACTTAGAGAGGTCAAGTGGAAAGAAGGATAAAGAAAAGAAGTATGTCAAAGACCGCCTTAAAGGCAAGCAACCAAGCCAAACTAATGGGGAGAGCCCTAATAGTAAGAAGCAACCACCACCCTCGCTAATATTTACCCATCATACGCCTCTAAATTGACCCTTCTTCTAAGTTTACATATAGGTTCGAGGAAGAGGTTTACTTTAGAAGCCCATCAAGATGAGGGGGAACCCTAATAATTAAAACTTGAACAAGAATTGCCAGTTCTACGAATACTACTGTCACATAACAAATGAGTCTTTCCAACTAAAGAATGCCCTGGAGTACACCATCTAAAGAGGCTTCTTTAGAGAATACATGGCTAATGCCAATGATGGCAAAGAAAGGGTACCTCAGAGGTGACCAACTAAAGATACCTAAGAAGAAGAGAATAATGATCATCAAGATAACCAAGCCCCCAATGGCATCACCAACATCATAGTTTGGGGAAAGAGAAGGTTGTATACCTAGGAAACCAATTGAGTTGTAGCAACTTGACCAACGCATTGTCAAAGGTGATGGCAATACCAAAGAAGAGGCAAAGGTGGCATACCTTTATCTCCTTCTCTAATGAGGACCTTGAGAGGGTTGATACCCCTCATCAAGATGCCCTTGTAATTAGGGTAAGGATTCAGGGCTTCGAGGTCCTCAAGATCATGGTAGATACTAGTAACTCCACTAACATCCTTTTCAAGCACACATATGACAAAATGTGGAAGAAGTTGCTAGTTTAGATGAAAATGCCAATTTAGATGAAGCCATGCCACCATGATTTGATTGACTTCAATAAGGAAACTATTAAAGTTAAGGGCATCATCAGCTTACACATGGAGCTAGGCGACGGTGACAATGTTGCCAGTCAACCAGTGAAGTTTGTGGTAATAAATTGCCTATCCCCCTACAAAGCTATTTTAGGAAGACCAAGCCTCACAAGTTTCAAGATCATCATGTTGTCCCTCCATTCAAAGGCTAAATTTCCTACCCTAGTTTGAAGGCTAAATTCCCTCTCCTAACCGGAGTAGGAATATGCAAATGTGATTAAAAGCTTTATGTGAAGGTTGCCTGAAGTGATGGTGCCTTCACATTAGAAACAAGCCTATAGGAGAAGTCAGTTGAGAGAGGTGAGCTAAGTGAGAGATGGAAGATGTTTAGATCAATGCCACCTTCAATCAGACTATGAAGGTCAGGGTTGAGACACATCCCGAGCTAAAGCAGGAAATTGTCCAACTCTTGCAGGCTAATTCAAATTGCTTCACCTAGTTGCCATCAGACATGCTTAATGATCGACTTAGCAACCTATAGCCTCAAGATTGATGAAAAGGTCAGGTCCATCAAGTAGAAGAAGAGGCATTTTGCCTTAGAATAGTAGACCGAAATCAAGAACAAATGTAAAAGCTACTGAAGGCAAGCTTCATATAAGACAAGTACCCGACCTGGTTAGCCAATGTTGTGCTAGTCATGAAGAAAAATGGGAAATGGTAGATGTGTGTCGAATACATTGACTACAATAAAGCTTACCTGAGGATTGCTTCCTTCTCCCTTAGATAGACTAGTTGGTTGACTCTATGTTGGGACCTACTTTACTAAGCTTTATGGATGCTTTTTCGAGTTACAATAAGATCAAAATGGATTCGAAAGATGAAATCTACACCTCCTTCATCATGGACTTTGAAACCTATTGCTATATGGTTGTGCCTTTCGACCTCAAAAATGCTAGGGCGACATATCAGCGAATGGTGACCATATTGTTTAAGCCCCAGCTTGGGCAAAACATGGAAGCATATGTAGACGATATGATTGCCAAGGGCAGGTAGCCTAGCGAATACATCAAAGATCCGTAGGACGATCTTTTAGAAGAAAGTTCATTTACTCAAAGATCTTCGAGAAGAGTAAGTCTCGGATAGGCTCATATTAGTTGGGTATGCCTCTTTCATAAGCTACTTTTTAGAAGGTCTTCAAAGTAGATATGCTCATCTTCTAAAAAGGACCATACTTTTTTTTTTTTATGGTTAGGTGGCATAGAAAGGAGAGTTGGCCCCAGTTTGCCATAATTAGTCCTGAGATAAAGCAAAGAATACTAAAGAAAAGGATTTGTAATCGAAAGGTAATTTTTTTTTCACATGGGATTTCATAGAAAAAAATGGTAGATAATCGAATTACACAAAAACAGAGGCATGTAATATTTTATGGATAATTGCATTTTCAAGTAGGCCATAAATGTTTCTTCATCCTTCTTGACTCCTTGACAAGCTGCAAGGAGGATAAAATGGGAACACTAATCAACTAGCTATATGCTTAACATGTGTAAGTCAAACTATGTTTGTGATCCATTTTGTTCACCTAGTTATGGCCCAATCTAATGATACAAAAACTGCTTTCTATCTTAGAGCAAAATTTGGTTCATGACCACATGAAAGATTTATAAGAGGCCTTTAACAAGATGAGAAAGTTTGATATGAAGTTAAACCCTCAAAAGTACGTATTTAAGGTCGCTTCTTGTAAGTTCTTGGTCTTCATGATCACCCAGCACAAGATCGAGGCCAATCTTAAGAAGATTAAGGCCATCAGGGACATGAAGCCTCCTACCAAGGTTAAGGAGGTTCGAAAGCTCACCAACATGGTAGTTACACTGAGCAAGTTTGTCTCTAAAAGTATAGATAGGTGCGTAGAGTTCTTCAAAATCCTTAAAAATCCTAAGGGTTTTAAGTGGACTCCCTAATGTTAAGTGGCCTTCAAGGAGTTATAGGACTTCCTAGTGTACCCACCTATCTTTTCAAAGCCCGTACCAAGAGAAGACCTCTACCTATACTTGGCAATTAGTGATAGGGCACTTTCATCTATATTGGTCAAGGTAGAAGGAAAACAACATAACCCCATGTACTATGTGGGCTATATGCCTCAAGGGCTCGAGGTCTTGTACTCCAAGGTAGAGAAGTGTACATTAGCAATAATGATCTGTACACGTTGTGATGTGGACTACAACCAAGAATAAATAAGGCCAGTCGTAGGGATGGGTCAAAGCTTGCCGAAAGCTTGAAAGGCGTAATAGGGGAAAAGTGTGAAAGAACAACTAATGGATGAAAAGTAAGCAAAAACCCATGAACAGCTCCAGTAGATAAGACGCACTAAGGGAACTTCTGAGGACTTATAGCATAACTCAATATAACACATGAATTGGTTCGGTGAGGTTACTGGCCACCTAGCCTTGCTCAAGGGTTTGGATAAAAGTGAGATGAGAGTAAACAAACACAGTGTTTACATAAAGGAAGAATATCCCACATGTTAATGATAATCTACTTTTTACAACTACAAGTATAAGGGGTATATATACTCAAGAATTTACGGTAACATGCTTAAAAGGTAAAAGACAAAAAGGGCATTTCCTAAGGAAGTAAGGTACAAGATACAAAAGAGTAAAAATGAATAATCAAGGAAAATAATCATCAGTTGTACCAGATTCTATAGATGATTTTATATACATGGCAGTGCTATATTAGTGAGGGCGTTGGAAGGTACGGTCAAATGGCTTGTCCAAACATGGGTAGCATGTCAGTCTGGTCTCTCTCTCGGCATATCGGCAAGGGTAATGCCAACTAAGTAATTGGTTAGGCATGAGTGAGTGAGGATTAGTTGTTATCATGGCATTCCATTTCTAGGCACACTATTTGAGAGAAATAGGGAGTCATTCGGTTCAGCATGCAGAATGGGTTGGTAAGGAGGTACTTGGCCTCGATAGGAGTTGGCTGGACTAGGAGAATCAGCTATGCTAAGCCTTCCAGTCCTTAGGTTTAGCTGCGGGTCAAAGGCCCAGTAGCCTGATTCATATCATTCCTTTTGGGTTGATTTGGATTTAGGATCAAATTCGACTGGTCTTCAATTAGCTCTCCATCGGGGTGATAGGGACTGAGGTTAGCAATATTGAAGGTATCAGAGGCCCTATAGTCCTCTAGCAGCTCCAATCTGTAGGTATCATCGTTGATCTTTTGGGGGATTTTGAAGGGTCCTTCAGCCCTTGAAGATAGTTTGTTCCTCCTCTTGTTCGAAAACCTCTTCTTACTAAGGTGTAGCTACATTAAGTCTCCTAACTGAAAATGTTTGGTCGTCTTGCCTTTGGTCATTTCTCGCATACGTCGAGCGGCTTGATCGATGTGCCGAGTCACTTTATCGTAGATGTGCTTAAGGGAATGTACTCTGGCTCTTACTTCAGGGTCTTATTACATAGGCACGGGTACTGGGGTATGGTCAAGGGGTAACTCAAGATTAAAACCATACATCACTTCAAAGGGTGTTTGCTTAGTGGTGTCATGTACTATTCGGTTGTAGGTGAATTCAACCACTGATAAGTAGATGTCTTAATCAGTTAAGTTCTTACCCACCGTAGCTCAGAGCAGTGATCCTAAAGTGCGATTAATCACCTTTATTTAGCCGTCAATTTGGAGGTGACGAGAAATACTAAATAGTAGTTTGGTTTCCATCCGATGCCATAAGGTCCTCCATAAATGGCTCAAGAACTTCGCATCTCTATCGAAGACTACACTTCTGGGTACGCCGTATAACCGTACAATCTCTTGTAAGAAAAGAGAAGCAATAGTCGAAGCATCGTTAGTCTTGATATAAGGCATAAAGTGTGCCATCTTACTAAACCTATCCATGACAACCATTATAGAGTCTTTGCCTAAGGTGGTTTGTAGTAGTTCGAGGATGAAGTCCATGCTCAATTCAGTCCTTGGCTTCGTAGGCACTTAGCTTTCCTTTGCTTGGCGTGGCATTTAGCCTTCCTGCATACCATACAACTATCAATAACTCGATGCCCATCTTGCCTCATTCTCAACTAAAAGTACGGCCCTTTAATAGTTCACAAGTTCTTATTTCCCCAAAATGCTTGAATAGTCCACCACTGTAGGCTTCTCTGATAAGCAATTCTCTCAGTGAGCAAGTTGGTACACACAATTTTCCTTCTCAAAACAAGTATCCTTCCTCCACATGATATTTGTCCATTGTCCTCTCATTCACACATCGTGTAAGTATGGGTCCAAAGTGTGGATCCTTAGAATACTGCTCCTTGATACTCACAAACCCAAACAGTTTGGTCTGCAATTCTATTAAAAGCGCATGTCTCCTCAAAAGAGCATCTATAACTATGTTGCTCTTTCTCTGATTATATTTTATCACAAAATTGAATCCTTCAAGGAATTCAACCTATCTCGCCTGCTAGTTTGATAACTTGGTATGACTTCGAAGGTACCTTAGCGACTCATGGTCAGTAAATATGACAAATTCTCTTGGCAATAAATAGTGTTGCCATACTTGCAATGCTCGAATCGGTGCCAATAGTTTTTTGTTATACACGGACTAATTTAACTAAGGTCCCCTAAGCTTCTCACTATAGAAGGCAATTGGTCGGCTTTCCTACATCAGGACAACGCCTATTCCAATGCTTGATGCTTCACATTCCAACTAAAATATTTTCTCAAAGTCAGGTATAACCAATATCGGGGCGAAGGTTAATCTCTCCTTGATCTTGGCCAATTCCGCCTACCTAAAGGGCGGAAGAAGGACACTCTTTGAGAGGCAAGAGGAAGAGTTTATTGAGCTTTTTTGGTCATAACTCCTCTCCTCCCTTTCTCCCCATTGGAAGTTGGTGTTCTTCCTTGTTAGCTTAGTAAGTAGTGTGGCGAGGGTGTTGAAATTCTTAATGAATCTTCTATAGAACAAAGCCAGTCCATGGAAACTTCTCATGTCGTCATAAGTAGTAGGAGTAAGCCACTAGACGATTGCTCGGATCTTCTCACTGTCCACTCATAAGCCTTCTCCACTTACTACATAGCTTAAGAATACTACTTCCTCCTAGCAAAAACAACACTTTTTGAGGTTACTAAATAGTCTCTCGATTCAAAGGACGTTCAATATGTTACGAAGATATTTATAATGACTCGGCATGTTGGCACTATAAACCAGGATGTCGTCAAAGTACACCACGACACACTTCCCTATTACATGTCTCAACACATGTTTTATCAATCTCATGAAAGTGCTTAGGGCATTCAACAATCCAAAAGGCATAACCATCCATTCATAAAGTCTATGTCAGATCTTAAACGCAGTTTTTCACTCATCTCCTGGTCTCATGCAAATTTGATGGTAGTTAGACTTCAAATCAATCATGTTGAAAACCATAGCTCCACTTCAACTCATCTAGCATGTCCTCCATTGTCGGTATAAGATACTTGTACTTGATCGTAATTTTGTCCACGGCTTAGCTGTCTACAAACATCCACCAAGTTCCATTCTTTTTCGGTACTAGAAGTGTCGGCACAGCATAAGGGCTAAGATTCTCCCTAATATAGCCTCTCTTTAGAAAACTCATTAACTTGACGTTGGAGCTCAGTAACCTATTTGGGACTTATTCAATAAGCAAGCTTATTCAGCAAGGTAGCGCCAGGTACTATGTCAATGTAGTTTTCTATGCCTTGGAGTTGGGGCAATCCTTCTAGTAACTCTTATGGGAACTGGTCAATGTACTCATCTAGCAACTCCTTGATCTCATAGGGCAGTTCACCCTACTCCTTCAACTCTAATAATCGCTTGACCAACATAAGTGTCAACTCGTCAACATCGATGGCTTCTCAGAGTTTAGCTTTACTCATCACTAAGTCCTTCTTTGATCCTTAAGCAAGCTTAGTATGTAGTTTGTTAACCTAATTCAGCGACATCGAGTTCAATATGATCTTCTAGCCATCCTTTTTAAACATGCATGTATTCTTGTAGCCATCATGGATAACTCTCCTATCAAATAGCTATGTTCGATTGAATAACATGTGCAAGGCACACATAGGTAGCACATCATAGAGAATCTCGTCGGAATAGTTTCCAATTGTGATCGGTGGTAGTAATTACTAGGTGACATTTAGTGCTCCCTTATCACTTAACTAATGCAACTTATACAGCTTAAGGTATACAATGGTCGACAATTTCAATTACGTGACCATTTCGGCTGATGCCACATTGGTACAACTTCCTCTATTTACAATTAACATTCTCACCTAGTCCCTCACTTCACAAGTCGCATTAAACAAATTCTCCCTCTACTCCTCCTCCCGTAAGGGTTCTAAGTTCATGGTGCATTAGACAATCAAGACTAGCTTATTGAAGTCCTAGGCAAATACGTCCTCCTCAATGAGTTCTTTCTCAGCATCTTCTTTCATGGTAATGATCTCTTCCTCCTCGGGTTCCTCATTTGTACTCTATACCTCCAACTTTGAGACGTCTCCCTTAATGACCATTGTCCTTCGGTATAGGCACCAAGCAGCCATATGTTTAAACCCTTGGCACTTAAAGCATTTGATCCAACTTATCTTCCTACCAAATTCCTTTCCCATCTCATAAGTTCGGGTTGGCATGTTACTATCAGGTTGGCCTTTTTGCTTGGCTCGGACATCCACCTTTCGGGTTGACTCGGTACTTGACTGAGCTCGGTGACTAGTCTGTCCAGGTCGGCTAGTCAGTGTTTAGCTTCTTCTCTACCTCTCTACTCGTTAGGCTATTCTAATGGCTTCATCCGTTGTGGTGAATCTTTAGAGCTTTACAATGTCCTAAATATCACCTCTCAATTTCGTAATGAATCTAGAGATTGTTCGCGCTGGGGGCTCCTCTACTTCACATCAAATCATGAGCATTTGGAATTCCTATGCATATTCAGCAACTGTTTAGGCTCCTTATCTCAACTCCTGAAGCCGAATATAAGTGTCTTACAAATAAGTTTCCAATACAAACTTGTTTCTTAGTATTCTCTTCATCTCAGGCTAAGTATTAATCTCTTAGTAGCCCTCTCGCCTCCTCATAACTTGGAAATTCTTCCACCACATCACAGCATATCTAAAGAACTCAACAGTAGCAGTTCTCACTTTCTTGTAGTCCTCGTACTAATAATATTCAAAAACACGCTCCACTTTCTCTTCCCATTCTATGTATTTATCAACACTTCCAAACCCATTGAAACTTGAAATCTGAAGCTTCACATGGTCAGAGGCTTTGGGTACTCGCACTCGCTCCTCTTCTTCATAATACTCTCCTTCATCTTCTTCTTCCAAATTCCCTAAGTCAATTCTCCTTCTTACTAGTCCATCTATTCTTCTACCTCAAACTTATCAAACTGGGTTCTGACCTCTAGCAACTTGTGGGGTGTTTTGCGCAATCTTAGTTGGTCGACAAGACAATGAATGAACAGATCGAGTCAAATTCTCCAAGAGGTTAGCCACTTCATCAAGTCTCTCATCAATGCTTCTGGGGGTTCCCTAAGACTATCGTCCATGGTGAACAACTCCACTATCATCTCCAACACCTATGGTCACTCTTGAGTCAGTCATTTTCTCCACAAATTCAAAGCTCAAACTTCTTCAAATAAGTGATATAACAAATACTTCCACACACTAGAAAAGTAACAGCTATCAACCACGACAATCAAATGATATAGTAACTTTCTTTGCTTCATACACACAGAATAGAGTATAAATAGAACTTGGAAAACAAACTACAACTCAAACAAAACCTCAGCTTTGATACCAAAATGATGCGAACTGCAACCAAGAATAGATAAGGCCAGTCATAAGGATAGGTCTAAGCTCATCGAAAGCTTGAAAGGAGTAATGGAGGAAAGGTATGAAAGACCAACTGATTGATGAAAACTAAGCAAAAACTCACAAACAGCTCCAGTGGATATAATGCACCAACGAAACTTTCGAGGACTCACAAAACAACTCGATATGACATACGAATTGGTCTGGTGAGGTTATTGGTCACCTGGCCTTGCTCAAGGGTTAGGATAAGAGTGAGATGAGAGTAAACAAACACAGTGTTTACACAAAGGAAGAATATCCTATATGTTAGTGGTAATTTGCTTTTTATAACTATAAGTACAAGGGGTATTTATACCTAAGAATTTAAGGTAACATGCTTAAAAGGAAAAAGATAAAAGGGTATTTCCTAAGGAAGTAAGGTATAAGATACAAAAGGGTAAAAATGAATAATCGAGGAAAATAATCATTAGTTGTAGCAGATTCTACAAATGATTCTATATATGTAGTAATGCTGTATTGGTGAGGCCATTGGAAGGTAAGATTAGATGGCTTGTTTGAGCAGAGGTAGCATGTCAGTCCAATCTCTCTCTCGGCATATCGGCAAGGGTGATGTCGAGTAAGCAATTGGTCAGGCATGAGTGAGTGAGGATTGGCTGTTGTTTTGGCCTTGCATTTCTAAGCATACTATCTACGAGAAATAGGGAGTCATTCGACTCAGCATGCATAATGGGTTGGCAAGGAGGTACTTAACTTCGGTAAGAGTCGGTTAGGGTAAGAAAATCTGTCGTGCTAAGCCTTATAGTCTTCAAGCTCGGCTGTAGATCAAAGGCTTGGTAGCCTGATTCTTATCATGTTGGCTTCAACCTTACTTCTAAGGACACCAAATCATTGTACTGATAAACTAGTTGCTCCATATACTTCTACAAAAGTCCAATGCTTTTGGTAAGATGGTTAAGTATGTGCTAAAGCTGAGTATGTATGGAATTTAGTATTAGCTGCAAACAACCTATAAAGCATAGGTACTAGTGGATTTTATCATGAAATACACTAGAGAGGAAGAAGCATCGCTTAGAGATGACAAACAGTTATGGACTCTCTACGTCCAATGATAAACCTAATATAAATTATAAAGATATGGAAACAACTTGGATCACTAGCTAAGGCACCTAAATGATGGTTCTTCTATATTCGAAGGAGGAAGTGAGGGTTTAGTGCTCTCTTCACCATATAAGACTACCGTTTGTTTTTCTCTTAAGTTTGAATTTGACACAAGTAATAACAAATCAGAGTACGAAGCATTGATAACTAGTCTCAAGCTAGCTAAGGAGATTGGTGTTGAGTACCTCAAAGTATTCTCGAACTCCATGCTTATTGCCAGCAAGTTTGAGGCAAATACGAAACCAGGGATGATACCATGGCAAAATACTTGGACAAGGTATGGCAAAGTACTTCGATAAGGTGAAGAGTCTCTTGACTAAGTTCCCTTTGTGGAATATTACAAAAATTCCTTGAATTGAGAACTCGATAGCTTATTAGCTGTCTAAACTCGCCTCTACTAGAGTCAAGAGGCTAGAGGCGAAAGATAGAAAGATAATCATTGAGTACTTACTAGAGAAAAGCATCAGCTCTAGCAGAGTTGAGGTCCTTGAGCTTAATGCAGTGCTAGCAAAGCCGAATTAGATGGTCTTCATAAAAAACTACTTAGAGTAGGGTACGTTACCACCTAATAAGATGAAGGCCAAGAAATTGAGATACCAGGCCACCAACTACACCATAGTTGATGACATCTTATATTAAGGAGGGGTCAACCTTCATATGCTCAAATGCATCCAACTCATAGAAAGGTTGCATGTTATGGAAGAGTTACATGTTGGAGTGTACAGTAATCACTTCCAATCACAAGTCCTCTATATCTGAGCATTATGACTCAAATAATATTAGTTGACCATGAGATAAGATGTAAAGGCCATAGCCTAGAAGTGTCCCTAATGTTGAAACGTGTTTCGATCACATATGCCTCCAACTCCAATCTTTAACCCCTATAAAGTCCTTGGCCTTTACTTAGTGGGACATTGACATTTTAGGCACCTTCCTAAAGGCCTCTAGAGGATGGCAATTTAATATAGTGGCTATCGACTACTTCACTAAGCAGGTCAAAATTTGAGGCCATTGCCAAGATACTGAAGAGGAGTATAGAATCCTTTTTCCATAACAACATCCTCTCTAGGTTCAAGGTGCTATACACCCTTATCATGAACAATGGGCAATAGTTCAACAACCCTAAGTTTAAGGAGTTTTGTGCCATGCATCATATCCAGCCTTACTTCACCTTGGTTGTACACCCCCAATCCAATGGTTAGGTTGAGATAACTAATAAGATCATCCTTGACAACATCAAGAAGAGGGTCAATCAAGCATGAGGTAGATGGGTAGATGAGCTGCTAAAAATCTTGTAGGGATACAAGACTACTCACTACACATCTACAAGCAAAACACCATGTCATTTAGCCTTTAACCAAAGTAGCCCTCCCTATAGAATTGAAGCTTCCCAACATCAAGACAAAGTCATTCAATTCCCTTTTGAACGAATCCCTTCTATAAGCCAGCATGGATACAATAGAAGAGATCTAATACCTTACTATAGCTCAGTTAGTTACCTATCAACATAAGGCAACCAGATATTATGACAAGAAGATCCAACAGAAAGAATTCACGATGGGAAACCTGGTCTATTGAAAACACCATGCCACTGGCTCATACGAAGGATAAGAGAAGGTAGCCCCCAATTGAGAAGACCTGATCAAAGTTAGAGAGAATCTAGGGAATTAGGCATATAAGCTAGAAAAAGTGGATGGAGAACTCATCCCATGCATGTAGAATGCCAACAATTTGTGCCTTTATTTCAATTAAAGCATTGTAAATATGCTTGTATTTTTCATGAATTATTAATGAAATTACATTCCTTGAACTTGTTATGCATCTTCTTTTATTCTAGTTTCCTTCTTAATTAGTCCTAGCCTATCTTGGGTGAACGAACCCACAAATTGTTAAAAGTCTTCAAAAAGACTCTTAACTCGTATGCATATTTAGGCTTAGGTAGGTTGGAACACCACCAACCCAAACCCCTATCACACTCTAAATTAGGGAGCTATAATAGCCCTATCGTATAAACCAACCTAAGTTAGAAGCAAGTCACTTTAGAAGCCACTAACATAGATATAGTTTACATTAAGCCTTTACCACTTGACAGCTTTAAGTCATCCAATTCAATACCTGTTTAGTATCAACATAAGGTACAACTTTCTAAAATACTATTGAAAGAGTTTATGTGGTGTAAAAGCTTGGGTAGAAAAAAAATTTTATAAATAACTTCAAAAAATGACATCAGTAAGAATTTATAAAAGTCTACAAGTTTATAAATATAGTACCATAACAATAATTGAAAACTAGAGGTTCCTTTAAAGAGATACTATTAGTTTTCCTAAGGAGTTAGTAAAGTTAATAAATAAAATAAGAATCTAACTAATTAGTCTTGAATCTCACACCTCGACCTTATTTTCTACACTACTAGAACATAGAGTAGTATTGGTTTATCTACTGGGAAACTTAGAAAACAACTATAGGAGAATGAGTGACAACTTGCTCAGTAAGTGAGTGGGATACAATAGCACATATCCTACACAGAGTAACCAGGGTTCTTAAGCAAGGTTAATTAGATGCTATGCATATTCAAGCAAATATCATCACACAACATTGACTCGTCATTGTGAGATCAAAGAAATTGTGCCCACTTTAATTCGGGTTTTGAAGAGTTTCACACCACACACTTAGTAGATTGAAACCAAACTGAGGTTTGTGAAATGGAGAAATACGCCCCGCTCGAGATTACCTTTGAACCATGGTCCCTAACTTTATCATAACCTCCTCTCTTATCACTTAGTTCAACTAAAGGTGAGAAATGACCATTTCTGCTATCCTCATTAAAGAGTTCGTATTTGGCCAAAGAAACCTAATCATTTTCCCCTAGTGGGTTGCAATGCAAGTTTGATTAGTAGTTAAATTAAGTTTGTGCTAAATTGCTTTTGGGGTGATTAAGCAATTTCGAACAATTCAATCTAACAATATCATAAAGCAACCAATACATAAATTCCAGCATACTCAATAACAAAACATTATTCATGCACACATATTGCATGCATACAGGTAACTATCTTACAATCACAACTAAGATATATACTCAGGTCTCTAAGTATCATTAAATAATACTTGAAGGTGTAGTAAAGCACTAATCCCACTTACTAGGACTTGTGATGCTTGATGGTTTTGATAGTTGATCTCATCCACTTTCATTGTTTACCCTAAAATAATCAATATAATTATTTTAGTTTTACTAAATATAAAGTTAAATTAGTCAATTTCATAATTTAAGTGTGGCTATGACTTATCTCTAACAAGTGGTGTAAGCTTTATATTAAGTTCCAACTTGCTGCTAAAGTCTTTGAATAAGGTTCTAGAAGCTCACCTAATACTAAGTCTCAATCTCAGAACCTTCTGACTAAGTCTCTAAACAAGACCTTGAAGTTATTTTCACTAAGTATTTCACACTAACCAACCCTTTAATCAAGTCTTTCCAACTACATTTCCATTACCAAATACTTCACAAACAAGCTTATGATGGGGTTTAGTTAATTCCATCTTACTATCCAACTTTTTGATCAACCTTCTAATCTAAAGATTAAGTCCCTCTCTTTACAAACCAACCCTCTCAAGCTGTTTCTAAAATGATTTCATTTGAGCTTTTTAAATCAACTAATATTCTAATCAAGTCTTAGAACTCAATACAATCACCCTTCTTTTACCAAATAACTCCTTAAGTAAAGCTCCTATTTATTTAGAGTGAAAGTCCTTTCATCCACCAAGCCTTTTGGACAAGTTTCTGAAGTCATTTCAACCATGTTTATTTTACCAAATGCAATAATCTTAATCAAGACTCTGATATGATTATAATCTAGATCCTTGCACCAACTAATCGTCTGATGAAGTATTGGAATAATGAATTTAAGTCATTCTTTTATCAAATCAACCATTTGAACATGTCTCTAATGTCTTTACAACTATGCTTATTTTATCAAATAGCTTCTCAAATAAGGCCCTAACAAAGTTATAATTACAATCCTTTACTATCTATCCTTCTGATCAAGTATCTGAACTAGGAATTAAATCCCTTTTCTACTAGTTTAACTATCTAAAGAACTCTCTGAACAGAATCAATTTATGCATTTACTCCTAATGACTTGCCCTAACATCCTATTCCAGTTTTCAAGCATGATAAAACATGATCATACAACAAATTCTTCATACTTATAATCACCATATCATCCATTCTTCTAAATCCATATACCCTTAGCTTAATGCATGTAAGCCATAACCAATGATTTGTACATACATCAAATTCCATTTGATCCCACTAACTCCAAATCATTCTTTACAATAGAACACATCTTATATGAACTCTAGAATTGGTATAATTGAATTTCCTTAAAGCTAATTACACAAAAAGTTCCCAAAAATAGCATTTTTTCACCAAATTTAGAGGTTAGAAAATTAACTAAAAGTTATAGAAAATAGTTTTGGCTAAAATCTTTTCGTAGGATCTAAACATGTAATATAAGGAAGCTTTAGAAAATTTTTGGTTCAAAATAATAACAAGAGGGTCATTCATATCAACTTTAAAAATTGCTTAGTTTTGCTTGATTTCTTAAAGAGATCATATACTCACTTGAAATTTGTACAAACTAATATTTTTATTGAAGAATACATATAAAAATATTTCAAAATAAAAATTTCTAGAATTTTTAGCCATAATTGTACTATTTTTTATGAAATATGGAAAATCGGGTGAAAAATTGGACTCACTGAAAGTTAGCCTTCCAACCACCAAAGTCCGCCACCAACATGTCAGTACGCTGAGACACCATCACCATTGTTGGCCAGTGGTGGTAGTTAGCTTCCAAATTCTCTCCAAACATGTGTTCTCTAATTCTTCTCGGTATGTACAATTTTGATCCTAAATGTTTCCCAAAACTATTTCTTCATGATCTACTCTATCTTATATTTTTTTCTAAGCTCCCTAAAGCTTGTTTAAAGTTTTGGTGAAAAAGGGTGACAATTCCTAAGCTTGTAAAGTGAGAAATGAATTTCTCTCTCCAAATTTTGGCTTAAATACCCTAAGTTTAAACATAACCAAGTGTCTTTAGCCTTGATTCTTCAATCAACAGCTAGCTCCTTCCATTACCATGCCTAAATCCATTGCGTGCTTATTGGTTCCACAATTTTTTTAATAATTTTTTAGTATTTTTCCCATTATTTTTAGCTAACTACACATATTTTTAGGTATTTTCAATATCTGCAGGTATATAATAATTATATATATACATATATATGTATATATATATACACCCTAGGTATACTTAATATATTTATATATTATTTTATGCCATATTGAAATTTTAAGGTGTAAATAAATAAAGTTTGGTAATTTTTCATCACCTAATTTAAGAGTTTAAGATGGGTAAATTATAATATAATGTAATTTAGTAAAATTATCTAGTTTTAGTTATAATAATATTATTTTATTATATTTCTATATTTCGAGACTCATTGTATGTTATTGTCTAACTCATAGGATCCATACATGAAGTATTATCCTATTCAATTAACTTTCATGTACGCTCTAACTTATTTACTTTGAATAACTACGTAAAACTACGAGGCTCACAACCCTAATAGGGTAATCTTAGTAAAAGCGAACACCCCTTACATGATCGAGAAACTCCCACAGTGCCTATTAAAACACCACCAGCTTAACCTCCAAAGTAACTTAAGCTTCCAACGATCAAATGGTCTCCTCTGGGAGAGCAACCCTAGCTCTTCCCTAAGCATAATGATCTAAGCTACTATCAGCTGAATGATCTCCTCTAGAAAAGCAACCAAAGCTCTTCCCTAAGTATAACAACTTAAGTAACTAACAGTTAAATGGTCTACATTGGAAAAGAAACACCAATTCTTCCTAAAGTAGAGCAACCTTAGCTATTGAGAACTAAATGGTCCTAAAAGCGAAGTTACACTAACCCTTTAACTAAATCCACTAAGCATAAAAAAGTTAGAAACTTGAAAGCAAAAATAGAAGCACAAAGTATATATAAACCTAAATTTTCCATTGCAAAGGTTCAATTCATTTATAAAGTTGAAGACCAGTACACCAACATAATCAATATAACCATTCTCTACAAACAAGAAGAAAGATAAGTATTATTGATATGCAAAAAAGTAAAAAGAAGAAAACAATAGCTTGTCACTTCAGATCATCTAACTTTAGAAGTTCAAAGAAATCTAAAGTGCCAATTCTCTTAGATGGTTAATCTATAAGAGCTAGAGGATCTTAAGCTGAGTAGGGGGGAAGAGGAGCCTCTTTGCTTTAAACTATAGGAGTATCACCCTAAGCTTGATCCTTCTCCTTGATGCCTTAAGAGGTGATCTCCTGTAGAGCTATTAAGGTTGAAGAAAGTGTAAGGGCATCCTAGATGGCCTTTGATAAGGGTACGTAGGTGAACATAGGAACTGTGATATTACGCGTAACTAAGGGGTAAGTCCAAACCTTGAGATTGTCTAAAGAATAAATGATAGTTGAAGGGTTGAGTAGGGGGGTTCTCATGCATTGATGGTGAATATGATGCATCAATGTATAATACAAGCTCATGTCGCACTCGATATGATGTACAAATGTGGTCGAAGATTACTCACCACTAATCTACACTTATGATGAATCAGATAAGAGTAAACGAGAGTAAGCAAGAGACACTTAGCTCATACAAGAAAGGAATGTCTAAGCATCAATGTCATTAACTGTTGTGGTTATTACAATTTATAAGTATTTATATAACCTGATTAGGGTAAGTCCTAAGTTAGTATAAATTACAAAAAAAAAAAAAAAAGATCCCTATCAACAAGAAAAAGGAATAATTTACATGGGTAGAGTTGTAATTAGATAAAAAGAGGAATATTCAATTACAAAGGATAGTATGGATGTAAAAAAAAAAAAATAATGTACATGTCAACTGTCCTTTATGTAGTCCTAATGATGCTATTTGCTAAGCAAAGCAGGTTCATCGTAGATTAGGTTAAGGTAGGTAACTCAATAAGTAAGATGTTCCAGATTAAGGAAGGGCTGGTTTAAGAGGTGGTCCAATGTTAGCTTGGCTTTGATAAGTCAGCTCAGGGTAGGGGTCAGCTTGGCCTCAATAATAAATTAAGTTAGCAATATACGGGTTCAGTGCTTAATCCTAGACTGATGTATTGTAGAGGGGTTAGTTCGGCGATGAGTTAGTCACCTTGGTAATCTCTTAGATGAGGTAGAGAGCAGGGTAACTTAAAAGGTCAAATTGGAGAATGCATCACTCTTCAAAGTTTCACTCCCCTCGAATAGCTTGGTGAACCATATAAGCGAGTCCTCGTACTTGAGAGCGTATGATTGGAATGTGATCCTTATCATCCCTTATGAGTTGTTTAAGATTTGTGATCAAATCTAGTTCAGCTTCATGTTGCTCGTCTTCAAGAGTATACGAGTGGAGGTTGAGACTCCATAATCTTTAGGTAATTCAATCTAGTAGGCATTAAGATTGATCTTTTCAAGCACTTTAAATGGTCCATCAGCCTTGGGAGATAACTTTCTCTTCCTTAAACTTGGGAATCACTCTTTACTAAGATAGATCTAGACCGAATCACTTGGTTAAAACTCCCTGTTCTTCTGTCCCTAGCCTTGTCTCTTAAGCTTGGTAACAACTAAGCTCAGATGTTCTACAACCTTCTAATGTATTGTGCTGACATTCTCGAATCTTTTTATAACTAATTAATCATCATCCTGTCTTGGAAGGGGCATCTGGTCCAATGGGAGTTTAAGGTTGAACTTATAGGTGACCTGTTCATGATACTGTAGGTAGTCCTGTTGTAAGTAAACTCAATGATAAGCAGGCATAGATCCTAATTGGATATGTTTCGATTAACCATAACTTGGAATAAAGTTCCTACTGTCTTATTAACAACCTCGATCTATCCACCCATTTGTGGATGACAAGATGTACTGTATAATAGTTTAGTTCCCATTCATCTCCATAACTTTCTATAGAAGTGGCTCATGAACTTTAGGTCTCCATAAAGTTTGATGACCTCCTACAATAAAAGAAAAGAGATAGCCAAAGCGTTGTTAGTCTTAAAACAAGGCACAAAGCGTATCATCTTACTGAAACGGTCCACGACCACCATGATGGAGTCCTTCCCTTAGGACATCCTTAGTAAACCTAATATAAAGTCCATGCTCAGCTCGTATTATGGTTTGGTCGGGATCGGCAATTGTAAGTATTGTCCTTACTCGGCTCGACTCAGCTCGACTCTTTGCCTTTTTGCATGTAGCACACCTTTCCAATACAACTTGGACATTCCTCATCATCTTTGGCTAAAAGAATCTTGAGGATAATCCCTCATGAGTTCGGTACTTGCCAAAATGCCTAGACAATCCTCCACCATGTATCTCATACACTAGCAGCTCTTTCATAAAATAGGTTAGGATACATTATCTACTCTTCCTAAACAAGTATCCATCCTCCCTATTGATAAGGACCAAATGAGCAATATGATAAGGATCGATCTAGAAAGGAAATGGCAACGAAACTAGAAATGAACGGGAATGGGTATTCAAGGAAAATGGGTACGAAGAACAGGAAGGGTTTTGATAGTCAATGTGGATGGATATAACTCACCAAGACACAAACACAATCAGGGGTTTGAGCTCAAAATAAAGTTCGATACAACTCACAAACATTAAATGTTGCTCGGGGTTTCAAATGAAGGTTAAATATAACTCATTAACTAGTTCAAATGAAAAGGTTCAGCACAATTTGAAAACAAGATTGATAAGAACGTGGGGATGATTAACGAGTCTAATCAACACTCGATAATCCAGCAAATGCTAACTACTCAAGAATAACCCTGCTCGAAAGAGGAAAGTTTCATTCTGTATATATATTTGTCTGTATCTATCTATCCATCTATGTCTCCCTCTGTATACAACAGTTATTATTTATAGTAAGTCCTAAACCCTAAGGGCAAAATTGTAAATAAAGTACAAGGTCTTAAACCCTAAAGAATTGGACCTATAAATAAAATAAATGGAAAACATGTATAAGAATACAAAACTGTGCATTTTTCATAACTCGGTATGTCTTGGGAGGAGTAGTATCCGAACCGAACGGAGTCAACAGTTGGATGTACTGATTTAGGAAGGGGTCCTAGACATCTAGTGTAGCTTGTCTAAGACACCAGAGAGGTCAGCCCATAATTGTCGAGTTTTGGAATTAGTTGACGCTAGTCTCTCGAGGTCGTGCCGAGTGGTTCTTTGGTCTTGAGTACTTGACTTTATGGTTTCTCGGCACTTCAGTTGATGACAAATTTGGTATCAAGTGTTTGTTTTCCTTCCCCTCGTCCTTCTAGCTGCAGTTAGGCTTCGGTAAGCATTGATAGGCCTCGGCTTAGATATGGTCGGAGGCTGATTCCTATCACCTATGATAGTCATCAAGTGTTTGGTCTTCTTCACATCTAGCATAGATTAGACTAAAATGGGGATCCACTCAACTTACTTGGCTTATTTTTTAGATAACTTGGGTTGGCCCTTCAAATATCTCAAAGATTCATTATCAATATCGATAACAAATTCCTTAGGTAACAAATAGTATTGTCATATATTTAGGGCTCGAATTAAGAAGTAAAACTCCTTATTGTAAATAGAATAATTAAGTGTGGCTCCTCCAATCTTTTTACGGAAGTAGGCAATAGGTTGATCCTCCTGCATTAGCACAGTACCTATGCTTAATGTAAGCTCTAAAGCTAAGCCAATTGATCGTAAGATTGAACTTAGGACATAAGGTTTTGGAAAATCGGTTAAAGAATCTAATCAAACCCTAAATTATAAACTATTGAGAGAAATATTAGTAAAAATGACTCCGTAAACTTGAATTTAAGAAAATAAGTAATAAAATAGGAGACTATAAAATTTCCAAATTTTACGTATAATAATTGCTAATTACCGAAAAGGCAAAAAGTGTAATCTAATAACTAATAAATTACTAGAAATAGATTATACATATACTAAAAATTTTAGAATGACCAAAATAATAATTAGGAATGTTCACATGTACCCTACATGTATTTGCGTGTAGATAAAAATACGCGAAATTATCTAAATTAGCCAAAAACTTAGTAAATAATTAAAGAAAATTATAAATTAATTGTGGAAAAATCAGAAGAGTGTGGAATGATACAAATTTGGTCATGGCAAGTCAAAACCTGAAAAATAAAAATCAACCAATTAAATTAGAACAACACAAAAGCTACAAATTTAGGGATAAGGCAATTGTCTTGTCCAATTTAATGCACAATAATTATTCTAAAGCTCTATAAATAGCAAGAAAAATCATAGAGCTCATTTGGGTAGTTTGGAAAGTGAGAAAAATAGAGAGAGGCGAAAATTGAGAGAAAAATTTGGTTTAGAAAAAAATTAGGAAAAACTGTGCAATTAGGGCCTTTAAAGAGAACCTCCACCAAACAAGCAGCTGGGAGTGGATGGCCACCACCACCACATGGTGGTGGTAGCGCCCAGGCTGGTCGACAAGGCCATGGCGGCCGGTGGTGGTCGGAGCCACCCAAATCGGTGAGTCCAATTTCTAGCCCGATTCTTGTATAATTTTGTAAAAATAGTAAATATTATTAGAAAATTATGAATTTTGTTATTCTGGAATATTTTTGTATGTAGTTTGTAGAAAAAATATTATTTTAATGAAAATATGTCTCATGATATAGGGTCCCTAAGAAATCATGCAAAACCAAGCATGTTTCGGTTTAGAAATAAATGACCTTAGGATTGTAGTTTCGAGCCCAAAATTTTTGTGTAGATTACTTAGATGATATAGAACGATGCTATGAAGCCCATTTTCAAAAATTAATTTTCGAAATTTTTAGGCCCTAAAATGAGGCATAAAATGGGTAATTTAGGGTTAATTAAGTAATTAAATGATTAATTACTGATTTAGTGAATAAGTATATGTTTTAGGATGTGAAAATCTGATGGAGTATGATACTCGTAGCATTTAGGGTGTTAGATGTAATTATTAGGTTAATTATGTAGTAAATGAGTAATAGGGAAAAATAGTTAATTTTGTAAATTAGGGAAATTTGGAGTAAAATCTGATTTATGATGGATTTAGACATTTTGAAATAATAATTGATGTTTAGAGATGGTAATTAAAGTGATAGAAATATTAGAAGTGCATTATGTACATAATAGGCAATAATGCATAATATGTAATTTTTGAAAATATAATAGATAGAAAATATTAGGATAAAAATTGATATTATATAAATAATAGGGATATATAATAAATCTGATAAGAAACTTGAATTTATGTAATTATATGAAAAATGTAAAAATTTATCACATCAGGAGTAAATTCGGTACACTAATAAGGATATAAATGTATCGGGTGAAATAAAATACTAACTAGGGGTAATAATGACATTTAGGAGATCGGGAAGTAATGTGATTAATTTCACATTATGAGTTGAAAACGAATTTCTAGGGTTGGAATATAAAACATTACTTAGAAATCGAACTAGAACCTAATTTAGAAATCGATGTGGAAACCGAACCCAAACTTAACCCTAATCCTAGAATAATTATAAAAGACTTAAGACCTAGATAATTAGGCATATTAAACCCTAAACAAAACCTAACAATAAGCGTTATAGGATAAAATGAACCTATCATAGTTATATGAAAAGCTGAGACCGCGTTTGTGTTATAGGGATGATCGGCGATGACCTAAGCAAATCGAACCTTGAGTTAGTGAGCAAGGAGTCGAGGTAAGTTGGGATTTATACGATGCTGTATTTTGGAGGCTTAAGATTATGCTTGGTTGTGCTTGTTAGATAGTTGGATGTATGCATGTGCTTGATTATGGGTGATACTATGATTCTGTTTGATGCTCTGGCATGTATTGTATGATTTGTATGAAATGATTGATCACCCTAAATTGGACTTAATCAAATATACGGCCAGTAATCATAATCGGACATACATGGCAACCCGTTAGGGGAACTTCGGACTCTCCGGCCAAATACCGACCCCTTCGAAAGAGATAGCGCAGGATTGTAAAATGGTCCCTTCTTCATCCTTAGTCTAACTAAGTGACAGGAGAGGAGGTCACGGCGAGGGTGAAGACAGTGGTTCGAAGGTAGTCGCGGGAGGAGTAAGGTCTCCATTACACAAGCCTGGGTTTGGTCGTGAGCTGTTGCATTAACGGCAACTCCTCAACCCGAATTAAAGCGGGCGCAATTTCTCTAATCTCACGACGGGTCGAACAACGTCGTGCGATGGCATTTGCTTACACATGCATTGCACCTAATAAGTGATTGAAAACCTTGTTGTGTATATGGTATAGTTTTAAGTCTTCCATCCTAACTTACTGAGCTGTGATTGCTCACATCCCTATAGACATCGTACAGGTGCTGGCTAAGAAGCGGTAAATCACTACTCTGAAGCTAGCAACTGTTGGATCCTGGGGAGTGAGGAAAAATATTTGAAGAATGAACATATATTCTTAAGGTCTAAGTTTTGTTTTATTTAGAATTTTTCATTTTTGAATAATGTAATAACTGAATTATAATATATATATATAAATTTTCTCACTTTCTTAGTTAAATGATTTAGTTAAAATTTCAAACTGTTTACTTCAAAGCGGGTTAGTCATGGATGCCTTGTGTAGATCAGGTCTAAGATAACGGTTGTAAGGCCAACTTCTATCTTAGGATGGTTTACATAGTGGGGCTGTTACGACTCTGCCGCTTCGAGGCGTAACACCTAATTCAGACGTATCATACTCCACTTCAAATACTTTGTCAAAGCTTGGTAGAGCTAATATAAGAGCTTTAGTGAGCTTCTCCTTTACTTCTTTAAAACTTCTCTATTCTCTCTCTGCCTACCTAAACTCAACATGCTTCTTCAACAACTTGATAAGTGGGGCTACAATAGTACTGAAATTCCTTATAAATCAATGATAGAATGATACCAGGCCATGGAAGCTTTATACGTCAACTGAATAAGTCGGCACAGGCCATTAAGTAATCACTCTCATCTTCTCATCATCAACCCATATACCACCACCGCTTGCAACAAATCCTAGAAAGATTACTTTCGGTCAGCAAAAGTCACATTTTTTTAGGTTGGCATAAAGCTTCTTAGCTTGAAGTTTTGAAAAGACCAATCGGAGGTTCTCATAGTGCGTCTCTAAGTCAAGGTTGTAGACTAGAATGTTATCAAAATATACCACTACAAATATCCCAATCAATTCTCGGAGTACATGGTTCATCAGTCGTGTGAACGTACTTAGGCATTTAATAGACTGAATGGAGTCACAAGGCACTTATACAATCCTTAGCGAGTCTTGAAAGCGATCTTCCATTCATCTCCTCCCTGCATTCGGATTTGATGATATCATAATTTGATATCAATCTTTAAGAACACTCCTACTCCATTCAACTCATCTAACATATCGTCAAGTCGTAGTATAGGGTACCAATACTTGATGGTGATGTGATTAATTACTCAGTTATCTACACACATCCTCCATGTCCCATCTTTCTTTTGTACCCACAGGGTTGGCATGACACATGGGCTTAGGGACTCTCTCACATACCTTCTCTTCAATAGCTTATCTACCTATCTCTACAATTCGGTAGCTTGTTCAGGGTTTAGCCTATGGCAATCTTGTTCGGCAATGTGGTTTCTGGCTGCAAGTCAACTGCATGTTCAATACCTCTAAAGGGAAGCAAACCTTCAGGCAGTTCTCCTAGGAACAAGTTGGTAGACTTATCTAACAAGGTTCTCACTTCGATAGGTAGCAACTCCTCATCTGATCCCCTGATCTCAAGTAACCTTCTGACTAGTAGATAGATCAACTCTTCAAGCTCCATCTCTCTCTTCAACTCGGCTTGGGTCATCACTAAAGCCTCTTTCTTCAAAACTTTGCTCAATTAAGTCTGTATGCTTTTAACTTGTTCAGCAATCATAAGGCTCAACTCACCTTCTTACCCTCGTGCTCTAGGAAACATATGTTCTTCCTTCCATCATAGATCACATTTCAATCAAACATCCATGGTCATCCAAGCAAAATATGTGATGCATTCATGGGAAACACATCACAAAGCACTTCATCTCAATAGTTTGCAATATTAATTATCACAAACACTTGTTTATTTACTTGTAGGGCTCCTTTGTCACTTAGCCAGTATAGTTTATAAGGCTTGGTATGGTACTTAGTTGGCAACTTCAATTGCTAAACCATGAAAGTAGAGGCTACATTGGTACAATTACTACTGTTAATAATCAATGTATGTAACGATCCATTCACCTTACATCTAATGTGGAACAGATTCTCTCGTTGTTTGTCTTTGGGTACAGGACTCACACTCATTGTTCTCTTTAATACTAGGGTAACAAGCATCAAGTTACCTTCCTCACTATTCCTCCTCTTTGAATAATTCGGTCTATCTGGTCTCTTTAAACTCTTCCACTTCCTCATCAATATTGTCTACCTCAATGGTTAGCACTTCACTCGAATCACCATGGTTCTTCTGTTCTGACATTGGGCAACCATGTATCCAAATCCTTGAAACTTGAAACACTTGATCTCACTTGTCTTCTTTCCTAAGCTCTGGCCTTTCTCAAACTTCCTCGGGATCTCCTTCTCTTCTATTGGGATAACTTGAGTAAGTTGGGTTTCAGTGACCTTTACTTGGTTTCGTTTGCATAGGTTTACTCAAAACTAGCCAGCTAAGGGTAAGTCGACTGACAAGAGCTCAGAATCTTGTAGTTCAATGCCTCTCGATTCTTTGAGGAGCTCAGATAGCTTCATCAAATGATCTTATGTCCATAGTCTCTAAAATATCTCCAATCTCGTATTTCAAACTACTAATGAATCATGACACAATTCTATCTTTAGGCTCAATAACTTCACAATGAATCATTAGCATCTAAAATTCCTACACGTAGGCATCAACTCCTATAATCTCTTGAAGGCATCTCGCAAATAATAACTTAAGACAAAACTTCTTCTCATAACTCTTTTCATCTCATCCTAGTTTCTAACTTCATGTTCTCCTTCTCGTCTTCGGTTGGCTTATAAGTTTTTCCACCACGAGGCAGCATAGCTAGTAAACTTTAATAGAGTGTCAATCTTAGTTTTTCATCTCTCGGTTTCTATAAATTAGGTCTTCTTTAAACCAATTAGTATTAAACCCTTCCCGTTTAATATTGGCCCTCGACTAGAGTTTAAAGCAAACCAATTCTTTTTGTATTTTGAAAACCAATTTGAAGTCACCACCTGATTGAAGTCGGGAAAAAGAGTTAAGTTATAACCAATTGGGTAAATTAGTCATAACTTAGCTACCAGTCTATTAATTAAACCAATTTTAATAATGATTTTTAAAGCCAGAGATTTGGATTCGGAGGTTAGGAATTTTGAACCCTTACTAGTACCACTAACTTTCCAAATTTAATTTTAATCTTAAAAAGCACCTTTCAAATCTATGAAATAAGACTTAATTATTCATTTCTCTAATTGGATAAACAAAGTAATCTAAACTAAAAAAGGAAAATTAGGTTTTTTATTTTTATCGTCGTCCCGTAGGTACATACGTATCCGCTATTCAAGATTAAACGTACGTAGTTCTTTTTGTAAAACTTTAGTGGGTTGGATTTATTTATTTTTTTTTTTGAAAAAAAATGTTTTTTTTAAGTGATAAGACTATTGTTTGTTCACTAACCTATTTATTATTATTATTATTTTATATTATCTCACTTATTTTTTATTTTACTTATCTCTACTAAAGAATAAATGAACTATTCTTTTTTTTTTTCTTCTATTACCTTTTATTCTCTTTTCTTTTTTTTTTTTTGTTTACATTTACATAATAAAATAAATAAAAATTACAAAAAGAACAATAAATCAAATGAATCACAAATGAAGGTTGGACTAAGAAGAGGCATACAAGTTGGGTCTTGGAGCAGGTTGGTTAGGTCAACTCAAGTCAGGCACTTAATTCTGGTCAAGTCGGTCGGTCTTGGCTGCAGCAATCGGTGGAGCTTGATTTCGAGTGGTCTTAGTAGTGAAACGATTGGGGAAGGAGTGATTTATGGATATTCTACTAGGTTTTGGGGGAGTTGGACACAATGCCAAAGCTAATGGAGTTTGGCTTGGTGGTTTTTGGAAGTCATGATGGTGGCTATCGAGGGTTTGAAGGTAATGGAGTTGGGTAGAGGTTTGAATATGCGATGGAGTGAGGGGAAGGCTAGGTTGAGTGTTGTTATCGAGGTGGAGCTTCAGTAGTAGTGAACTTGCTCGAATTGTTTCAAGCAACGGTGAAGTCCTAGAGAGAAAGGGTATTGTAGGTAAGAGAGAGAGAGGAGTTCAATGGTGAGAGTGGAGAGAAGGCTTCAATTTAGATTTGTCTTGTCCCCTTACTGAATTGCAGAGCCTTTATTTATATTGCTGATGTTTAGATTGAAAAGGGAAAACCATGAATGGCCTTGAATGCTCAAAATTTTAATTTCTTTGACTTGGGTTTTGAATGGAAAAATGACTTATTTTAGAGTCAAAGCTGCTTCCTAGTTTTTCGTTTTTACTAAAAAACACCAAGGGCAACTTGAATTCGCATTAATCAAGCAAGAGGAAAGGGAAAGAAAAATCTGGGTTTTGAGAGTTGATTTGAATGTCAAAACAAATGAATCTAAATGTGTTCTTGATGTTAATTCGTAATGTCTTAAGTAGTCTTCGTGATTTCACTATTAATTTGGTGAAATCACGAAGGTAATCAGATAAAAAATGGTGTTAGAGTAGGCTAATTGGGATAGTGTTTCCACGAGAAAGTAGGGGAAAGTAATGGAAAGTGGGGAAGCCCAACAAATGGAGATTGGACACGTAGCAAGGGAAGGGAAGGAAAAGAAAATAAGGACGCACATCAGGCACTCCTGGGATTTGAACTTGGGTCCTTTGCGTGACCAATGTAATGGAAATCAATTTTCCATTTGCGAACTAAATGGCTTGGACAGAAATCAACTATAAACACGATTTGAACCTACTTGGTAACAAATTCAAAGCCACGATCAGATATGCACAATGCACTTTATTTATTTATTTTTCATTGTTATTATTATTACAACTTAAAAAGAAAATCCTACCTTTCAAAATAAATAAATAAAGGTACTTTATGCCTATGAGATTCAAACTCTAGATTACTAGCTAATACCCAATGCTAAGTCCATGTGTTTTACCATTAGGCCGTTGGCCTGTACCTTATCCATACCTGGAATTAAATTGCATATATAAACTAGGTCAGTCTAGGCTAGATTCAAATATAGGCCTAAGCCTAACAGTCCCATTAAACTTATTTGAAATTTAGAAAATCTTTCCTATTAAATTGTTTTTTTTTTTTCTATATTCCCTAAATCTTCTATTTTTTCAATTTTTTCTATCTTTTGTGATTTTTTCAATTTTATAAATTTATTCAATTTTTTATTTTCTAAATTTCTTATTTTTTATGTTTCTTCCTATTTTCCTATTTTTTGATATTTATCCTAGATTTCTTATTTTTTTGTGCTTTTTCTTATTTATCTTTTTTTTTTTCTAAACATCTTATTTTTGAATTTTCTTTAATTTTCTATTTTTCTTGTGTATTTTCTTGATTTAGGACCCCTTATCCTATTGAAATAAAATAAAATAAAGAGGGCAACAATTAGGTGTCTTCAGCTGCCCCTCTTTATGGTGAAGTTTAAACAAAAATTTGTCACAAAGACAAAGAGACACTATTTTTTCACCAAGGAAAACTTTAAAACAACTAGCTAGCTATCATAGACTTGATCTACTTGGGATTTGGCAAAGAGGAATTACTTTAAAGGCTGAAAAAAGGAGAAAAGAAGTCTAGTCGTACCCTTTTGGGCTCACTAACCTAGGTGCGAGTGTCTCTAACAGATAAGCAACCGTATGCTGGAATTGATTTGGAGAACCTGGTCATGCCTCTTTAAGCTCACTAACATAAGTAAGAGTGTCTCTTAGAGACTAACAACCCTAAGTTAGGTTCAATCTAAAGAATTCGATCATGCCTCTCTAAGCTCACTAACCTAGGTAGGAGCGTCTCTCAGGGACTAGCAACCCTAAGCTAGGATCGATCTAAAGAACCTGGTCGTACCTTTCTAGGCTTAATAACCTAGGTGGGAGTATCTCTCAAGGACTAGTAACCTTAAATTGGGATTAATTTAAAGAACCTGGTCATGCCTCTCCAGGTTTACTAACCTAGGTAGGGGCATTTCTTAGGAGTTAGCAACCCTAAGCTAGGATCGATCTAAAGAACCTAGCCATACCTCTTTAGGCTCATTAACCTAGGCGAGAGCGTCTCTTGAGAACTAGCAACCCTAAGCCTAGATCGATATAAAGAACCTAATCATGCCTCTCTAGGCTCACTACCATAGACGATAGCGTCTCTCGGGGACTAACAACCCAAAGCTAGGACTTCATACTATACCCTATGGGCTTACCAAAAGGAACTGATGAAGGGAAGTACCCTATAGGCTTGCTAAAAGACACTTGGTAAATAGAAGGGCCTCATAGGCCTGCTAAAAGAAATCAAGCGTCTTATGGGCTCGCTAAAAGAACTTTGAAAAAAGAAGTACCTTATGGGCTTGTTAAAAGAACTTGAAAAAAAGATTGAGTTAAAATCGTGTCTTCAAAGGCTGGCTAAACACTAAATGCAAAAAGTCAGTGCCTTATGAGCTAGCTCAGAAAGATTATTGGGAGTCAAAACTGGTCATAGTCTAAATGCAAGTGCAATGTTCAAAAATTAGTGTGCTAACATCATGTGGAAGTACTTACCTGGTCTTTGTTGATAGCACCTAAACTATCAAACCTTTTTTTTAAAAGCCCCATCAGAATTGACTGGCTCATGATTAGATCCTTTATTGTCAACCTAAATAATCTTGATACAGAATGTTTGAGACTTCGTAAGCTCTTTTAGAGAAATCATGGAAGTTGACTCGATGCAGAATGCCACCCATTGTTTTTGTCTTTTTGGAACTTTTATGAACTGAAGCCCTCCTTCCCAACTACTAAATATTTGCTATGGGGTGATTGCTTACTTGGATTTCGAATTTCCCTAAAAAATAGACAATAAAACTCCCCATCAAGAGGGATTAATCCATAATAAAGTATTTCAAAAAGTTTTGTCGATTACCAATGTCTTAGATCTCACTTCTTAACTTCTCTCATGTTTTCAGTATATGAGTTCAATTAAATGGAGTAAAGGGAGTTGGACCTTTCAATCGAGTAGGTGATTATTCGAACATCGACAACGGCCAAGGATACCAACTTTGCTTGAAGGTAGTGAAAGTTATACCATAATAACATTCAAAATAACTAGCATTTTCGTATTCTAAGTAAAAATTTCCTTTGACTTCTCATGGGTAATACATCTTTACAACGTCAGTATTTCCTTTGACCATCCATTTGAGAAAAAATTAAAGTCCCTTTTGGTAATACTTGCTTCATGACATAAGGGCCTCCATAATTGGAAGCAAATTTCCCTCTAGAGTGCTGTGCATTAGGGAGAGCCTTTCTTAACATAATATCACCCTCGTTGAAGTTCTAAGGTTGTACCCTTTTGTTGAAAGCCTAAGCAATTCTTTGTTAACAACATTGATTGTGACACAAGGTTGTCAATCAAATTCAACTGCTCGATGTATTTCTTTACTTAATCGGTTTCATCTAACTGAGTTTCTGATAGTACCTTGAGCAATGAGATCTCGACCTCTACTGGTAACATTGCTTCAATGCCATATACTAGAGAGTAAGGTATTGGCCCAATCGATGTTCTGATGGAAGTTTGATAGGCCATGAGTGCGAATGGCAACATCTTATGCCAATCCTTATATGTCACAGCCATTTTTTCAATGATTCTCTTGAGGTTTTTGTTGGCTGCTTCAACGGCTCCATTCATTTGGGGTCGATAAAGAGTTGAGTTCCTATAAATGATCCTGAACTGTCGGTACAATTCTGACATAAGCTTGTTGTTGAGATTGGTTCCATTGTTAGTGATGATCATTTATGAAGTCCCATATTGAGCCAAGATATCTCTCTTGATGAACTGAACTATGACCCCTTCAATAACATTCGAGTAAGACGAGGCCTTAACCTATTTGCTAAAGTAGTCGATGGCGACCAATATAAAGTAATGCCCATTGGATGCTTTTGGAGTGATTGAGCCAATGATATCTATGCCCTACATTGAAAAAGGCTACGGTGCTAAGAGTGTATGTAGTTCTTGAGGTGAGATGTTTATCTTATTTGCATAAACTTAGCATAAGTGACAATGCCTAACGTTTTTAATGCAATCACTTTCCATTATTGACTAATAATACCCTAGTCTCATAATTTTCTTAGCCAACACGTAACCATTCATGTGAGGGCTACATACTCATTTACGTACTTCTCTCATTAACTTCTCAACCTTCTTGTCCTCCATACATCTTAAAAGTGTGCTGTCAAAAGAGCATCAGTATAAAGTGGACTTGCTTATTAAGAATTGAGTGGCCAATCTCCTAATCATCCTTCTGTCCTTTTTCTCGGCCTCTTCAAGGTAGGTGCCTTGTTGTAGGAATATTTTAACATCATGGTACTACAGCTTTTGGTCATTCGTACCCTCAATTGTTAGATAGAAGGCAAGCTTGTCTTCAATTGCAATAGTAAGGGGCTGAATCTCAACTCCACCTGATATTTGGATCATAAATGCTAGAGTGGCCAAGGCATTAGCAAATTGATTTTGAGTTCTTAATATGTGATTAAAAGTGATTTCTTTGAATTTCCCTATCAATTCAATCAAATGCCAATGATAAGGTACCAATTTAGAATCTTTAGTCTTGGACTCTCCCTAAGCTTGGTCGATAATGAGTGAAGAGTCCCCATACACTTTTAATTCTTAAATGTCTTTATCTAAGGCCATTTTAAGTCCCATGATACATGCTTCATACTCGGCGATATTATTAGTATATGGGAAAACTAGCCTTATAACCACAGAGTATTTAGTACCTTCAAGGGATATTAGTATTGCCCCAATTCCACACCCAGATACGTTGGCTGCCCCATCAAAGAACATCTTCCATTTCAGTGGCTCGTCATCTTCTCCTTTATCAGAGCTTCCCTCAATTGCTAAGATATCTTCATTGAGAAAATTGCCTTATACCTCTTGGGGGATACTATCGAAGGGATTTTCTACTAATTAATTTGTTAAAGGTTACCCTTTCACTGAATTCTAGTTCATGTATGTAATGTCAAACTCTGATAGTAACATTTGCCACTTTGAGATTTTACCAATTAGGGCCAGTTTGTCTACCAAGTACTTCAAGGGATCGTGTTGAGTTAGTAATTCAACCTGATAGTAGAATGTGTAATGTCTAAGCCAATGTATTATCCAGACCAGAGCACAACAGGTTCTTTCAATTTCTAAATATTTCTGTTCCCCTTCAATGAATTTCTTGCTCAAGTAGTATACAATCGATTCTTTTCCTTCTTCATCTCTCTAGCTAATCATGTACCGCATGGATTTTGGTAATATTGTCAAGTATAGAAATAAAGGCTTCCCAAGTTTTAGAGCTATCAAAATTGGAGGGTTCATGAGGTATTCCTTGATTGTTGTAAAGGCCTGCTCGTACTCTTCATCCCGATTGATCTTAGCATTCTTTTTCAACAACTTAAACAAGAAACAACACTTGTCCATGAGTTGAGATATGAACCAGGCTATATAGTTTAAGCGGCCCAACAAGGCTTTGATTTTTTTGAGTGCACGTGGAGGGGGCAAGTCAACTATTTCTTTGACTTTATCAGGGTCCACTTCAATGCTCCTTTGGTTGATGATAAAACCCAACAATTTCCCTAAAGTCACTCCAAAGGTATACTTCTCTGAGTTAAGCTTCAACTGGAATTTTCTTAACCTAACAACAATCTCCTTAGGTTATAGATACCTCGATGAAGCTAACCTCTAATACTTTTCTGACTTCCTCCTTGATCTTCAACAGGACATCTAGTCAGAACCTTCTTAACTTCTGTTTCTTAGACTTGATATCCTTTTGTATAGGTAAACGATGGACCACGACTGATGGGTTCAATCCGGGCATATCTTCATAAGACCATGTGAATACATCTTGGTATTTAGATAGTAATGTAGTCATTTCTGCCTTTTAGTCTTTTTTCAAATTTCCTCCAATCTTCAATACCTTGGGGTTATCATTGGTCCTAACATTAATTATCTCAGTTGGCTCGTCAATAAAAATTCTACTCATTTCATGTTTTTACCGGCTTTCTTGCACATCATTATGGTCATTGACATTACTCTCGACAACTAACTCAGTAGGGCTGGATGTGATACCAATATTTTCATCCCTATCTGCACAAGGTATCCATGGCCTTTATTTAGAGCATTGCATTTAGGCAATAGAAAAGTATGTAAAAAAAAAGAGTGTAAGTAAGGAAAGAAGTGAAGAGAAAGGAGACTGATTCTTATTTAGAAGAATCTTCTTTCAAGTACAATTATTTGTAAAACATAGGTAATTTATTACAAAACTCCATAAAATACTGGACCGTGATTCATCCTTTACCCTAGGGAAGACTTATTACTATTCTTAGGGATGGAGAACCAATTATTCAAGTGTTGGGACTTGTTAGATGGGCCAGCCACTTTATTTTTGCTGGAGGTGTCCTCTTTGGTAGGCTTTGAATTCTGGACTTTGAGCAGGATGAAAATTTCTAACAATGGTGGGAAGGTCATCGAGGCGTAATACAACCTGTCACCTTTTCTACCCTTAGCTTGCATCCTTTGCAACTCCTCCATTAGGGTTGGAATGTATCCAAGCCCATAGGTTCCAAACCGGCCTTCTTTGAACTTTGGCCTCTTGTCTTTTTGCTAATCAGTAATCATGCATACCTCTTTAAACATTTGGAGCTCAAAGTCCTCTTGTTCCTTAGTGCCAATATAGAGTATAGCTGTCTCTTTGTAAATTTCATAATCTCAGTCACCCAAAATCATGATGACCTAGCCATTGGAGATGAACTTAACCTTTTGGTGAAGACTTGAAGGTATGGCCCCTGCTGAATGTATCTAAGGCCTTCTTAATAACAGATTGAAGGTCCTTAGAATGTCTAAAACTTAGAATTGGATCTTAAATGTCTGTAGGTTGATATCAACTGGTAAGTTGATCTCCCCTATTATTTCTCTCTTAGATCCGTCAAATGCTCTCACTATTGTTGAACTTGGCTTGATAGCAGTTGTATTAATGCCCAATAGATCCAAGATGGCTAGAGTGAAAACATTCAAGGATGACTAATTGTCAATGAGGACTCTCATTGTGATAATGTTATTTACCCTCACTATTATGAATAAAGGCTTGGTGTGCTGGTTACCTTCTTCGCCCAGTTCCTCAACAAAGAAAGAAATTTGATCTATAGCAAGGATAGAGTTGGTGACAGACCTAATCCTTTCGGCCAATATTTCATAAGGGACTTTAACTTCCCTCAATGTTCTAAACAAAGCTTCCCGATGTGGATCTGATGCTATTAATAAACTCATGAGGGATATTTATATTGGAGTTTTAGTGAGCTGATCCATTACTTTACACTCGCTAAACTTGATCATCTTGGTGAAGGTAAATAATCCTTCTTCATGTTTAATTGGTTCATTGTTTAGCCTTTACAGCATAGCCTTCTTTTTCAGGTCCTCTCTTAGATCGTAGATTCTACCAAAGTAGGTAATCCCTCCTAAAAGTGAGCTCGATTGCCCCTGATTTACTACCTAACAGTTGAGAGGGGCAGTTTTATCATTTTTGGAGGCCATAGGCACATGGAAGGTGTACCATTTGGTTTGTAGAATTTAACTCTCTTCTTGTTTGTGGAATCTATAAACCCTAGGCTCTCGGTTGGAATCGATCATGTTGATGGCAAGCTTTGAGTTGTCAAATATCATATTGATGATGGGCCTATGGTTAGGCAGGGGGTTGTTGTTGACGTTTGGAGCAGGAGCCTCTATAAAATCCAACTGGACTATGCCTTTGTCAATTAAGTCTTAAATTTTTTTTTTCAACCTCCAACATGAGTCGATCGAATGGCCCACTTGCCCTAGATGGTATTGGCACCTTGCATTGGGATAAAAAAAAATCTTGGCCTGTACCTTTCACTAGGAGCCTTAGAATGAAGCAAATTATCTTTTAGTTTTTTAAGCACTCGATTGAGTGGGATGGGTATTTTGGTGAATTGCCTTGAGGCTCTACTAAGCTATAGTTAGCTTCTATACTGTTGTTAAGCTGGGGGAAGATTTGCCCTAAAAGAGACTCGGGTGCTAAGTCTGGTATTCGAATTGACCATGTTGACAGTAGCTTCTATAGGCTTGCCAGTGATAAGTTTAGCAGAGAGTGGTTTTCTATCTGATGTCTCTTGTAACTTGCTGAAGGAGATAGCACTTTTGATTTGACACCTTGCTGCCACTACTTCTACAAAGCTAAAAGAGGCTTGTCTAATTAGGTGAACGAAGTAGGGTCTCTCAAGTGTGTTGAAAAAATTTATAGTTAGCTCTTTCTCAGTTACAGAGGTGGATATCCTTGCAGGTAAAGACCTCTACCTTTAGGCGTACTCTTTCAAAGATTCATTGTGCCTCTTCCTTAAGGCAACCAAATCCATTATGGTTAGCACCACTTCAACGTTGAACCTATATTGCTCATAGAATGCTTTAGCTAGCTTTTCCCATGTGTTCACCTGATTCAAATCTAATTGGGTGTACCGAATCAAAGCAAGGCTAGTTGGGCTGTCCTGAAAAGTTTATACCATGAGCTAATCATATTACACATACTTGCCCATCTTGTGTACATAAAGTCGGGTGTGTAGCTTAGGGCATCCAATCCCATTGTATTTTTCAAAGTTGGGTACTTTGAATTTTTCTAAAAGGCTTCCATAATCATGGGTAGAGAAGTCTGTTATATCAACCTGCTTAAATCCATCATAACCTTCGAGCATATTCATTTTTTCAATAATTTGTTGAGTTAGTTGCTTCTTAAGCTCTTTCAATCTATCTTGATTAGCTTCAGGCTTTAGATTAACCAGAAATGAGTAAGTATTCGATTCGAAAGTTAGGTTGACCTTTGGAAAGATTCCTTCTATTTTAAAGGATTCAAAGGCCTGGTTGACCTTGGGAGTAGGCTTCTTCCGCTTCGAGGGGTAGGGCCTTAGCATTCTTTCCATATCGGGCTTTAGAACTTTCTTCGTTTGATGGAGCCATAAACCTAAGCAAGGCAATGCCATCAACAAGAAAGCTCAGTTGATCTATAACTTTCCCTACTGTTTGTTCCAAAGATTGGAACCTCAGCTTAGTAGGTTCAATACCTTTAGGAATGACATTGTCGTTGTTGGTGTTGGTGTTGGTGTTATTGTTTCCTTGGTTAGCCATTCTGGTTTGAGAGCGGTATTTGATAAGACTTCTCTAGAAAGTTTGACGTTTAGGAGCTATCTTGGTGACCTGGATTTAGGATCACTTCTCAACAAGTTAGCATATGAATATTTTAATTTTTGAAAGAATGCAAATAAAATAAATGAATGAAATGCAAATGAGCTACACGGATGAAAAGGAGGGAATCAACAATTAATAGAACAGCAAGTTATTTATCATTCTTGAATTCCTAGAGTTTTATTACATAAAGGAAAAGAAAAAAATAAAAATTCCTCTACACTAGTTTTCTTTTCTTCTATGGGTCAGAAGACATTTTCTTCTCCTTCTTTTGATCATGCTTAGTTGTTTCCTTAAACTCTTGAATCTTCTCCTAAGCTATCTTCAACTGGTGTTCCAAGGTGTGTGACCTTTGCCTAAACTCTCAAAATAGGTTTTCCCACCTGTCTTTTTCATCATAGAGGACCTCCTTACGAGCTTTTACTTAGTCCATATAGGTCACCATTTTAGAGCTATGATGCATGTAGGAAGGTTGAAGGACTTTTAGTACCTAGTAACATATCATGCCTGCCTTGTGAAGTTGATCATATAAGTACTCTTTGGTGATTTGGTGCTTGTTCACTTCTCCTATGAATTCACTCAAATCAATGTTAGGCCTTACGGTCCTGGTGTCCCATCAAGCTTTGATCTTATGAAGCTTAGATACCTTTTCTGTAGTGTAAGGCTCTTCGAGGTTAAGGGTGAATGGCCCCAATGAAGGCTTGTGAACTATGTCTTGGATCCCCCCAAATTGCCTTACCATGTTGTTTGGATAGTAACCTATACACCAACTCATTCCAATCAATGATACAACATGATAACCTTTACAAACCAATATGACTTTAGTGTAATTACTCCATCTAGCGATCCATGGTATATCTTCGACTTGAAAATCTTATAGAACTTTAATCTAGAGAAGGGTAGGGATATCTTCTAGTAATTTGATCTTATCAATGAAAGAGTCAATAAGATCAATTTTATGGGAAAATGCATCCCTTATCAAGTCTAACCCAAAAAATTTGACGTAACTAACGAACCATACCATTAATAATACCATGCTTGACCTAAGATATCTACAGCCTCTTTTCTTAAGGAAATTAAGGTTCCTTATTTGTTTAAGAAGTAGGGTAAGAATATAAGACTTCCCTTCCCAGAACTGAACCACTAATTCCACTACCTTAAAGTGTATAAGAAAAGATCCGCTTAAAAATAAGACAGTGGTGAATACTGCTAATACATAGGCCTTGATTCAATTCTTCCTCCAATTTCCAAGAAGCAAAGCCCGTTTGTTGGAGCTAGGTTCTTTCTGGAACTAATAGATTATATCCCATATTTTGATAGCATGTTTGTTGCAATCACTTAAGGCCTCATTTATCTTAGTCTTATGGATTCCTAAGAATTTTGAAAAAATGTAAGCTGGACCGAAGCTTTGTTCTAAAACGTATATTTCATCCAAAGGAGGAGCTTAGAGCAGTTGGGTATATTCTTCTAAAGTTAAATTGATTAGTTGTGGTCCAAAACGAAAGGCTACTTCTTTAGGCTCCTAGAAATGGACTAAGGCCCTTACTAACGTGATGTTAACATTTACCTTAGTTAATAAGAGTATGGATATAATCTTGTTGGTAATAAACTGTTGTTCTCTTAGGTTGAAGGTTTGAAATCACTGGTTGAGTATGGGCTTTGGGTTTGTGGACATGAATCTCCTTGGTGAAGACCTTAGCATTGGATGAACTAGCTATCTTTGAAATATTACAAGGAAAGCATAAATTACAAAGGAAAGACTATTTACATGAAAAGAAATTACAAAAGATTCCTTATGTACATGGATTCTAGGAAAAAATACAGGGAAAGAAACTTCGGGTTTCGTCATTTTTTCCTTTTTTATAACATTGCTGCCTTATTAGTTACTCATCAACCCCATAAATTGTATGCAAAAAGGGTGAGTTCTAAAGGTCATTAAACTTTATGACCTCACGTATTTTAAAAAAAAAAGACGATTCTTTGGTCACATCGAAATTTAAGTGGGGTAGCATAATCGGCCCCAAACGGTAGTTACCTCACTATGCCTAGAATTAACACAATGACTCCCTGTCCTAAGGTCCTAAGACGACTCGGGTTCGACCATATCTATCATGCATTCATGGTATGAGAAATAAATCCCCCCTCCCACCCACCCCACCCCTCAACCCCTTAAATATAGTTAAATACAAAAAACTAAACTTGCAAAGACATTAGTACGATTATGATACAAATAAAGAACGAATAAGTAAATAAATTACACTAAAGTGATTTTTAGAGGTTAATTTTAATTTTGGAAAGTTGAATGGCTAACCCTCTTAGTGTCTCCAATGGAGTCATTAAGCTGTCGCGCTTAGTTTTTCACCTCTTGATTTTTATAAATTAGATCTTCTTTAAACCGACCAATATTAAACCCTTCCTGTTTAATACTGACCCTCGACTAGAGTTAAAAGCAAACCGAATCTTTTTGTATTTTGAAAACCACTTTGAAGTCACTATTCGATCGAAGTCAAGAAAAAAAGTTAAGTTATAACCAATTGGGTAGATTGGTCATAACTTACCTACCGGTCTATTGATAAATCCAATTTAAAAAAAAAATGATTTTTGAAGCTAGAGATCTGGATTTGAGGGTTAAGTATTTTAGACCCTTATAGGTACTATTAAATTTCCAAATTTAATTTTAACCTTAAAAATCACCTTTCAAATTTGTGAAATAGGAGTCAATTATTCATTTCTCTAATTGGATAAACAAAGTAATCTAAACTAAAAAAGGAAAATTTGGCTTTTTATTTTTATCGTTATCCCATAGGTGCCTACGTATCCACTATTCAGGATCAAAAATATGTAGTTATTTTTGTAAAACTTTAGTAGGTTGAGTTTGTTTTAATTAAAAAATATGTCGGATTTACGTTTTTAACCCAATTTGGTTTGTTTAAGGAAATTTCTAAAAAAATTCCTAAATTGAAACTTTTATTTATTTATTTGAAAAATTTTTAAATGCCCTAATTTTGAACATGGATTGATTTATTTTGCTTATTAAAAAAAATGTTTTTCTAAGTGATAAAATAATTGTTTGTTCACTGACCTATTTACTATTATTATTTTATATTATCTTACTTATTCTTCACTTTACTTATCTCTACTAAAGAATAAATGAACTATTCTTTCTTCTTCTTCTTTTTTTGTTTTTCCTCTATTCCCTTTTTTTTCTTTTCTTTTTTTCTTTTTGTTTACATTTACATTATAAAATAAATAATAAAAAAATTAAAAAATGAACAATAAATCAAATGAATCATAAACGAAGGTTAGACTAAGAAGAGGCGTGTAGGTTAGATCTTAGAACGGGTCAGTTGGGTCAACTCAAGTCGGGCATTAAATTCGGGTCAAGTTTGATGGGTCTTGGCTGCAGTAGTTGGTGGAGCTTGATTCTAAGTGGTCTTAGTGGCGAAACAAGCGGGGAAGGAGTGTTTTATGGATATTTTACAAGGTTTTAGGGGGGTGGACACAATGCTAAAGCTAGTAGAGCTTGGCCTGGTGGTTTTTAGAAGTCATAGTGGTGGCTACTGAGGGTTTGAAGGTGGTGGAGTTAGGTAGAGGGTTTGAATGTGCAATGGAGTGAAGGGAAAGGCTGGGTTAAGTGTTGCTATTGAGGTGGAGCTTCGGTGGTGGTGAACTTGCTCGAATTGTTTTGAGTGGCAGTGAAGTCCTAGAGAGAGAGGGTGTCACAAGTAAGAGAGAGAGAGGAGTTCAATGGTGAGAGTGGAGAAAAGGCTTCAATTTGGATTTGTCCTATCCCCTTATTAAATCAAATAGCCCCTATTTGTACTGTTGAAGTTTGGATTGAAAAGGAAAAACCATGAATGGCCTCAAATGCTCAAAATTTTAATTTCTTTGACTCGGGTTTTAAATGGAAAAATGACTAATTTTGGAGTCAAAGCTGCTTCTTAGTTTTTCGTTTTTGCTAAAAAACACCAAGGGCAACTTGAATTTGCATTAATCAAGCAAGAGGAAAGGGAAGGAAAAATCCAAATTTTGAGAGTTGATTTGAATGTCAAAACAAATGAATCTAAACGTGTTCTTGATGTTAATCTATAATGTCCCAAGTGGTCTTCGTGATTTCACCATTAATTTGGTGAAATCACGAAGGTAATCGGATAAAAAATGGTGTTAAAGTAGGTTGGTTGAGCTAGTGTTTATGTGAGAAAGTAGGGGAAAGTGGGGAAGCCCAGCCAATGGGGATTAGACATGTAGCAAGGGATCGAAATCAACTACTAAACACGATTTGAACCTACTTGATGCTGAATTCAAAGCCATTATCAGATACGCACAATGCACTTTATTTATTTATTTACTTATTTTATTTTATTTATTTATTTATTTTTCATTGTTATTATTATTACAATTTAAAAAAGAAATCTTACCTTTCAAAAAAAAGAAAAAACAAAAAGGAACTTTATACCTAGCGAGATTCGAACTCTAAATTGCTAGCTAATACCCAATGCAATGTCCATGTGTTTTATCATTAGGTCGTTGGCATGTGCCTTGTCCATATGTGCAATTAAATTGCATATATGGATTAAGTTAGTCTGAGCTAGATTCAAATCTAAGCACAGACCCAACGATTCCATTAAATTTATTTGAAATTTAAAAAATCTACCTATTAATTTGTTATTTGTTTTTTCTAAATTCCCTAAATCTTCTAGTTTTTTCAAAATTTTCTATCTTTTGTGATTTTTTCAATTTTTAAAAATTTTTTATTTTCTAAATTTCTTTTTCTTTTTTGTTTCTTCCTATTTTCCTTTTTTTTTTTATATTTATCCTCACTTTCTTATTTTTTTTGTGCTTTTTCTTATTTATCATTTTTTTGTTTGTATTTTTCTAAATTTCTTATTTTTTGGATTTTCTTTAATTTATTTTATTTTTGTTTTTCTTGATTTAGTACTCTTTGTCCTATTAGAATGAAATAAAATAAGAGGGGAAAAAATTAGATACCTACATATAGCAAGTCCAACCTTAGCATTATCAAAGCACATAATGGTATTTAAACTGCTTCTCGATTTTATCTACCTAATCTAGGTAGTCCTCCATATCATCTCTCCTAGAAAAATTAGGAATGTACATCCTCAACCCTTCTACTCTAAGAGCCCGAACATTCCTCTCTTCTGGCTCATAGTACTCATCATCACCTTCTTCCTCTTCTTCTTCAATCTCATCTAACACTAGTTTGTGTCTACCAACTCTGCTTACTCCTTTAGCTTGATGTAGTCGACTATGGCATTAGCTCGAGCGTATCGACCATTGCCTCTTTTGGGCTATTCATTAGCTTATCCTTGGTAAGGAGCATTTCTAGCTCATCTATCTTCATTTATGCCAATCACCAGACTAGCCATCACATCAGAAAGTTGATCTAGTTGGTCATTTGCAAATTAGGGTGTGATACTTCCTTGTTAACCTTGGCCATTTCGAGCGCCACTCTCCCAGTTACCATTAGCTCCTTAAATACTAGAATCCAACATTGTTGACTACTAAAGTAGATTAGTAGTTGAAGTACTATTCAAATTTCATTCCACGAACATGAATAAAATAATGCCGAACAAGCTAAGCTAATTTAACCAACATATGATAAACAAACAAACAAACACTTACACTCTATTTTGCATACTAGAAATAGGGGAAAACAAAGCAGTATACCTCTTTAGCACTAAACACTCACAACAACCACAGGTAATTTCTAAAATACTCTTATAGTAGTAGAAAGCCATTTGAACTTCTAAGTACTAGAAACTCATTCAAATGTAGCCAAGCTCTGATACTAAAATAATATGTGCACTTGGTTGAGCATACGAACCACAATATCACGCATAACCAGGGGGTAGGTTCGAACCTCGAGATGGTTCGAAGAATAAATAATAGTTAAGGGTTTAAGCAGGAGGGTCCTCATGCATCGACGGTAGATATGATGCACCGATGCCTCACATATGCTCAGGTTGTACTTGATATGACACACAAGTGTAATCGAATGTCACTCTCCACTAAGCCATGCTCACGATGGATCAAATAAGAGTAAACAAGAGTAAGTGGGAGATACTTAGCTCACGGAAGAGGGGAATGTCTAAATATCAATGTCATTAACTGTTATGACTATTACAATTTACAAGTATTTATATGACCTAATTAGGGTAAGTCCTAGGTTAGTATAAATTACAAAAGAAAGATTCCTATTAGCAAGGAAAAAGGAATAATTTATAAGGGTAAAGTTATAATCAGACAAAAAGAGGAATATTCGATTACAAAGGACAGAACTAATGTAAGAAAAATAAGGTGCATATCAACTGTCCTTTTTGTGGTCCCAATGATGTTGTTCGCTAAGCAAAGCAGGTTTATAGTAGATCAAGTTAGGTTTGATAGCTTGGATGTTTTGAATTAAGGAAGGGCTAGTTTAGGAGGTAGTCCAATACTAGGTTGACTTCGATAAGTTGGCTTGGGGTTAGGGTCAACTTGGCCTCGGCAATTCATTATGTTGGCAATATGCAGGTTTAAGGCTTGATCTTGGACTAATGTATTATGGAGAGGTTGGTTTGGTAACAAGTTAGTCACCTCGGTAATCTCTTGGATGAGGTAAAGAGCATGGTAACTTAGAAGGTCAAATAGGAGAATGCATTACTCTTCAGAGTTGAACTCCCCTCAGACAACTCGAGGGCCATTTGAACTAGTCATCAAACTCGAGGGCATGTGATTAGATCATGATCCTTATTAGCCTTAGCAGTAAGAGAAGCTATCCTCTCCTTCGACTTAGCCTCCCTGTAAGTTAGATTGTCTAAGAAGCTCAAGTCTAGGGCAGGATGATGTTGAAGCACCATCTTTCAAAGCTCCTAGCCTACCTCTATAGAGATATCCTTACACTCATTAACCTATCGCTACATTGTGAGGAATCTGTCTATTACCTTTTGCTCGACAGTAGATTAGAGAATTTCCCCACTTTCGAGGCTAGTGATTAGCTCCTTCATTTCACTAACCTCCTTTTGAACACCTTTGATCTTCTTCTCCAGCTCCAACTTTTGACGAGCTAACTCCAGCAAGTATTTCTTAGCGTTAAAGCACTCATCCACTATCATCGCTAACTCAATTTGAATCCTCAAGACCAACGCACTCAACTCTCAGTTGAATCGATTGAGCTCTACCTTATACTTATGTTCTTCCTTCAATTGCTTGGCCTTCTTTTACCCTTGCCTCTCCTTTGCAAGCTCAGCCTCTAGCTTCACTTTCTGCACGATAGAACAATAAAGACATCAATTAGCTTTACAAAATTTTTTATAATAACATCTAGAAGAGGACTCTACCTCCCTACAACCCTTCTATGCACTAAATACCTTACTATGGATGTCTTTTACCTCCCTTATCACGTGCTTGTAGTATCTAAGCCAAAGCAATACCTGACCATGGTATTGTACCATATGAAGCAAACCATGAGTCGTTGGACGGAAAATTTAAAGTATGCTGAAAAATAAACCAACCTAAATGAACGGACACTCACATAGCAAACCAGTGAGCTTAGGTAGCCCCCTAGATCGAGGGTTAAGTCGACTTAGACCTCCATTATCTTCTCCAAGATGGTCTAGTTAGCAAGGGTATAAGATCCCATCAAGGCTTGCAAGCTGAGCTCCCAGTAATGTAACATCACATCATTAGCCTGAATGTCGCACTTCAGCTTGAGAAGTTTTCCCCAAACTAGCTTAGTAGCTGACTTAGTAGCCTCCATGTATAAGTAACCATTCTTGGACTTGTATAGGACAGTATTGAATGAGTTCAGCATTATCTCCATCCTTTAGTGCTGGTTCAGTATCTCCTAGTGGTCTTCCCCCATCTCGTTAAAGGAAAGGTATAAGTGACCAGATGGGGAAGTCACAATTGTTGGATCGGCTAAGTAGCTCCTTCATCTTTGTCCTCTTTGGATCTAGCACACTCGCTTTATGCATCAGGGGTCATCTTCTTCTAGCCCACTAGCTATGCCTTTATATTTGCCTCAAGCCTCCTCTCCTTGCTGTTAGAAGGAGGGGAGAGAATTGTTACCTCTTGCTCCTTAGTAGTAGGCCCTTGCTCTCCTACGTTGATAAAGGGGTTAGACACTAAAGTGAGATTAAACAAAGGAACCACCATAGTTAGAGGCTCGAAAATCACCATCTCCATAAAAGGGATAGAGACTAGGACCCCTTAAGGCAAGATCGGTGGCTTTGTCTTACTAGTCTCCCTTAGTCTAGAATTTGGCTTCTTTTCAATCTTTAACCTGGACTCCCACCACCTTAAGAGCTTCAATTTATTAAGTTGGGGTAGCTTCCCAGACCTTACTAGCTTGTCACTTATAAAAGTAAATGAAAAATGTCAATAGAAGATAAAAAACTACAAGTACTTACAAGCTCCGTTGCTACTAGCATAAGCAAAGGAGACTCGCCATTCCTCAAAGGATGACTAACGAAGGATAGCTTCCTATAATTCCATGCCGGCATGATGAAGGAGTCAATACACATCGAGGTCAGACCTATACCTCTTAGTCATTTCTTCATAACAGCTCTCTCCATTCTTAGGAAGAGCTTAACAATCGACATAGTGAAGTATCTCCGCATGGTCTCCTTGTCATTAATCAAATGATTGTACCTTAGAGCCATGAAGGCCTCAATCTCTTATACGACCTTGGATTCATTCAGGCCAAGCATCTTTAGAGCACCAGTTCAAACCAATTTGGTCTACTAACTCCAAAAGTTGGCTTCCTCAAGCAGCTCCACTACGAGGAACTTGTAAGCTTCCAAAATTGAGCTTAAGATAACCGAGCTCAGATTTAGGGCTTTTAGGGTAACTTATCCAATTGAGCCCAAACTTTGCAACTAGAATGAAAAAGTTAGTCGAGATATTACAGTGAAGTTAGATTTTAGTAATAATGATCCGAAATCCCAATTTTGCCCTTAAAAATTGGAGTATTTACTAAAGCCCTAAAATGTTCAAAACTCCTAAAATTGAACTTAGATTACAACGAGAACTTAGAGATAAGTTAATTGAGCTATAAAATGAGATAATGTAGTATAATTTACTAAAAAAAAATACACGTAATTTTTTAGTATACCCGGTACAAATAATAATTATACTCGTAAATTAACTTTAAATTGAGTAATTATATATATATTGTGTTGAATTCATGAAATTAACCTTAGAATGTATTCTAAAAATAAAAGATATGCTAGAAACTTAATTATATGAGTAAAGTTATATATTTCACATGTTATTACATAAGGTATAACCTTGTATATTAATTAAAATAATTAATTCTAACATATAATATCTATATTTAAGTAATTATTTAATAAAAGAAAAAGAAAAATTAATTAAATAATATTGGAAGGAGGCGTGGCAGGAGGATGGAAATACATTGCTGATTCAAAAGGTGGAGTTACAATATTTGGACACCTCATGCATAAAAAAAAAAAAAAAAAAAGAAATTGGAAAAGAAAATATGAATTAATTAAAGAAAAATTCTTAAACCGACTTTGAGGCACTATAAAAAGCCAAGATCATCAGACATGATAGTTTTAGCAATTTGGAATCAGAGAAAATCAGAAAGAATAATTAGAAAAAATCGTAGAAAAAAAAAACAAATTTAGAAAAAAGTAGAAAAATTAGTGAAAGTGTGGAATCCTAACCTAGAGTAGATCTGCTGTGAAACCCAGCCAACCCCACACGGTCCACCCACCGCGCCAGCCGTCCGACAACCGCCCAGCCGCCGCCGGCCACCGGAGCACCCAAGAACACCAAGGTCAAATTTCTGCCCTGTTTTTCAATAATTTCTAAAAAATAGTAAATCCGCCCAGAAAATTATAAAAAAAATTACACTTAGGTTATTTTAGACATGCTTTCATGTGATATTTTTATTTTTGAAAAATTCGTAATATTTAATATACTTTATTAAGAAATCTATAATTCATCCGAATATATATTAGTGAAATAAATATACTATATGATGTTTTTTCTAGCTGAAAATTTTTGTGTAGGATGTGTATGATATATGGGTAATTGCTACGTAGCCCAAATTTTTATTTGAATAATTTTAATATTTATTGAATTTTTAGGCTTGAAATTGGTCCGAAAATAAGCTGAAATTATGAATTTAATAGGAAATTATGAAATTAATTGATGAAATGGACATGTACTGATCTATAATAAATAATAATGGTATTGAGTCAGATTGGAATTAATTGGATGCTAAAAGAATTATAATTTGATAATTTATCAAATTTAGGGGTAAAATTGTCAATACGAAAATATAGGCAATAGGTCGAAAACTTGAAACCGAATGATAATTGAATTCCCTATATTTTTAGAAGTCCATAGAAATTTTCGGGGAATTATTAGGTAATCCGAACTATTTACCACGAATTTATTAAGTAAAATAGCTTAAATTACAAGTCGGGGTGTATTTGTAATATTAATAGACTAAAATGAGTAAAATACTTAAATAAAACCTATATATAGGATTGCTGGTCGAATTGGGTTAAATAGAGATTTTATTACAATTATTAATATTTTCTGATCGGGATGTATTTTAGGTGTATTAAAATTGAATAATACTTATATTATTATAATATAAGGACAAATTGGATAAAATATAATTTAAAACTGTAAATTTCGCACAATACGGTCATTTTTATATAATTATATATAATTGTATTAAAAATTCAAACTACCCGTTAAAATCCATCTCTAGGAACAGGACTCATAAGATGTGTCGTTAAGTCTATACGAATTCAATGACACTAGTTTTGTTGAAATCGGATAACCTTAAGCAAACTAGCTTATATCTATGACATATTCAAGAATATACACATTTCGGTAACTCTACCGGAATCAAAACGTGAATTAATAAATAAAAAGTACGTTTCGATACGATCAAAACGATATATAATACGTAATAGTAAATATGATGTACAATGTTAATAATTAATAATTTAATAACATGACTGTATATTATGGAAATAATATATATATATATGTTTTAGATTAAACCCTAATGTTTTCATAATTATTACGAAAACTAAATTTAGACCTTTTGTATAATTAGGACCTTCTAAAGACGGCTGACAATTCAAGTCAGAAATAACGAACGTCTGAACAAGTAAGTTGGGATGGTAGCTTCGCCGCTGTTTGGGTACTATTTTAAAAGTATCCGGAGACCCAAGAGTACTTCTGGTTGTGTTTGTAGCTAGATGATTATGCGCATGCTATGTGTGTGAATGATACTCTGATGTGACAGGAGTTCAACTCCTTGGTGTGCTGTTCTGCATATTTGCATGGATTCTGTATTGTGTGAACTTATTGGTCACCCCTGATTATCTCTAATGATTATTCGACTAAAGTGTAATTGGTCACGCATAATCACCCGTTAGGGGAAACGATTAAGAGTGTTAAGCCAAACACCGACTTCCTTCGATGAGGATAGCTGAAATGGTCCTTTTCCCATCCTTAGTCGAACTAAGTGATAGGCGAGGAGGTCGCGGCAAGGTTGGGGGCCGTGGTTCGAAGGCGGTCTTGGGAGGAGGGTGTTCTCCATTGCACAAGCCCGGGTTTGGTTAACTTTAGTCGCGATGAAACTCCTCAATCCGGGTTGGAGTGGATGAAATTTCTCTAACCTCACAGTGGACCGGTTAACACTGTGCGATGTTTTCATTTGAGTGATTGCATTGCATTTCAACACAATTATTAACCTTATTTGTGTTTGTATAGTACTCTTCTGACTCCGCCCCACTTACTGAGCTAGTTGTGCTCACACCCCTACAGACTCTTTTGCAGGTACTGAGTGAAGATAAAAGATGTTCCGGTACCAACGTTCTCAGGTTAGTGTGCTGCTGTGTGGGAAAGTGAGGAACGAGGAATTTAACTGAACCTGAGCTTTTGCTTTGTCTTTAAGTTTTGAAGAAAACTAAATGGGAATTCCCTGGGAGCCCACTAGTTTTCTAACTTATTGTATATAAATCATATAACTTGTGGTTTTTAAAAGACTCTGATTGTAATCTTTACCCTTAGACGTGAAATGTTGTATAATTACTGTTGTAGTACTAAACTACAGATTGTATAGAACAAGTATTTTGTTAAAGCTCTACCACAGGTTTGGATATTAACAGATGTCAGAACAGACGTTTCAAGCTGGTTGAGTTGTGCGCCTTGTGTAAACTGCGTCTACAATAGCAGCTGTGAGGTCAGCTTCTATCTTAGATTAGTTTACACGGCGGGACTGTTATGACTCTTCTTGTTCGGGGCGTGACAGAACTCGTCTTACTAATTTTTCACGGATGAGTCTAAGTCCCTAAATAACTTTTTTCCTTAAATGGTTTTAGAGGAACCGTTCAAGATCTTCCATAAATAAAAATAATTAAATAGTTCAAGCATGGCCCGTACCACCAAATACTCATAGAGGGCATAGAACACTTTTAACATCCTCCACCCATTGGAGGAATTTGAGTAAGGCGGCATTAGTGGTAATCAAATAGCTTCTTCTCAAACTTGATGAAAGGGAGGCACATCCCAAACTCTAAGTAGTTTTTACGCATTGTAAAGTACCTCTCCAACAGTGGTGGCACTATCTCCTCTTACCTTGGCAACCGTACCACCAAGTTAAGAAAATTCCCTATAATACAATTATTTAAAAGATAATTTACAGCGGATAGCTTGCTTTTGCTTATAAGACCACTTGGCCCCTTATCATTCCAAAACCTATCGAATAAATCAATAGCATCTAGCAATGCCTCACAAAGGTAGACATCATGTAGAATGGCCTTTATCAGTCCTGCCCTATCTGATTCTACCAATGTCCTTCTTAACTCCTCATATGACTTTGCCAGCATAGACGAAACCTCCTCATCCAACTCTTGTGAGATGCGACTTACAAGAGTTTACTCTAGAATTGGTTGCCATTTTGAAATATGGATAGAAGAAGAAAGAGAAGAAAGTAAATAAATTGTTTGAAATTAGAGGTTAAGAAAAGAGACATTATGTTCATAGCTACAGAAAGAAGGAATGTTGAAGTCGTTTAAAATGTTTTCTTGACTAACCTCAAAGGAATATAAAAGCCTCAAGTGTAGGGAAGTGAACTAATGGTTATAGGGATTTGTACAAGTGCAATCCTCCCATGACTGGGAACAATGCGACAAACAGCTGTAACTGTACACATAACTTGACAAACATGATAGCTATCATGTTGCAATAATTGTACTATAGGAACATGCGCTTTAGAATTTAAAAGGGTTAGCTTCATCAAGAAGTTTGACCGAGGTCCTTTTAACTTCTATACTCACTATAGCACTCCCTTAGTACTACAACTTGGGAAGTCCTTATGCTTAACAAGGACAAGTTGGCTCAATTCGGCACTAACATTGCAGCCTTAACTTTGACTAATATGACTACATGATACCTTTACGAGATTACATCCTCCGGTCAGCACCCCCTACTACTCAGGGAGGTTGATCCTCTTAATCTCCAATTCAACACCTAAGTGCCTAGCTCAGTCCAAAGTGCGATCATCTCAAATAACTCTACAGGGTATCCCCTTAATTTAGACCCTTACCATGCCATTTGGGCTTATTTCTTAAAGATGATATTGCGTCTCCCTAATACCCCAAATCACTAAGCACACATGAGCACTTCAAGTTCAACTCGGCCATGTACCTAAGGAACCCATCTATTCTCTCTCTTTGCCACCTCAGCAATAATGAGACCGCCATACAGGGTAGGTGATGCAAACCAAGGCTAAGGATAGATAAGATTGGTCGCAAGGGAGGGTCCAAGCTTACTAAAAGCTTAAAGAAAGTGATGGAAAGTAGTGTAGCAACTAGAAAGTAAATAAGTAAACCCACAAATAGCTCCAAGGATATAAGACATCAAGAAACTTCTGATGATTCATAGCACAACTGAATATAATGCACGAGATGATCCGATGAGATTGCTCGCTAACTAGCCTTACTTAAGGGTTAGGATAAGAGTGAAAAGAGTAAACAAGTTAAGGAAGCAATATTCACAAAGAGTATGTACAATATATTGATGATGATGATATATAAATGATAATGTAGCTACATGTACATTAGGTATTTATACTCGAGAAACTAAGGTAACCTGCCCAAAATGGAAAAGATAAAAAAGGTAATGTCCAAAAAGGAGTAACGTGCAAAGAATAATAAAGGACACAAATGATAATTCAAGTAAATTAATGGTTGGTGTTGCATATTCCTTTATATAAGTCTAGGATGCATGGTAGTAGGATATTGGAGATGCTTCTAGTAAAAACAACCAAAATAGTATAGTTAAGATGGAGGGCCAAGCAAGGGTACCAAGTAGAGGTTTTGGGCAAACTTGAGCTCATCCAAGAATGAGTAGCTACAGAAATGTGTTGGAGCTCTTAGCTTCTCGACACTAATGTAGCCAATCTAGAGGTTGGCTTAGCCATGGTCAAGTAAGGGTATATGAGCGGCCAAGTTGTCGACAAAACATTCGACTAGTCGATACATTACTTTCGAGAGACATGAAGTCACTTGACTCAGCATTAGGAATTGGTCAATAATAAGGATTAGCTCGACCTCAACAAGAGTCGGCTGGAGCAGTAGAATTTGCCTCATTAATCCTTCAAGGCCTTGAGCTCGACTGCAGGTTAAAGTCCAATAGTCAGATTCATATCATTCTATCCCAGTTGATTTGGGATCAAATCTAACTAGTCTTCATCCAATGCTCCTTTAGGGTGATAAGGATTGAGGTCGACAATATTGAAAGCGTCCAAGACTCCATAATCTTCAGGTAGTTCTAATTTGTAGGCATTATTGTTGATCTTCTAAAGGATTTTCAAGGGGATTTTAGCTCAGGCTGATAACTTGTCATTCCTCTTGCTCAGGAATCTTTCCTTGTTTAAGTGCAGCCATACTAGGTCTCCAAGCTAAAACTGCACTAACTTTCTTCCCTTAGCCTTTTCTCACATTTTCTTAGTAGCTTGGTTGATTTGCCAAGTAACCTTCTCATAGATGTGTTATAGCGACTATGCTTTGGCTCTTGTATCAGGGTCTTCTTGTTCAAGCACTGGTGTATGGGTGTAATCAAGGGGCAACCTAAGATTGAAGCCATAGACAACTTTAAAGGGGGTCTATTTGGTGGTGTCATGCATTATACGGTTGTAAGTGAATTCCACAATAGGCAAACATACATCCTAATTAACTAAGTTCCTCCCTCCCGCAACTTGGAGTAGTGATCCTAAAGTATGATTGATTACTTCTATTTAGCCATCAGTTTGGGGATGATAAGAAGTGCTAAATAATAGTTTAGTCCCCATCCAATGCTATAGAGTCCTTAATAAATGGCTTAAGAACTTTGGATCTTTGTCTGAGACTACACTTCTCGGTACGTTATCTAATTGAACAATTTCCTACAAAAAGAGAGTAGCAATGGCTAAAGCATTATTATTCTTAGAGCAGGGCAAAAAATGTGCCATTTTACTGAATCTATCCAAGATGCCCATCACATAATCTTTGCCTTGGGCAATTCTTGGTAATCTGAGGACAACATCCATGCTTAACTTAGTTCAGGGTGTGGTCAAGACAAGCAAAAACATTGCTTTTCCTTGCTCTACTCGGCATTTGGCCCTCTTGCAAATAGCACAACCCTCAAGAATTCGATGCATGTTTCATCTCATTCTTAGCCTAAAGAATCTTCCATTTGGCATCTCATATGTCCTCCTCTCCCTAAAATGGCCAGATAGTCCTCCATTATGAGCTTCTCTAATAAGTAACTCTCCTAACGAACAGGTCAGCACACATAACTTCCCACCTCGGAATAGATAACCACCCTCTACATGGTATTCATCTACTATTCTTCCATTGGTACAACTCCTAAGTATAGGTTTGAAGTGTGGGTCCTTAGGGTACTATTCTTTGATGCTTATAAACCCTAACAATCTAGCTTGTAGCTTGATTAAGAGCACATGTCTTCTTGATAAAGCATCAGCAACGATGTTGTTCTTGCCTTATTTGTACTTTATCACAAAGTTTAATCCTTGTAGGATTTCAGCCCACCTCGCTTGCTACTTCAATAACTTGGTTAGACTTTTAAGGTACCTTAAAGACTCATGGTTGGTATAGATGACAACATCTCTCAGCAATAGATAATGATGCCATACATGGAGCGCTCAGATAAGGGCTAAGAGTTCTTTGTCATATATGGAGCAATTCAATCAAGGTCCTCTAAGTTTCTCATTGTAGTAGCCAATTGGTCAATCTTCTTGCATTAGGATAGTGCCTATTCCAATGCTTGATGCATTATATTCCAATTCAAAAATCTTTTCTAAGTCAAGTAAGGATAATACAAGTGTAGAAGCTAGCCTTGCCTTCACTTTATCAAAACTTCTTTCCTCTCTTTCTTCCCACTTAAATTCAGTGTTTTTCTTTGTTGGCTCGGTGAGGGGTGTGACAATGGCATTGAAGTTTCTAATGAGCCTTCGATAAAAGGATTCCAATCAGTGAAAACTTCTCACCTCGGCACAAGTGGTTAGAGTCGACCACTCAACAATAGCTCGGATCTTCTCTTCATCCACTTGTAAGCCACCTCAACTAACTACGTAACCTAAAAATGCTACTTTCTACTAGCAAAAGTAACACTTCTTTAACTTGCTGAACAATCTTTCGGTTTAGAGTACATTAAGCACGATACGAAGATGTACACAATGGCTCATAAGGTTAACACTATACACAAGGATGTCGTCAAAGTACACTACGACACACTTCCCGATCAGATTTCTCAGTACATGGTCCATCAGTCACATGAAAGTGCTTGGGGCATTTGACAAGCCAAGAGGCATTACTATCCACTCGTAGAGTCTATGCTAAGTTTTAAATGCATTTTTCCACTCATGTCCCAACCTCATCCTATTTTTATGGTAACCAGACTTCAAGTCAATCTTGCTAAAAACCTTAGCTCCACTCAATTCATCTAATCTAGGGATAGGGTATCGGTACTTAATCGTAATTTTGTTCACAGCTCAACTATTGACATACATTCATTAGGTACCATCTTTCTTCAGCATAAGGAGTGTTGGCATAGTGTAAGGGCTAAGGCTCTCCGTTACATAGCCCTTTTCTAGAAGCTCATTGACTTATTGTTAAAGCTCAAAAGCCTGCTTGGGATTCATTTGAAAAGCTAGCTTGTTTGATAAAGCAATGCCGGATATCAAGTCAATGCAATGCTCAATACCTATGAATGGAGGTAATCCCTTAGGTAACTGTTCTAGAAACAAGTTGGCACATTCATCCAACAGCTTTCTTACCTAAAGGGGTAGCTCATTCTACTCCTTTAACTCTAGTAACCTTCTAATCAACATAAAATTCGATATGTTAGCCTTTACAGCTTCTTGGAGTTCACTCTACTTAGAATTAAGGTTTTCTTAGATCCATTAGGAAGTTTACCTTGCAGTTTGCTAACTTGACTTGGTGTCATAGGGTTTAAAGTAACCTTTCGTCCATCCTTCTCAAACACATAGGTATTCCTAAATTCGTCATATATAACTCTTCGGTTGATTAGCCAGGGTCGATTAAGCAACACATATGATCCATATATGGGCAGTACGTCACCAAGAATCTAGTTGGAGTAACTCCCAATAGAGATCGGTAGCAATACTTACTAAGTGACATAAAGTGACCCTTTCTCATTCAGTTGATGTAACTTGTACAGCTTCGAATGTATAATAGTCGATAATTTTAGTTTCTTGATTAGGTTAGCAGATGTCACATTGGTACAACTCTCACTATCTACCATAAATACATACATCTAAACATTCACCTTACAAGTGATATAGAATAAGTTCCCCCTTTTCTCCTCCTTAGGTGAAGGTTTCTTACTCATGGCACGTCGAACAACGAGAATCAACTTATCTAAGTTCTCGATGAACATATCTTCCTCAACTAGTTCAGCCTCTTAAGTGGCTTCCTTCTTGAGAATAACCTCTTCCTCGAGTTCCTCATCGGTACTATCGACTTCAATCTTCAGGACATCTCCTTTGATAATCGTAGTTAGTTGGTTAGGATATTAAGTGGCCATATGCCCAAACTCTTGATATTTAAAACATTTAATCTAGCTCGTCTTCCTTCCAAATCCTTATCTCTTGTCATATGATCTTATTGATACATCACTGTTGAATTAGCCCTTATATTCAGCTCGAGCATCTACCCTTCAAGTTAGCTCAGTCGTAGATATCCAATTTTTATTCCCTTTATTTTATTTTGTCATTTCAATAGGATAAGGGGTCCTGAATTAGGAAAAATATAAAAAAATAGAAAATAAAAAAAAACCCAAAAATAATATCTTTAGGAAAAAATCTAAAAAAAATAGAAAATTCAAAAATTCTAGAAAGATAGAAAAAATACAAAAATAGGAAAAAGCACAAAAAAATAAGAAATTTAGAAAAAAAATACAAAAAATGGAAAAATTTGGAAAATTGAAAAGTCACAAAAAATAGAAAAAAATAGAAGATATAAGGAATTTAGAAAATAATAATTTTTAGATAGTTTAAATATAATAGATTTTTTAATTTAAATAAGGAGAGGATCGTTAAACTTGGGCTTAGATTTGAATCTAATTCAAATTGACCTTGTTCATATATGCAATTTAATTGCACATATGAACAAGGCACAGGTTAACGGCCTAATGGTAAAACATATAAACATTACATTTGGGTTAAACTTAGAGGTCAAGGGTTCGGATCTTAGCAAAGGCGTGCAAAGTTTTTTTTTTTATTTTTCAAATGATTTACTACACTCACTACACTGCCACGTGTCAGGATCTCATTACGTCACGTATCTTAACACGTAGTAGCATCGATTTTCATGGCACTGATGTAACACTGCATGGCATGCCACGTCAACTGCCACATGTTACGAGAAGACATGTAACACATGGCCATTGGACGGCATAGCTGACGTAGCATCACATCAACCCATTTTTCCCTCCCTTTCCTTACTTTTCTCTCCCTTTCTCTCTCTTTCTCACAATTTCCTCCTCTTTCCCCTGCAAAGCAGAATCGACCCTTTCACTTTGGCCTCATTTTTTTGCACAAATTCCATACACACACACACGTGATTTTGTGCTCTAATCCTATTCTAGGCATGGCCTAGTTTTAATAGTGACCAAATTCTCGTTCATTACATACACTCACAATTACACACAAGCAGCAAATCCACTCTCAATCACTCCTTCACCAGTCTTCCTCCCTCTACTTGCGGCTATACTCTCTCTCTCCAACTTGTAGCCACGCTCAAAGGAAATTGAGCAAAGCCAACCACCGTCGTAGTTCCTCTATAATTTGAACTCTTTAACCCAACTCTTCCCAAACACCACCGTAGCCCTTAGCCATAACTACCGTAGCCAAACCCTAATCGTTGTAAGCAAGCTGTTGAAACACCACCCTACGTTGCCTTATGGCTGAAGCTAAAGCCACGGTTGAATTCCTAGCCACCCAAAACCACCAACCCAACACCTCTCGACTCCAGCAACCCCTAAATAGCGTAAAACTCTACCACCGCCACCACTCATCTCCGACCACCACCCAAAACCACCTCCATTAACTACGACGTCACATTTACCACTTATAATCCAAATCCAAAACATACAAATCCCTTTTCCCCCACTTGATTCAATGGCTAAATCACCCTGAATCAACTTCGTTGTGCTGCTGTTGAAGACATTGGAGTAACCTGAATCCAGCGGCCGAATCGATCCAAAATCCGAGATCGAGCCAAGTACTATACTAACCTAACTCATACTCTCTTGGTCCGACCTTCATCCATTCGATTGCTTAGAAATTTTTTTTTATTTTTACTTTTGCTTATTTATTTAATCATTTATTTTATAATGTAAATTGTAATGTAAAGAAAACAAAAAGAAGAAAAAAAAAAGGGAATAAAAGAAAAAGCAAGGAAAAAAAGGGAAGAAAAAAAAAAGAGAGTGGTCTATTTATTTATTTTTTGTTTAATAGATAAAATAGAATAATAAATAATAAATAAGATAATATAAAAAATAATAAAAATAAAACTAAGTAAATAAGTTAATTGTTTTTAATGCTTAGAAAAATCAAGTTTTCCGAAATAAATAAAAAATAATTGGACTCTTTTTAAAGTTAGGACCTTTTTGAATTTTCCAAAAAATAAAATAAAATTTCTAATTTAGGACCCTTTTTTTAGAAATTTCCTTAAATAAATTAAATTGGATTAAAAACGTAAGTTCAGTGAATTTTCAAATTAAAATAAGCCTAACCCACTATGTACGTCTGATTCCGAATAACGGGTACGTAGATACTTATGAGACGATAATAAAAAATAAAAAACTTGATTTTCCCTTTTTAGTTTAGATTGTTTAAATTATCCCATTTATATAAAAAATCAAGTTCTACCTTATAAAATTAAAAGGTGATTTTTAAGGTTAAAGTTAAAATTGGAAAATTAATGGTACCCGTAAGGGTTTAAAAACCACAACCACTAAATCTAGATCTTTGGTTTTCTAAAACCCTTTTTTTTTTTTTATAAAATTGGTTTAATTGATAGACTAGCAGCTAAGTTATAACCAATCTACCCAATTGGCTATAACTTAACTCTTTTTCCCGACTTTGGTCAGATAGCAACTCCAATACATTTTCGAATTGAAAAACGGTTTTCTTAAACCTTAATCGAGGGTCAATGTTAAACGGGTAAGGGTTTAATACTGATCAGTTTAGAGAAGACTTAATTTTAAAAACCGAAAGGTGAAATACCAGACTCGACAGCTTAGCGACTCCACTGGTTTATCAAGAGGGTTAGCCATTCAACTTTCCAAAATTAAAATTAACCTCTAAAAATCACCTTAAATGCAATTTATTTGCTTATTTGTTCTCTGTTGTTTGTATCATAATTATACTAACATTTTTGCAGGTTTAATTTTATTTATTTAAACCATTATCTGGGAAGGATTTAATTTTTTGCAAACGTATGGTAGAAATGGTCAAACCTGGACCATATTAGGACCTTAGGATAGGGGGCCATTGTGTAGGCTCCAGGTGCTATGGTGTAACCACTGCTCAGGGTTGATTAAGCTATCCCCACTTAAGCTTGATGTGACCAATGAGAGTATTCTTTAACAAGTGAGGTCACACAAGCTTAAGAACCTTTAGAACCTACCCTTTATGCATTCACAATATCTAGAATCGACGAATAATCAAGTAAGATGGAGATAAAAATATAGAATGGCTTGGAGTTTCCTTGATTTCCCTTGTAATTTTAATGCATTGTAAACATTATATTCCTAGTATCAGAGATTGAGGTTGAGACTGAAAGTTGTGTAGTGATACTCTATTGTGTCTGCTATTTAAGATATTTATGTGTATATAAAAAGCATCTGAGTGAAGTATCCTTACTGAAGCTTTATATTGAGAATGTTGAACCCTAGTGTACAGGGAGAGATTCATGATGTTGAGAGTGATGCTCATATTCGTAGTCAAGTTAACCAACAAACACTATGTACTACTGATGAGCAGATACAAGATCTTGTTGTTATTGTGGCTAACTTAGCTGTATAAGTAAATAGGGTCATAGAGGCTGGCTGCGTGAAAGAGTTGCTAAGTAGGGGGTCTTAAAAGCTGGCTGCGTGAAAGAGTTGTTAAGTAAGGCCGAGAAACGAGAGATAAGCTGAGGAGGCAGATGAACAAGCGAGCTCCAAAAGCCTTTCCAATGAACCAAACACCATCGCGACGTACCGATAGAGTCATGAGAAGGAGATTGAAGTTAGATGAAGTGGAAGAGCATGAAGAAGAAGAAGACAAGTGTGATGGGATTAATAAGCGTGAGTTCAGAGCTCCATGAGGTGCTGAACACCTAAAGGTACGGATTCCAAGCTTCAACGGGTTTAGTAATGTTGATGACTACTTGGATTAGGAAAAGAAGATTGAGAAGATATTCGATTTCTACGATTATGAAGATGCTGTCCACATTAGAGTGGCCACGTTAAAATTTTCTAAATATGCAGCAATGTAATGGAAGAAGCTACAGAATGTTCACTTGAGGACTCGACATGAGGTTCAAACATGGAACAAGATGAAGAGAGTTCTGAGAAGTAGGTTCATCCCCAAACACTATGAGTAAGACACTTTCCGATGACTCTACGAATTGAGGCAAGTTAGCAGATCTATAGATGACTATGTTTGAGAGTTTTAGTTGCTCATGATACGATGCAATGTCGACGAGCTTGAGACTTGAGCTATAGTACGGTTCATCTTTGGACTACAGGCTGAGATTGGTAACATCGTGGAGCTACAAAGCCTCACAACTTTAGATGACACCATCCGTGTAGCCTAGAGAGTTGAAAGTCAACAGTGGAACCAGGTTAGCCGAATGCCAAGTAGTTGAACACTGATACTAAATAAGAGTGGCCTGTCAAGCTGACCATTGAATGACAAAGTTTCAAATAGTTCTAAGGTAGAACGCTGAGGTAAGAGCAAGACTAAGGAGCTTGAGATCCAAAGAGATCTAGGTCAGAGTTCAGGATGGAAAACCCAAGAAATCAAATGCTTTAAGTGTCTTGGCTATGGATACGTGGCTAGTTAATGTCCAAATTGCTGAATCACCGAGTCATGACTATAAAGGGAGACAAGCCTCGATTTAAAGTAGAAAGTGCGAGTGAAGGAGAGGAAGAAGTTGCAACCGATCAGATGCTAGAAAAAATTGAGAAAGATCTTAAGGCCGAGATACCTCCTGAGGGCGGAGCCAAGTATTTGTTTTATTGTTCAGCAATCTCTTAGTACTTTCATAGCTAACAAAAATGAGCAAAGAGAGAACCTCTTTGCTACGAATTGCCGAATGAATGGCAAGCTATGTACTGTGATCATTGATGGAGGAAGCTATACCAACGTCATCGCACAAGGGGTAGTTAAGGCTATGAAATTGGCAACCCTTCTACACCCCAAGCCGTACAAGATTAACTGGCTAAACAAGAAAGGAGGACTACACATTTCTGAGCAAGTTAAAGTATCGATTACTATTGGTGATAGGTACAGGGATGAGGTGTTATGTAATGTCCTTCCCATGTGCGCATCTCACATATTACTCGGCCAATCATGGCTATTTGATTTAAGAGTGTTACACGATGGGTATAGAAACACCTACATGTTTTAAAAGGATGGGAAGAAAATTATATCAACACCTATGAGTCCTATGGAAGTATAAGAAGCCTAGGAAAAGGTTGCTAGATCCCTACAGTGAAAGTCCTTAGTAATTTCCTGAGCTTAGTTTGCACGAAAGGTCAAGGCTGAGGACTATGTACTCCTTTTGGTCAAAAGATTCTTAGAGGTTAGAGAGGCTAAGAACTTATCTGCCAAAGTGTAGCAACTAGTTCAGGAATTTGTTGACCTCTTCCTTGCCGAGATGTCGAGAGGTTTACCTCTCTTGAGAGGAATTAAGCATTGCATTGGCCTCTAACTAAGGGCTACCTTACCAAACCGACCCGCTTATAGGTTTAATCCAAACTAGGCAACTGAACTAAGGAAGTAAGTGGATGAGTTAACGGATCACAAATATGTCCATGAGAGCATGAGTCCTTATGTCGTACTCGTTGTACTCGTGCCGAAAAAGGATGGAACATGTAAATGTGCATTGACAACCGAGCTATCAATAAGATCACTATCAAATACCGATACCCGATCCCATGGCTCGATGATATGCTTAACGAGTTATATGGTGCCTGCACCTTTTCTAAGATTGACCTGAAGAATGGCTACCACTAGATATGAATGAGACTTGGGGATGAATGGAAGACAACCTTTAAGATAAGGGATAGTTTGTTTAAATAGTTGGTAATGCCATTTGGACTAACTAATGTGCCAAGTACTTTTATGTGGCTAATGAATCATGCACTAAGATCATTGATAAGCAAATGTGTTGTGGTTTATTTTGATGATATTCTAGTCTATAGTACGAAACTTCTTATTCATGTCAAACATTTGAGATTGGTGTTAAACATACTCCGTACCGAGAAATTATTCGGCAACTTGAAGAAATGCGTGTTATATCAAGCAAGGTTGTGTTCTTCGGATATGTCGTTTCAGGGATTGGAGTTCAAGTTGATGAGGAAAAGGTCAGAGCTATTAATGAGTGGCCTATGCTGACTAGTGCTACCGAGGTCAGGAGCTTCCATGGCTTAGTTTCATTTTAGCAAAGATTTATTCAGAACTTCAGCTCCATAACTACGTCGGTGATTGAATTGACCAAGAAGAAGGTTAAGTTTAAATGGACAGAAAAGGCTCAAAGGATTTTTGAAGATGTGAAGTCTAAGTTGACGTTTTCTCCAGTACTTACCCTACCAAATTTCGAGAAGGTTTTTGAAGTTGAATGTGATGTGTCTGGTGTCAACATTGGTGCTGTCCTTATGCAGGAATGTCGACCAATTGCCTACTTCAATGAAAAGCTCTGAAGTGCTGCCCTGAATTACTCTGTCTACAACAAGGAATTCTATGCCCTTATCCGTACTCTCCAGAATTGGCAACATTATCTGTTACCAAAGGAATTCATCATCTATTCGAATCATGAATCTTAAAAGCATCTCTACGGGTAGTAAAAGCTTTCTTGGCATCACGCTAAGTAAGTCGAGTTCTTAGAGACCTTTTGCTATGTCATCAGATATAAGAAGGGAAGCACCAATACAGTGGCTGATGCACTTTCGCGCCATCATACCTTCATCACAACGTTATAAGCCAAGGTGCTTAGATTTGGCACTTTACCTGCTCAGTATGAGCATGACCCACATTTTGGACCCTTAGTAATCAGGTACAGTACTAGAGGAGCTACAGAAGGGTTCTACCTGAGTGAGGGGTTCTTGATGAAGGGCAAGCAGATTTATATACCGAGTGGTTCTGTAAGGGAGCTACTGGTTCAAGAAGCTCATGCCGAGGATCTTGTTGGCCATTTTAGGGAAAGAAGACGATTGAGATATTGAAGAAGTACTTTTACTAACCTGGAATGATGAAGAATGTGCACCGAATGCTTGAGAGATGCAAGGTGTGTAAGTATGCCAAAAGGAGGAGAGAGCTTTATGGAGATATACACCCCTACCAATTCCTAAGCGGCCGTGGATTGATCTAAGCATGGATTTTATGCTTGGCTTTCCCCACATACCGAGAAGACACGATTCGATCATGGTGGTGGTCGATCAATTCAGTAAGATGAGCCACTTCATTCCATGCCGTAAAACTAATTATATTTTATTCATCGCTAACCTCTTTTTGTAGGAAATTGTGCGGCTACATGGAGTACCAAGAAGTATTGTGTCCAACTATGATTTGAAATTCGCGAGCTTCTTTTGAAAGACCCTATGGAGGAAACTCGGCACTAAGGTCCTGTTCAGTACCTCTTGCTACTCCTAAATAGACGGCTAAACTAAAGTAGTGAATAGAACTATTGGTAATCTGCTGCGTGGTACTGTTGGAAAGAACTCTCGTGATTGGGATTTATGCCAACCCATCATTAAATTTGCCCACAATCACTCAACTCACAGCTCCACTTGAACATCATCATTTGAGGTTGTTTATGGATTTAACCTAAACCTACCCTTAGAATTAGTTAACAGCCCAACTACACAAGGGGAGAGTCAATCTAGCCTGCAATGTACTAAGAAATTCCATAGGTTGCATCATAGGATTGTTAAGTAATTGGCTAGGACTATAGCCAAACAGAAGGAAGTGGGAAACTGCATAAGGCAACGAGTCATTTACACCCCTAGGGATCTTATCTAGGTCCATCTTAGCAAGGAACACTTCCCTAGTATCGAGCCTGGTTTTTCACCCTCTCGGTTCTTTTTATAAAACTAGGTCTTCTCTAAACCAATCAATACTAAACCCTACCCATTTAATATTGAACCTTGACTAGGGTTTAAAGAAGACCATCTTTTCCAACTTGAAAAGATTTGAAGTCACCACCCGACCGGAGTCGGGAAAAGGAGTTAAGTTATAACCAATTGGGTGGATTAGTTATAACTTAGCTACCAGTCTATCAATTAAAAAACCAAGTTATAAATACGGTTTTTTAAAAACTAGAGATCTGGATCCAGAGGCTAATTTATTAAACCCTAAACGGGTACCACTTTTAACTTTTCGAATTTAACTTCGCTTTTCAAATATACCCTTTTTAATTTCTAAAAACCATCTAATTATGATACATGCAACTAAATTGATTAATTTATATAAATATCTAAAAATGGAAAAAATAAAACTTTTTAAATTTTAAGTCGCCTTATACTTGTGTACGAGTGCCTACATACCCGTTATTCAGGATCAAACTTCTGTAGTTCATTTAATGAAAATATAGCAGGTTGATTGATTTTTAACTTTGGAAAAATTATTGAGTTTACATTTTTACCTATTTTGAGTTGATTGGAGAAAAGATTATTAAGGGGTTTTAAGTTGGGTTTTATTTTTGGAAAACCTAAAATGCCCTAGTTTGGAAAGGATCTATTTTATTTTCATAAAAAAAAGAATTGATTTTCTAAGTGTCAAAAAGTAACTTTTCTATTTTTATTTTATTATTTTTATTATTTATTTATTTATTTATTTATTTTAGTTAGCTCTTTTTTTTATTTTTTTTCTTTTGTTTAAATGTGAAAATAAAATAAAAAAATAACAAAATAAAATACTTCCTATTCTTTTTTTTTTTCTTTCTCTTTTTCTTCTTTTTTTTTTCTTTTCTTTTTCCTTTCTTTTTTTTTTTCTTTATATATATTTTTTTCATTATTAGTATTTTTTATTACATTTACACAAAACAAATAAACAAAATAAAACAGCAAATAAAACAAAACAAAAAAAAAACTTCGGACGGATTCAGATGCATGGGTCGAACCTAAGCGGGTCAGACGGGTCGGGTTAGGTCAAGTCCACTAGATTTGGGTCGGGCTTCAATACCTTTACAGCAGCAACGGCAGCGAGGTTTAATTTGGCTTGTTTCATCCACCAAAATGAGCGGGTGATAGTCTTTTTATGAGTATTAGATTGGAGATGGGGGGCGTAAGTTCAGTGACTTAGTGTTTTGAAGTTGTTTGGGTGGTTTTCGAAAGTTTGCTGTGGATGATGGTAGTGGTTCAACCGTGTGGGGGCTGCTGGGTATGATTGGTTGGTTGGTTGGTTGGGATATGTTTTTTAGAATGTAAAGAGTTTGATTGTAGGCTTAATTTTGCTTGAAGGTAGCTGAGGATGGTGGTTCAAGGAGAGAGAAAGAGGGCGGTTAGGGTTCGATGGTAGTTGCTTAGTAGCGCAGCTGGGGGTCACGGCGGAGGTCGAGAGTGGTCATGTCCGGAAGCTGATGGAGTGGGGGTTACAACCATGGTGGTGGTTAAGCTCGAAGTTTTCTAGAGAGAGAAACTCGAGAAGAGAGAGATTGGTAGAGAGAGAAAGCGATCGGAAATGGATATAAGGAGTGTAGGAGTTAATTCTGTTGGGTATGTGTCCTTGTGTGTACTCCTTGAAGCTCCTTTTATACTCGAATTGTTCCCAGAAAACAAGGAAAGCTCGAATCGGATTAATGAAGAATGCTTAGGAAAACAGCTTTTTTTCAATTTTTGGAGCTCAAATTAAATGCTCCTTTAATTGTATTTAGACATGTTTTTGGTACTGATTCACAATAAGCTTTGTCTATTCTACAATTTCGCCATTGATTTGGTGAAATTACAACAAGAAAGAGTCCAAAAATCATGTTGAAGTAAGTGGTCTAAAGTGGAAAGTGCTAAAAACCTGGAGAAAGTCGAGAGGAAAAGAGGGAAAGAGAGGAAAAAGAAGGGAAAAGGAAGGAAGGCGGAAGAAAAAGTGGGCTAACGTGGTGCTACGTCTGTCGTGCCGACCAACCCCAGTATGCCACATATCATTTTGTAACACGTGGCAGCTAAAGTGGCACACTACGTAGATGTCACGTAGTGCCATGTCAGCGGGCTAACAAATCCGATGATGCCACGTGTCAGGACACGTGGCAGTCCCTGATGTGATTAAAAACAAAAAAAATTAAAAAAAGGCCTCTCTACCTTTGCCAAGTTCGAACCCAAGACCTTATGCTTAATGCTAATACTATGTCCATATGTTTAACCGTCAGGTTGTTAGCCTATACCTTATTCATATGTGCAGACTCGGTCAGCCTGAACCATATTTAAATCTAACAAAATGTTATTTTCTAAAATCTTTTATTTATTTATATTTTTTTTGTGATTTTTTCAAAATTTCTTATTTTTTTGTATTTTCTAAATTTCTTATTTTTGTGCTTTTTTTCCTATTTTCTTATTTTCTTATGTTTTTCTAGAATTCTTATTTTTCTAAATTTCTTCATTTTTGGGGGCTTTCTTTAATTTTCTATTTTTTTGAACTTTTTCTAATTTAGAACCCTATAACCTAATTTGAAAAATAAAAGGGAGCAAAAATTAGGTATCTACACCTAGTAGAAGGATACACAAACTATCTCTTAAAGCGGATGGACCTTATAGGATCCTGAGGCGCATTAATGATAATACCTATGAGATTGAGCTACTCGAAGTTTTCGGCGTGTCTACCACATTCAACGTCACCGACTTAACTCCATATGTGCTTGAAGATGATGGAGACTAAGATTTGACGGCAAATCTTCAACAATCTTGAAGACCTGATGAATTACTGACCAACGGTCTCATTACTCGCGCATGGCTTCGAGGACTCTAATCCTTCACCCTAAGAATTCTCTCTCGATAACCTACTGATGACAAGAAAATTTATGCCGAAGGAATGTGGCTGAAATCCTTAAGCTCCTTGGATTGTCATACGTTGATCTATACACTCGGTAGTAATGATGCTGACCATTCCCTTACTAAGCAATCTAACCAACTTCTACTAAGAAGTTCTTGCCGAATGATAAGAGACTCACTTAAACAACCGAGTAGTTTTCTCTCGTCATGCTACCATCTCTCTAGTCTCGACCCCTTTATTGCCGCAACATTTTGATCCTTTGCACTTGCTACGTTCAAAGAATATTCATATAGGACCAATGTTGCACTACTACCTGTCTACCATGTCTGACATTGTACTCTTTTCCATTTTTGGTCTTTTATCCTTTTCTACCTTTTTTCGTATGTACTAGGAATCCCCTTTTTGTATATACTTTCTTGTAATTTCTTTATTTGTAATGTTGCCATATAAACTTACTATAAATAGTTCCTTTCTCTTGTAAGTTGCAGATAACTTAAAATTTAATATTAAATATTCTATTCTTGTGAGACAACCCTCTTTAAGTCCATCTTTCATACACTCTTATGTAATCCTGTCGAGTAGCTTAGGATTAGTTGCGAGTGGACCTTGACATCAACTTGTATGTCATATCAAGTGAAGTGTCAAGTCGTATTGTGTTCGTTGGTGAGTCACATCCTCCGAATAGCTTCACGTTAGCTACTCTTGTTCGATTATGGACCATTTCCCTCTAATTTTCTTCGATATTTCGAAGGACCCATTTTAGTTAGATTTGCCATAGTAAGTTCTAGTGATAACTAAGCTCCTAGGAGCATCAACATAGAATTGCTGTAAATAGGTTTTGTCATTGTAAATAACGGTCAATCAATCTTGTTACATATTTTTTCTTTTGTAATTCAGATTAGGAAATGGCTCATTCATCCAACTTTGTCTACTTCAAGGAAAAGTTTTTAGGCAAGCCCATTTACCCCAAGCCCATCCTAGACCAATGGTTTAGACACTTCAATCTAAGGGAACAAGAGACTATCATTAGCAAGATCAAGCCCATTCTATCACTTCCTAAAGTAAAAATAGAGATCAATTTAATTAAGGCTCTAACCAACTTTTGGGAACCAGAAGAAGTGGCTTTTCGAGTTAGGCCTCACCTAATTAGCCAACACTTAAAGAGTACACCCAATTACTTCAAGCCCCTTCCTTAGAAAATATATACACCCTAAATTTGGAAGTAGACCCCATGAATGCCTTTTCAAGATTCTTAGGTATTAGAAAAGTTAAAGTAAACAAAGCCCTCAGAAGCTGTAACAGTAACTGCATCAAACTGGAAGACTTAAAAGCCTAGTTCGCCATTGAGCCTAAATCTAACCAATGGGGCATCTTCTATGGAAATCTCAAAGATTGGGGACAGAACAAAATAAAAGCCTTTATCTTAGCTACAATCAAGGGCCCCTTATTCCCTAATGGAAAGTTCTTCATCCATTTCAAGGTCGTTAAGTTAGTGAGCCAATTTCTTGAAGGCAAATCATTTGTCCTAGCCTTTCTTGTAGAATAAATCAAAAGCTTCAATATTTTGAAAGAAAAGAATGATGGCGCACTAAAGACCAGCATAGCATTACTGATAATATGGTTCGTCAGCTACATGAAATGTTATTAACTCGATCTAATCCGAAGAGAGTTTGCTCATAATATTAATTTGATCGATTCTTTTGTCAATAAGGTCCATCTCCTAAAAGGAAAATCCACTTATTGCTAGGTGAAACTATTGAGAAGTCTCTAAGTCACTGATATCTTACAGGCAGCAAGATGGAGCAACTTTAAAATGGTAATCCCAGTCTGCAAAAATTATCAAGCAATACCCCTAATTAGGATGAAATTGTGCATAGGTTATTACCTTAACAAAATGATCAGACAATTTGGAGGTATCCAAAATATAACCTATAGGCCTCCATTGGATATCGTAACCTTAGATTATGAGGACCTTCAGATTTCACTACTACAGAAGATGTCCAAACTCAGAGCAATCAAACAGTTATGAGAAACAAGGACTGTTAGCCTAAACATCGATTTGGGAGAATGGCTAGGAGAAGTGGACAAGTACTGGGTTACCAAAGAATATTTGTACGATCAGCTCCACAAAGCAAGGGAGATCCAGTATTAAGCACCAAGGGTCATCCAACCCGTACCAGCTGAATCAAGTCCTGAAATCAAGACCTACATGGACTAAGTATAAGCTCGTATAGAAATAATCTATGAGGAGCAAGACATTTGGGAGGATCTCTTTTGGGAATCAAAACATTCCCAAGACTTGAAACATCAATTGAGGATGACCTAGAAGAGGCTCAAAGAACTTGAAGAAATGGAAGAGCCCAACTCAAGAAAGAGGAAGGAAGCATTAGCAGGGTTTAGTAAGTAGAAAAGGGAAACGCTTGCCAAATGCCATAAGAACATTTAGAAATAGGAATACTCCTCTTAAGAAACAAATGTATTTTCTTTTAATGTAAAAGGGAACTCTAAAAGCTACAAAAATAATGAAAATTAACATCTTGCTGGTTATTAGTCGATTTTATCACTCTACATCCATATGCCATGCATTTCTTAGTTTCTTATTTGTCTCTTTTAAAAATATTTATGTGCTAACTTGTTGAGAAGTAATCTTAAACAGGTTGCCAAGATAAGTCTCAAACATCAAACCTTCTAAAGAATTCCTATCAAAACTCGCTCTTAAACTAGAATGGCTAACCAAGGAAATGACAACACCAAGACCAACAATGGTAGTGTTAATCTTGAGGTTATTGATCCTACTAAGCTAAGGTTCCAATCTTTGGAATGAATAGTGGGGAAGATTGTGGATCAATTGAGCTTTCTTGCTAACAGCATCGCCTTACTTAGGTCTACGGCTTCATCAAACAAAGAAAGTTCTAAAGCTCGATATGGAAAGAATGCTAAAGCTCTACCCCTCGAAACAAAAGAAGCCTACCCTAAAGTGAACCATGCCTTCAAATCCTTTGAAACGGAAGGGGACTTTCCAAAGGTTAACCCAACTTTCAAGCCGAATACTTACTCATTTCCAATCAATCCAGAGCTTGAAGTTGATCAAGACAGACTGAAAGAACTTGAGAAGTGACTGACTCAACAAATCACTGAAAAGATGAAAATGCTTGAAGGGTATGATGGATTCGAGCAAGTTGGTATAACAGACTTCTCTACTTATGACTATGGAAGCTTCCTAAAAAAATTCAAAGTACTCGACTTCGAAAAATACAATAAGATTGGATGCCCTAAGCTACACGTTCGGCTGTATGTAAGCAAGATGGGCAAGTATGTGTAATATGACTGGCTTATGGTCTAAACTTTTCAGGATAGGCTAACTGGCTTTGATTTAACTTAATACGCCCAATTGGATTTGAATCAGGTAAACACATGGGAAAAGCTAGCCAGAGCATTCTATGAGCAATATAGATTCAAAGTTGAAGTGGCATCAACCATGATGAATTTGGTTGCTCTAAGGAAGAGGCATAATGAATCTTTCAAAGAGTACGCCCAAAGGTGGAGGTCCCTAGTTGTAAGGGTATCTACCCCTATGACTGAGAAAGAGCTAACTGTAACCTTTATCAATACCCTTAAGAGACCTTACTTCGCTCACCTAATTGGATAAGCCTCTTCTAGCTTTGCGGAAGTAGTGGCAGTAGGGTGTCAGATTGAAAGTGTTGTCTCCTCCAGCAAGTTACAAGAGACATCAAACAAAAGATCACCCTCTACTAAACCTACCACCAATAAGTTTAGAGAAGCTATTGTTAACATTGTCAATTTGAATACCAAACCTAATGCCTGAGTCTCTTTCAAGGCAAATCCTCTACCAGCTTAATAATAGTATGGAAGCCAACCATAGGTTAGTAAGGCCCTAAGGTAGTTCACCAAAATACTCGTTCCAGTTAGTCAAGTACTTGGCAAACTAAGAAGAGATAATCTACTCCATTTTAAGGCTCCCAATGAAAGGTACAGGTCAATATTTTTTTATCCTAATACAACGTATTAGTATCATCTAAGGCAAGTGGGCCATTCAACTGACTTTTGTTGGAGGTTAAGGAACAAAATTCAAGACTTAATTGATGAAGGCACAATACAACTGGATTTTGTGGAGGCTCTTACTCCAAACGTCAACAACAACCCCTTACCTAACCATGGGCCCATCATTAATATGGCATTTGACAACTTAAAGCCCACCATCAACATGATTAGTTCCAACCAAGAGCCCAAGATCTATAGATTCTGTAGACAATAAGAGAAGCAAATCCTACAAACCAAATGGTACACCTTCCATGTACCTGTGGCCCTCAAAAATTATAAAACTACCCTTCTCAACTACCTATCAGTAAATCAAGGGCAGTCAAGCTCACTTATAGGAGGGATTACTCTCTTTGGTAAAATCTACAATCCAAGGGAAGACCTAAAAAAGAAGGTTGTGCTGGAAAGGCCAAACAATGAACTAGCTGAACATGAAGAATGATTGTATGCCTTCACCAAGATGATTAAGTCTAGCTAGTATAAAGTAATGGATCAACTTGCTAAGACTCCAACTTAAATATTCCTCATAAGTTTATTGATGGCATTAGATCCGCATCGGGAAGCTTTGTTCAGAACATTAAGGGAAGTCAAAGTCCCTCGTGAAATACCGGTTGAAAGGATTGAGTCTGTCACTAACTCCATCCTTACTATGGATCATATTTCTTTCTTCGCCAAGGAACTAGGCGAAGAAGGTAACCAATACACCAAGTCTTTATTCATAATAGTGAGGGTAAACAACATCATCACAATAAGAGTCCTCATCGACAATGGATCATCCTTAAATGTCTATCCTCTAGCCACCCTGGATCTATTGGGCATTGATAAGACTACTATTAAGCCAAGTTTGACAACAGTAAGAGCTTTTGATCAATCCAGGAGAGAAATAATAAGGGAGATTGACTTATAAGTTGATATCGGCCCATAGAAGTTCAACATCCAATTCTAAGGTTTAGACATCCCAAGGACCTTCAACCTATATTTAGGAAGGCCTTAGATACTTTCAATAGAGGCCATACCTTTGAGTCTTCACTTAAAGGTTAAGTTCATCTCCAATTGTCAAGTCATCATGACTTTAGGTGATCAGGATTACGAAATTTACAAAGAAACAGCCATACCCTATATTGGCACTAAGAAGCAAGAAGACTTTGGGCTCCAAATGTTTAAAGAGATGTGCATGATTATTGGTCGAGAGAAAGATGAGAGGACAAAGTTCAAAAAGGGCCAGTTTGGAACTTATGGGCTAGGTTACATCCCAACTCCGATAGAAGAGTTGCAAAGAATGTACGCTAAGGGCAAAAAAGGTGACAAGTTGTATCATGCCCTGATGACCTCCCCACCATTGTTAGAAACTTTCATTTGGGTCGATGTCTAGAATTCAAAGCTTGCCAAAGAGGAAATCTCCAGTAGAAATAAAACAGTTGGCCCATCCAACAAGTCCCAACACCTGAATAATTGGTTCTCCATCCCTATGAATAGCAATAAGTCTTCCCTAGGGTAAATGATGAATCATAGCCCAGTATTTTATTGAGTTTTATAATAAATTACCTTTGTCCTACAAATAATTGTACTTGAAAGAAGATTCCTCTAAATAAGAATCAATCTCTTTTCTCTTCACTTCTTTCTTACATACGCTCTTTCTTTTACATACTTTTCTTTTTCTCAAATCTAATGCTCTGAATAAAGGCCATGGATACCTCGTGCACATAGGTAATGAAAATATTGATATCTCCACCGGCCTTACTAGGTTAGTCATCGGGAGTGATGTCAATAACCATAATGACGTATAAGAAAAGTTAGAAAAAACATGAAATGAGTAGAATTTGCATTGACAAGCCAACTAAGATGATTAATGTTGGGACCAATGACAATTGTAAGGTGTTGAAGATTGGAGGAAATTTGAAAGAAGACCAAAAGGTAGAAATGGCTACATTAATATTCGAATACTAAGATGTATTCACATGGTCTTATTAAGATGTGCCCGGATTAGATCCATCAATCGTAGTTCATCATTTACCCACACGAGAGCATATCAAACCTAAGAAACAAAAGTTAAGAAGGTCTAATCAAATGTCTTGTTAAAGATCAAGGAAGAAGTCAGAAAATTACTGGAGGCCAAGTTCATTGAGGTATCTGATTATCCCGAGTGGGTAGCTAACATTGTGCCAATAATGAAGAAGAATGGAAAAGTCAGAGTGTATACAAACTTTCGAGACCTTAATCAAGCAACCTCTAAAGATAATTTCCCTTTACCCCATATTAATGTCTTAGTCGATAACACAACCAAAAATCATCTTTTCTCTTTCATGGATAGACTCTCTAGATATAAGCAAATTCAAATGTCTAAAGAAGATAAAGCCAAGACAATATTTATCATAACCTAAGGCACATTTTGCTACAAAGTAATGCCTTTCAAACTCAAAAATGCCGGGGCAACTTATCAAAGGGCCATGGTAGCAATCTTTCATGACATGATGCATAGAGAAGTTGAAGTATATGTTAATGATATGATTGTAAAGTCTAATGAAGGAGAAAAACATGTGGATAATCTAAGGAGATTGTTTGTTAAGTTGAGAAAATTCCAATTAAAGCTTAACCCAGAGAAGTGTACCTTTGGAGTGACTTTAGGGAAATTATTAGGTTTTATAATTAGCCAAAGGAACATTGAAATGGACCCCGATAAAGTCAAAGAAATAGTTGACTTACGCCCCTCCACGTATACTTAAAGAACTCAGAGGCTTGTTGGGGAGCTTAAACTACATAGCTCGATTCATATCTCAACTCATAGACAAGTATCATCCCCTATTTAAGTTGTTGAAAAAGAATGCTAAGATCAATTAGGGTGAAGAGTATCAGTAAGCCTCTACAATGATCAAACAATACCTCATGAACCCTCCAATTTTAGTAGCTCCAAAACCTAGGAAGTCTTCATTTCTATACCTAACAATATTACCAGAATCCATGGGGTGCATGCTCGGCCAAAAAGACAAAGAAGGAAAAGAATGGGTTGTATACCACTTAAGTAAGAAATTCACTAAAGGGGAATAGAAACATTCAGAAATTAAAAGAACCTGCTGTACTTTGGTCTGGGTAATGCATTAGCTCAAACAATACTCACTCTACTATTAGGTTGAATTGCTGACTCAGTACGATCCCCTTGAGTACTTGGTAGACAAACCAGCCTTAATTGGTAAAATCTCAAAGTGACAAATGTTACTATCAGAGTTCGACATTAAGTATGTGAACCGGAATTTAGTCAAGAGGCAAGCTCTAGCAAATCAGTTAGTAGAAAAAACCCCCAGATAGTATCCCCCAAGAGGTATAAGTCAATTTCCCCAATGAAGATATCTTATCAGTTGAGGGAAGCTTTGATAAAGGAGAAGATGATAAGCCATCGAAATGGAAGATGTTCTTTGGTGGGGCAGCTAACGTGTCTAGGTATGGAATTGGGGCAATACTAATATCCCTTGAAGGTACTTGATACCCTATGGCTATAAGGCTCGTTTTCCCATACACTAATAATATCGCCGAGTACCAAACATGCATCATGGGACTCAAAATGGCTCTAGATAAAGACATTCAACAATTAGATGTGTATAAGGACTCTTCACTCATTATTGACTAAGCTCAGGGAGAATACAAGATGAAAGATTCTAAATTGGTACCTTATCACCGGTATTTGATTGAATTGAAGGGGAAATTCAAAGAAATCACTTTCAATGACGTATTGAGAACTCAGAATCAATTTGCCAATGCCTTAATCACTCTAGCATCTATGATCCAAATATCCGGTGGAGTCGAGATTCAACCCCTTACTATTGAAATTGAAGATAAGCCTGCCTTCTGTCTAACAATTGAGGATATAAATGACCAAAAGCTATAGTACCATGATGTTAAGATATTCCTACAATAAGGTACATACCCTAAAGAGGCTGAGAAAAAGGACAGAAGGATAATTAGGAGATTGGCCACTCAATTCTTAATAAGTGAGTCCACTTTATACCGATGCTCTTTTAACAATACACTTTTTAGGTGTATGGATGACAAGGAGGCTGAGAACTTAATGAAAGAAGTACGTGAAGGAATATATGGCCCTCACATGAATGGATACATGCTGGCTAAGAAAAATTATGAGGCTAGGGTATTATTGGTCAACAATGGAAAGTAATTGCATCAAACACGTTAAGCATTGTCACTTATACCAAGTTTATGCAAATAAGATAAATGCCCCATCTCAAGAACTACATACACTCTCATTACTGTGGCCTTTTTCAGTATGGGGCATAAATATCATTGACCCAATTACTCCAAAAGCATCACATGAGCATCACTTTATACTAGTCACTATTGACTACTTCAGCAAATGGGTTAAGGCCTTGTCTTACTCAAGCGTTACTAAAGGGGTCATAGTTAAGTTCATCATGAGAGATATCTTGGCCTAATATGGGACTCCAGAAATGATCATCACTAACAATAGCACCAATCTCAACAACAAGCTTATGTCAGAATTGTACCAACAGTTCAGGATCATTCACAGGAACTCTACTCCTTATCAACCGCAAAATGGAGCTGTTGAAGCGACTAACAAAAATCTCAAAAGAATTATTGAAAAAATGGCTGTTACATATAAGGACTGGCATGAGATGTTACCATTCACACTCATGGCCTATCGAATTTCCATTGTTATTCCCCGAAGTCATAGAGTCACAACAGTCCTACCGTGTAAACCATTCTATGATAGTAACCGGCCTCACAGTACCTACCATAGACATGATTTACACAAGGCGTCGACGACTCCTCGCTTTGAAGTAAATAGTCCAATTAAGTATTTGACTAAAATTATAGTAATTATCACAAATTTTTAATAAACATACATAATTATATATAAGGTCCATAGAACTTCCTAGGAAACTATACATAAACATAACGGTTCACTAATTTAAATAACAACTATCCGTCTTCCATTCTTAAACTATAAAGGACACTCTAGCTACACACCCACTGCTAAGCAAATTGATCCTTACACCCTAGGCTTCAAAAGAACTAACCTCTAGATAATTGTAAAGCAACATAATACTTTAAGTATTTAGAAATCAGGACCTGCAAAAGGATCTATACAGATATGAGCAATTATAGCTCAGTAAGTTGAATTGGAGACTCATAAATGTATACAAACACAAACAAGATTATCAAGCAATTATTTTCATATAATGCAACAAGCAACTGTCATGAAACAACGTAGTCCAGTCTGTTATGAAATCAAAGAAATTTCACTCGCTCTAATTCAGGATGAGGAGTTTTTATGTTATGCAACAACTCATAACCAAACTCAGGTTTGTGCAATGGAAACACTACTCCTCCTAAGACTATCCTTCGAACCAATGCCCTCATCTTCACCACGACCTCCTCTCCTGTCACTTAATTCGATTAAAGATGAGAAAAAGACCAATTGCTATCCAACGCTATCTTTATCGAAGGTTTCGATGTTTGGTTAGAGAATCCTAATGATCCCCTAACGGGTTGCAATGCATGACAATTTAGGTCTTTAGAGTCGAATAAGATTAAATTTCATTTAGGGTGTTCAAACAATTTCACACCAATACAGTCATAACACAAAATCAATCACATTACAATTTTAGCATGATTTTAGATACATCAAACATATGCATAAACTACTTATAATCATAACCATACACAATCCTAAGTCTCCGAATACCATAAAAATAGTACTCTAATGCAATAAGTAATAACCCAACTTACTTGGAATTTCTCAGTTGCCCGATCACTTAATTGCAAGCCAATTCGTCTCTGGATATCCTATAATACAAATAGGTCTTTTTAGTACTTATGCTTTAATGATTCATATTTTAAGTTATAATTTAACTCCTTTTTCCATGTATACCTATTATTTACTAATAATTCATTCTACCTTATTTTGGGGTTTGGTTTCTAAATTAGATTCTAGTTTTGATTTTGGAATTCTAAATATGCTCAAATCCTAGTGTGAAATTAATCATATTAAGCTCAAGTATTCTAATATTATATTGAGTCTTAATTTAGTATTCTAAACTATTCGGTACACTCTAATCCTAGTCAGGGTATCGGATTTATTTTCAATGTGAGAAAATCTTACATTTTTTATACAATTACCTAAAATTAAATTTTGTTTCAAATTTATTATATTTTGATTTTTATTATTATATTATCTAAATAAACCTAATTGTTCATATTTATTAAATTTCCAATTATACATATTCCTAATTTCCTACAATTACCACATAATTCCTTCATTAATTACACTTAACACTCCAAAGGCTAGGATTAGGTTTTCACATCAGAGATTAATATCTTAAACATCTAATTACTATCTAGATCAGTAATTAATCACTTAATCCCCTAATTAACCTAAAATTACTCAATTTTTCCATTATTTTAGAGCTAAAAATTTACTTAAATTTTTCTAAAATTAAATTTAAAAAAAATGACTTCATAGCACTATTCTATATCACTTAAGCATTCTACAAAAAAAATTTGAGCTCCAAACTACACTCCTAAGCCTATTTATTTCTAGTTCTAATCATGCTTGATTTTGCTTAATTTATTAAGAACCCTACATTTTCAGACATGATCAAACTTAATCACTATTTTTCCCTAAATCTACATACAATAAAACCTCAGAATAATAAATTTTATGATTTTCTAGGCAAAATAAATAATTTTAAGAAATTATACAAAATCGGAGCAGATGAGAGACTCACCCGATCCGATGACTTTTGGCCTACCAACACCAGTCCAGGTGTATCGGCCGGTCCAGGCGATGGGTCTAAAGTAAGGTGGTGGTGGTGGCTTAGTCCCAGGTGGTGGTGGTGGTGTGTAGGTTTGGTTCGCAAGCTCCTACTGCATAGATTTCCTTTTTTTTTTTTCTAACCCTAATTTTTCTCTTCCAATTTCAATGCTCTCTATTTTTTTCTGATTTCTAACTATCTAAAGGAGCTTTGTAATTTTTTGCCCTATTTATAGAGCTTTGTGGTAATTATTATGCATTTAATTGAATAAGACATTTCCTAAATCCCTTAATTTTTGCCTTTTATATTGCTTAATTTTGATTGGTTAATTTTCTTTCTTCACTTCCTAACTTGCCATGAACAAATCCACATCATTCCTTATTCATCTGATTTTTTCTTAATTAATTAATAATTTTCTTTAATTATTTAATAAGTTTTTTAGACAATTTAAGTAATTTAACGTATTTTTATCTACACGTAAATACATGTGGGGTGCACGTGATTATTCTTAATTATTATTTAAGTTATTTTATGATTTTTAGTATACATATAATTTATCTCTAGTAATTTATTAGTTATTAGATTACACTTTTCGCCTTTTCGATAATTAACAATCATTATACTTAAAATTTGAAAATTTTATAGTCTCCTATTTTATTACTTATTTTTTTAAATTCAAGTTTACAGGGTCATTTTCACTAATATTTATATCTATAGTTTATAATTTGGGTTTGATCGGATCCTTTAACCGATCGCTCTAAACTTTGTGTTCTAAGTTCAATCCTACGGTCAGTCAGCTTAACTTTAGGGCTTATATCTATTAGAACATCGATTAGGGCAAAACCTTACTCTTTGGTATATGGCATTGAAGCAGTGTTACTGGTAGAGGTTGAGATCCTGTTGCTCAAGGTATTATCAGAAATTCAGTGAGATGAAGCTAATTGGGTAAAGAGACGCATCAAGCAATTGAATCTGATTAATGAGAGGAGATTGACGACCCTGTATCATAATCAATGTTATCAACAAAGAATGGCTTAAGCTTTCAACAAAAGGGTATGACTTTGGAACTTCAAAGAAGGTGATCTGGTGTTGAAAAAGGCTCACCTTAATGCATAAGACTCTAGAGGAAAATTTGCTCTTAATTACGGAGGCCCTTATGTCGTGAAGCGAATATTACTAGGAGGGGCTTTAATTTTGTCTCAAATGGATGGTCTAAATTTGAGAGACCCTGTAAATGCTAAAGTTGTAAAGTTGTACTACCCATGAGAATTCAATTGAAATTTTTATTCAGAACACAATAATGTCAGTCATTTTTAATGTCATTGTGGTCTAATTTTCATTATCTACAAGCAAAGTTGGTATCCTTGAATATTGTCGACGTTGGAATAATCACCTTCTCTATTGAAAGGTCCAACTCCTCTTACTCCATTTAATCAAACCCATATATTGAAAACACGAGAGAAAATGAGAAATAAGATCTAGGACATTAGAAATTGACAAAACTCTTTAAAATACTTTATTATGGATTGATCCCCTCGACGAAGAGTTTTATTGTCTATTTTTTCAAGAAAGTACGAAATCCAAGTAAACAATCACCTCACAATAAATATTCATTGGTCGAGAATAAGGGCTTCAGCTCATGAAAGTTCCAAAAAGACAAAAACAGTGGGTGGCATTCTACATCGAGTTAATTTTCATGATTTCTCAAAAAGAGCTGACGAAGTCTCAAATATTCTATATCAAGATCATTTGGGTTGACAACAAAGGATCAAAGCATGAGCCAGTAAATTCTAATGGGGCTTTTAAAAAAAAGTTTAATAGTTTAGGTGCTATCAACAAAGACCAAGTAAGTACTTCCATAGGATGCTACCACATCGATTTATGAACATTGCACTTACATTTCAATTATGACCAGTTTTTACTCCTAACATTCTTTTTGAGCCAGCCCATAAGGCACTTACCTTTTGCATTTAATGTTTAGCTAGCCTTTGAAGGCACGATCTTAACTCAGTCTCTTTTTCAAGTTCTTTTAGCAAGTCTATAGGGCACTTCCCTACATCACATTCTTCTTAGCAAGCTTGTAAGGTGCTCTCCTTCACTAGTATTCTCTTAATAAGCCAATAAGGCGTTTCAATTAGTCTTGCTTAAGGTTGCTAGTCCTCGAGAGCCGCTCCCACCTAGGTTAGTAAGCTTAGAGAGGTACAACCAGGTTCTTTAGATCGATCCTAACTTATGATTGCTAGTCCTCGAAAGATACTCTCACCTAGGTTAGTAAGCTTAAAGAGGTATGACCAAGTTCTTTAAATCGATCCCACCTTAGGGTTACTAGTCCTTGAAAGATGCTCCCACCTAGGTTAGTAAGCCTAAAGAGGCACAACCAAGTTCTTTAGATCGATCCCAACTTAGGGTTGTTAGTCTTCAAGAGAAACTCCTGCTTAGGTTAGTAAGCTTGGAGAGGCATGATTAGGTTCTTTAGATCAATCCCAGCTTAGTGTTGCTAGTCCTCAAGAGACGTTCCCACCTAAGTTAGTATGCTTGGAGAGTCACGACCAGGTTCTTTAGATCAATCCTAGCTTAAGGTTGTTAGTCTCCGAAAGACACTCCCGCCTAAGTTAGTGAACCTAGATAAGCACGATTAGGTTCTTTATATTGATCTTAACTTAGAGTTGCTAGTCCCTAAGAGACGCTCTCGCTTAAGTTAGTGAGCCTAGAGAGTTACAACTAGGTTCTTTAGATCAATCCTAGCTTAGAGTTGCTAATTTCTAAGAGATACTTTCGCTTAGGTTAGTGAGCTTAAAGAGGCATGACCAGGTTCTTTAGATTGATCCCAACTTAGAGTTGCTAGTCCTTGAGAAACGCTCACGCCTAGGTTAGTGAGCCTAGGGAAACACAACCAAGTTCTCCAAATCAATTCCAGCATAGGGTTGCTTATCCCCTAGAGGCACTCCTACCTAGGTTAGTAAGTCTAGAAGGGCACGACCAAACTTCTTTTCTCCTTTTTTGACCCTTAAATAACTTTATCTTCACCAAATCCCTAGTAGATCAGTCTAGGGTAACTAATTAGTTGTTTTAAAGTTATCTCTTGGGCAAAAATAGTGTTTCTTTATCTTTGTGGTAAAGTTTTATTCAAACTTCACCACAAAAAAGAACAATTATAGACACCTAATTTTTGTCCTATTTATTTTATTTTGTCATTTCAATAGGATAAGAGGTCCTAAATTAGGAAAAATACAAAAAAATAAAAAATTAAAGAAAACCCAAAAAATAATATATTTAGGAAAAAATACAAAAAATAGAAAATTAAGAAAACTCAAAAATTCTAGAAAGATAGAAAAAAATACAAAAATAGGAAAAAGCACAACAAAATAAGAAATTTAGATAATATACAAAAAATGAAAAAATTACAAAAGTCACAAAAAATAGAAAAAAAATAGAAGATTTAAGGAATTTAGAAAATAATAATTTTTAGATAGTTTAAATAGAATAGATTTTTTTAATTTAAATAGGGAGGAGACCATTGCGCTTGGGCTTAAATTTGAATCTAACTTAGGCTAACCTTGTTTATATGTATAATTTAATTGCACATGTGAACAAAGCACAAGCCAATAGCCTAATGGTAAAACATATGAACATTGCATTTGGATTAAACTTGGAGGTCAAGGGTTCGAATCTTAGCAAAGGTGTGTAAATTTTTTTTAATTTTTCAAATGATATACTACACTCACTACACTGCCACGTGTTAGGATCTCATTGTGCCACGTGTCCTAACATGTGGCAGCATTAGGTTGGACAGCGTTGATGTGGCACTACGTGACATGCCACATCAGCTGCCATGTATCATGAGGGAACAGGTAACACACGGCCATTGGATGACATGGCTGATGGGGCATCATGTCGGCCCCTTTTTCCCTCCCTTTCCTTCCTTTTTCTCTCATTTTCTCTTTCTTTCCCATGATTTCCTCCCTTTTCCCCAACAAAGCAAACCCAACCCCTTCACTTTAGCCTCATTTTTTTTACACAAATTCTACACACACATGCCTGATTTCGTGCTATGATACTGTTCTAGGCATGGCTTAGTTTTAATAGTGACTAAATTCTCATCTAGATTTGGTTAAATACACATTCAAATCAAGCTCCAAAAGTTAGCAAAAAACTAAAAATATGGACATTTTCATTCAAACTTGATTTTAAGTTTCCATGTTTTCTAAGTTGATTTGTGTATAAATAGGGGGCTTAGGTTCATTACACACATACACAATCACATACAAGTAGCAAATCTACTCTCAATCACTCCTTCACCACTCTCTCCCTCTACCCATAGTCGTAGCCTCTCTCTCTAACTTGCAACCACACTCGAAGGAAATCGAGTAAAGCCAACCACCGTCGTAGTTCCTCCACAATGTGAACTCCTCAGCCCAGCTCTTTCCAAACATCACCGTAGCCCCTAGCCATAGCTACCACAGCTAAACCCTAACTACCACAAGCAAGCCATCGAAACACCACCCTATGTTGCCCCACGGCCAAAGCTGAAGCCATGGTTGAATTCCCAGCCACCCAATACCTCTCTTGACTCTAGTAACCCCCAAACAATGTGGAACTCCACCATCACCACCACTCATCTCTAACCACCACCCAAAACCATCCCCATTAACCATAGCGTCACATCTACCCCCCATAATCCTAATCCAAAACACACAAATCCCCTTTCCCCCACTTAATTTAGTAGCCAAATCACCTTGAATCAACTTCGCCATGCTATTTTTAAAGATATTGGAGCAACCTAGATCCAGTGCTCGAATTGATCCAAAATCCGATATTGACCCATATACAGCACCGACCCGACTGGCTTCAAGCCAACCTGCAATCTAACCCTTACTATCCTAGTCCAACCTTCATCCATTCAATTGCTTCAATTTTTTTTTTTTTTTGTTTACTTTTTCATATTTTTTTATTCATTTATTTTATAATGTAAATTGTAATGTAAAGAAAAAAAAAGAAGAAAAAAGAAAAGGGAATAAAAGAAAATGCAAGGAAAAAAAGTGAAGAAAAGAAAAAAAAGAGAGTAGTCTATTTATTTATTTTTTATTTTAATAGATAAAATAGAATAAAAAATAATGAATATGATAATATAAATAATAATAATAATAAAAATAAGTAAATAAGTTAATTGTTTTTAACACTTAGAAAAATCAAGTTTTCCAAAATAAATAAAAAATAATTGGACTTTTTTCTACAATTAGGATCTTTTAGAATTTTCCAAAAAAATAGAATTTCTAATTTAGGACCTTTTTTTAGAAATTTCCTTAAATAAATCAAATTGGATTAAAAACACAAATTCAGCATATTTTCAAATTAAAACAAGCCCAACCCACTAAAGTTTTATAAAAAGAACTACGTACGTCTAATCCCGAACAGCGGGCATGTAGGTACTTATGGGGCAAGGATAAAAAATAACTTATTTTCCCTTTTTAATTTAGATTGTTTGAATTATCCCATTTAGATAGAAAATCGAGTTCTATCTTATAAAATTAAAAGGTGATTTTTAAGGTTAAGGTTAAAATTGAAAATTAATGATACTCATAAGGGTTTAAAGATCATAACCTTCGGATCCAAATCTCTAGTTCTTAAAACCATTTTTTTATAAAATTGGTTTGATCGATAAATCAATAGCTAAGTTATAACCAATCCACCCAATTAGTTTTAGCTTAACTCTTTTTCTCAACTTCGATCGAGTGGTGACTTCAATACATTTTCGAATTGAAAAATGGTTTTCTTTAAACCCTAGTCGAGGGTTAATATTAAACAGGTAAGGTTTTAATACTGGTTGGTTTAAAGAAGACTTAATTTTAAAAATTGGGACATAAAAAACTAGGCTCGACATCGATTTTTTAACTAAACTTGGTAATTTCCTTAGGTAGGTTAGCTCATTAAAGGTTTGGTTGGCACTTAGCTCCTTCTCTATCTCTCTACTTGTTAGACTATTCTTATGGCCTTGTCTAATGTGGTGAATTGTTGAAGTTTCATAATGTTTCAAATATCACTTCTTAATCTAGTAAGGGATTTGGACATTGTTTGCGCTAATGGCTCTTTTACTTCACAACAAATCATGAGTATTTGGAATTCTTGAATGTACTCATTAACGGTTTGGCCTTGTCTTAACTCTTAAAGTCAAGCAAAAGTGTCTTACAAATATGTATTCAACACAAATCTGTTTCTAAGTATCCTCTATATCTCAAGCCAAGTAATATCCTCTTTGGATCCTTCTCATCTTCTCATAATCTGAAAGTTCTTTCACCACATGGTAGCATATCTTGAGAACTCAAAAGCAACAGTCTTCACCTTCTCTCGATCCTCCAATTGGTAATAATAAAAAAATACGTTCAACCTTTTCCTCCCAATCTAAATAATCATCTATACTCCCAAGATTGATGAAGCTCGAAATCTGAAGCATCACATGATAGGTAGCTTGGGGTGCTCTAACTCATTATTCTTCTTCATTATACTCATCTTCTTCATCATCCATATCGTCTAAGTCAATCTTTCGTCATGCTCATCTTCTTACTCCTCCACCTTGAACTCGTCAAGCTGGGTTTTGTCCTCTAGTAAGTCAAGTAGGTTATAAGGTATTTTGTATGGCCTCAGCAAGTCGATAAGCCATCACATGAGTAGCTCTAGCTAAATCAACTAAGAGGTTGACTACCTCTTCAAGTCTCTCGTCCATACTTGTCGAGCCGGGTTTTTCACCCTCCCAGTTTTTTTATAAAATTAGGCATTCTTTAAATCAATCGGTACTAAACCCTACTCGTTTAATACTGATCCTCGACTATGGTTTAAAGAAAACCGTTTTTTTTTCAACTTAAAAAGATATTGGAGTCGCCACCCGACCGGAGTCGGAAAAAATGGTTAAGTTATAACTAATTGGATGGATTGATTATAACTTAGCTACCAGTCTATCAATTAAAAAAACCAATTTATAAAATGGCTTTTTTGAAAACCAGAGATTTATGTCCAGGGGCTAATTTATTAAACTTTAAACAGGTACTACTTTTTAACTTCTCGAATTTAATTTCGAGTAAAAATATTCCCTTTTTTAGTTTCTAAAATAGCTAATTATGATACACACGATTAAATTGATCAATTTACACAAATATCTAAAAATGAAAAAAAAATAAAACTTTCCATATTTTAAGTCACCCTGTACTGACATACGGATGCTTACGTATCCACTATTTGAGATTAGACTTCTGTAATTTGTTTGGCAAAAATATAGTGGGTTGATTTAATTTTAATTTTGGAAAAATAGTCGAGTTTATGTTTTTTACTCGTTTTGATTTATTTGATGAAAATTTGCTAAAGGGTCCTAAATTGGATTTTATTTTTAGAAACTCTAAAGTGATCCTAAACTGGAAATGGTCCAATTATTTTTTTATTTTTGAAAAGTTGATTTTCAAAGTGTTTAAAAGTAACTTTATTATTTTTATTTTTATTCTATTTTATTATTTTTATTATTTATTTATTTACTTTCTATTGTTAGTTTTTTTAGTTTTTTTTTTTCAAATATGAAAATAACAAAAAATAAAAATAAAATACTCCTTCTTTTTTCTTTTTTCTTCTTTTTTTCGGATATATATATATTTTTGTTTATTTACGAATACATATTGCATAAGTAAATAAATAAATAAAATAATACTAATAATAAAAAAAAATAACAACCGAAACCAAAATAGTGAAGCCTAGACCAAACTAAGAGGATCAGGTTTGGCATGGAGGTTGGGTCAGAGTCAGAGCGCGGGTCACGGGTTGGAGCAGGAGCAGGTCATGGTCGGAGTAGGAGATCCATGGGTCGGGTCGTGCAAAGTAACTTAGAGAGGGTGTTTTGGTTTGTTTGGCCACCGAAACGAGCAGGAGATGACACTTTCATGTGTTTTTTTATTGAGGATAGGGGGTGTAGGATTGACTTCATGGCCTAACTTGGCCGTAGGTGGTGGTTGGTAGTGTTTAGGTGAAAGTGGCGGCGGTGGCGGTGTTCACATGTGTGAATGCGGCTATGTACAAGGATGTGGGGTGTTCAGTTGGTAGAGGACGTCACTGTGGTGTCGTGGATTTGAGTGTGTTGCGCAACTGGGTAGCTGTTGAGGGTGGTTCAATTTGTATGGATGGTGGTGGCCAAGAGAGTGAAGGACAGAGAGAAAACCAAGAGTGAGAGAGGTCAGTCAACCATAAAGAGAGAGGGTGAATTGTACGTGTCTAAGGTTACTTTGTGTGGGGATGGGGCAATTGGTCGTGGCAGTAACCACTGTATTTTTTGTGTGTGGCTATGTTTTGTGTAGCCTTGGTAGTTCCATGTAGGTTGTTGATGTTGGCCATGGGTTTAGGTCGAGAGAGATGGGGAACGAGAGAGACTGACAATGAGGGAGTTGGGGTTCGAGGTTACGGTCGTGCATGGCTGGGCTGGTGTTCATGAGTGAAGGTGGTGTGTAAGAGGGAGAGATTTGGCCGAGAGAGTTAGAGTGTGCTATGGTGGGTTATGCTTATTCTTCGAATTAGGGGGTGAGAGGGAAAGTCAGTTGAGAGAAGGAGATAGGTTGAGAGAGAGAGAGAGAGACACTAAGAGAAAGAGTGTGGGCCCCCTTGCTATGTGTGTGTGTGTGTTTTTTTAAAAAATCAAATCCTTTCCCTCTGTGTGCGTGTGTTTGAGAAATGAATTCCCCCTTCCCTCCGTTCTTGTCCATTCAGCATCAAAGCCCTCTTTTTTATTGTTTAAATGTTTTAAGAAAGAAAGTGAAACAAAGGAGAGGAAAGGGGAGAAAAAAATGGGGGGAAAGAATGTGTATTGTCTAAGTGAATCACAAGATGCTATGTATCAATTTCAAATACGTGGCTTATTAATGGCCTAACATGTAGCTACGTATGGAACTTGAAAAAAATGATAGAAAAAACATCCTCATTACCTTTAGTGAGTATCGAACCCCTAACTTTCAACTAAACCCAATTGTAATGTCTATGAAATTATCCGTTAGGCCGTTGGTCTGTGCTTTATCTATATGTGCAATTAAATTGTACATATTAACTAGGTCAATCTGAGCTAAATTTAAGTCTAAGCCCAAGTCTAATGGTTCTTTATTTTAAGTCTAATTAAAAATATATTCTATTCAAATCATCTAAAGGATTATTATTATTTTTAAATTCCCTATTTTTTCAAATCTTCCTATTTTTCATACATTTTTCTAAATTTCTTATTTTTTTTTCTACTTTTTTCTTATTTTCCTATTTTTTTGTACTTTCCTAAACTTCATATTTTTGGGTTTTCTTGTTTTTCTATTTTTTGTATTTTTTTTCCTAAGTTTCTTATTTTTTGGGGGGGTCTTCTTATTTCTCTATTTTTTTATATTTTTTCTAATTTAGGACCCTATAACCTATTCTAAAAAATAAAAGCAGGGTAAAAATTAAGTATCTACAGTACTTTTGGGGGGTACCTTTAGATTGTTGACCATGGTGGACAACACCATTATTATCATCCCCAATACCAACATTAATACTCAAGTCTATCATTTCTTCGACAAATTTTGTATCAAACTTCAAATCTAAGACATACCAAACACTATTTCTTCTAACTAAACAATACGTATAGCCTCCACACAAATATCCACTTAACCCGTAATACTCTTAGCTATACTAATGAACAAATCGCATAAGATTATTCTATTCTTAGTTGTCCAAAACAAGGTAAAACAAAATATACTTGAAAACAATCTACTACACTCTACTGATTACCTAAACACTTTAGGATTCTCTTCATGACTTTAACACATTATTACAACAAACATAACCTTGCAAAACACAAATACAACTTACCCAAACAAAACATCCACTCAAATACTAAGATGATACGGACTAAGGCCAAGGATAGACAAAGTTGGTCGTAGGGATAGGTCTAAGTTAGCCAAAATCTTGAAGAAAGCGATGGAAAGTAGTGCAACAATTGGAAAAGTAAATAAGCAAAGCAACGAATAGCTTCGAAGATATGACACACTAAGGAACTTCAAAAAACTTATGGCACAGCTTGATACGACGCATGAGATGGTCCAATAAGGTTACTTACCACCTAGCCTTTCTTAAGAGTTATGATAAGAGTACAAAGAGTAAACAAGCTAAGGAATCAATGTTCACAAGGGGTATATTCAATATATTGATGATGATGATGATGATGATGATATATATATAATAATAATGCAGCTAAATGTGCATTAGGTATTTATACTCGAGAAAATAAGGCAACCTGCCCAAAATGGAAAAGACAAAAAGGGTAATATCCCATAAATCGACAATGAAGACATGAACATTTGAGTATCAGGATAAAGCCCTGTCCTTCTATAATTAGGGTCAACAGTTGATCTAGGGCATTCAAGATAGTAAACTGATTAGGCTAGAAACTTACGAGAAACATGATAACCCTGATCAAGGAATTTACATACGTATGGAAGTCCATAATATAATAGGATTATCCAAAATACAATCAAAATAGTGAGAATTTATTCTATATAAAACCCTAAAGTAAAATTTTGGGCAATTGTACCTAAATTTAGGGTTTTCAAGAAAAGTTATACAATTAAGTCTAAACTTTACGACTAAGATAGAAAAGTTAATTAAAGTTAGTTAAAGTAACCTAGTGAAACTAGATTTTGAAAATAATTATCCAAAAATCCTAATTTTGCTCCTAAAAATATAATTACTTAATATAATACAAAATTGCTCAGAACCCCTAAAATTAAGCTTAGAATGCAATGAAAACTTAAAGATAAGTTAATTAAGCAGTAAAATGAGATAATAAAATATAATTTATTATATGAGTATACGCGTATTTTTATAAGTATACCAAATATAAATAATAGATATACCTGTTAATTAACCTGAAAGTCTAAAAATATATAATACGTAATGCCATATGACTCTAACTTGGTAGCTTTCGAGTAATTTATATCTTTTATAGGAAAATATATTTATAAGTTAGGTTAATATGTATAAAATTGTTTATACTAATGTTACTAGTAACCACAAGAATGTGAATCTTGATAATAAAATAATGAGTATAACAATATTACTAATGACATGAGATAATATGAAAAGTAATTGAATTAGTATAAACTTAATTGGCCGGGTTTCTCTTCTTCATTAGATTGATTAGAAGTATTCATAGGTGTGAAAATGTCTAAATCACACCTAAACAAGGATATATAATTATATAAATTAATAAGAAATTAATTGAAAAATTTAATGCTTAAAAGACACTCTAGAAATTATGATTTATAATAACATTCATGAAATTAAGTTGAATTCTCATGACTAGAAGAAAATTTAAACAAAGTAACCGTATAACTTTAATATTTTAGTTTAAGCTCATTTATATAAAACTTTCTTAGAAATATTAAGATTATCGGATCTAATCACTATAACATGGGATTTCGTAATTTTATATATAACTTATGATAAATCATCTAGAATCAATTATGTGATCTTAATAATTAATATTTGCAAATAAATTATATATAAAATTTATATAAATAGGACCCTAAATAATTAATAGAACCTATGTAGATATATATATATATCATATATTAAAGAAAGGTGTATTTAGGGACTTATTTTAGAAAGTAAAACCAACAAAAAATATTAGTTCTGAATAAGATTAAATGGAATTATAATTCCCCCAAGAGATATAAGGAATAGTCTTATAAAGTTGAATTTCAAAAAATTAGTTGAGATACAATCAATATAAATTATAATATAACATTTATCGGGTTGAATTTTAATTAGTCTAAAAATAGGATTTTTAGATTAGATGTATAATATAATATTCTATTATTTTTAAAGTGTATTATGGAATTTTAGAAATAATAAATCATGACAAAATTATTTTCAAAATATCATGTAAACTCGAACCAATAAAAGAAAATAAATAAATATATATATATATAAAATAATCTAACTGCCTTAACCAAAGTTAGGCGGTAGAGAAACAGTAACCTATAAAAAGGCCATCATTATATGCACAGGCCATTTGAGAGACAAGAAGAGAGGAAAAGAGAGATTGGGGCAAAGGGAAGAGAGAAAGAGAGAAAGAGAAAAGAGGGGAAGAGAGAAAGAGAGGAGAGGAAAAGAGAGAAAGAGAGAGAGAGAGAGAGAGAGAGATATAGATGGAAAAAAGAAAAAAAAAAAGAGAGAGAAGAAGTAGAAAGAAGAAGAAGAAGAAAAAGATCTAAAAAATTTTAAATTTTTCGACATCTAATATTTTTAGGTAACCTTAATTCTATGATTATAAGTGTTATTTTTTAATTGATATTTAATAATTATAGAAAAGAGATATTCGTTATCTCATTATTTTCCTAGGAGTATTTTAACCGCATCATTTTGTTCTTTTTGAACTATAAACTTAGAATATTGAAAGCTGTAAGACTTATATATTATTAATATCGATTCTTAAAATGAGCGGATTTTTAGTAATAAGTATTTATTAGAACTATTAGAATTGAACTTTATATTCTTACTAATTTAACATCATTATTTCAGTAAATTTGAGTATATATGATCTATTATATTTTGTTGCAAAATTGTGTAAATGTATATTTTTCGTTATACAATACGATATCAATATGATATTGGTTGTTATACAACTTTATCTGTATATTAGAATTAGAAATACCCTGTAAAGACAATCTTTTAAATGAACACGTAAAACGTATAGTCAAGTTCATATAAACTCCATGATACTAACCTTACAAAAATTGAATCACTTTAGGGAATAAACCACATGTTTTCTGTAATATTATAGAAATTATCATCTTATGACGATCTTTTTGTAATTAAAGTGTAATATAAACAATAGTATCGAAATGATATAGTAGAAGTAATAGTAAACTGCATATATTAGATATTATTAAATAAATTGTTATAACCGATATGATAAAATAAAATACTTAAAATATATATGGGTATCTATATAATGTATATGTATATAAAAATATATATATATGGAACCCTACTAAATAACTTTATAAATAATATCTCAACTAAATACTAAATAAAACCCTAATGTTTTTGTAAATCTTATGAAAACTGAATATGAACTTTGGTATATATATAGAACTTCTGAGTGAGTAAAGCCCTGACATTCCAGATTTGTCGGAGTGAGCTACAGTACTGGTATGTATTAGCTTGTGATCGTAGTTAATTGTTTGTACATATGCAACGCTTATAGTTGAGTGTCAATTTGTTGTGGTAGGAGCTAAGCTCTATGTTATTATTGTTCTATAAATATTATGCTTGAATTTATTGAGCTTAGTTGATCACCTTAAAAATAAACTAACTCAAACTTAACTTAACATCTAACTTAATATGCATCGCAACTCACTAGGGGTAATGGCTATGATTCTTAGGCTGAACACGGGCTCCTTCGATGAGAATAGCTAAAATAGTCCTTTCCCCGCCCTTAGTTGAACTAAGTGATAGGAGTGGAGGTCGCGGTAAGGTTGCGGGCCGTGGTTTGAAGGTGTTCATGGGAGGAGGGTATTCTCCATTACACAAGCTCCAATTTGGTCTCAATTCACAAGTGTATGATGTCAATCTCCTCAACCCGGATTAAAGCAAGCGAAATTTCTCTAATCTCATGATAGATCGAATAACATTGTGCAATGGCATTTACTTATACATATATTGCATCTAACCAATTTGGTTGAAAACCCTGCTTATGATGTGCTAAATGTATACTTATACTTCTGTCTTCACCCTACTTATTGAGTAAGTTGTCATTTATTCCCCTATAGTTTATTTTACAGGTTTTAAATAGATTACAAATGCCTACTTAAAACTAGAACACTAGTGACTGGGACTGAAATGCAACAAGAAATGGTTAGTTATTACCCTTAGTAATTGCTTTCTTATCTTTTAAGGAAAACTACACATGACTTCTCAAGAGGCTTGGTAGTTTTCAATATTTTTATTTGTATATGAAATGATAGGTACCTTTAGGATTACTATCCATCTTTTATAAAGTCAAATTACAAGTTTATCTTTAACAAATTATGTCAAATGATTACTCTATAAGTTTATATAAAAAAGGTATCGAATTGGATGCTTTAAAAAGATAAAGTCAAGTACGCCTGTAGTGAACTAAGTCTAAGATAGCAACTATAAAGATAGTTTTTATCTTAGAATGATTCATACGGTGGAACTATTACAACTCTATCTTTTCGAAGTATGACATAAGTCTAGGATACGTAACAGCAGGATATTAGAGATGCTTTTAGTAGAAACATCCAAAATAGTATGGTCAGGATGGAGCACTAAGCCGGGATGTTAAGCAAAGGTTCCGAGCAGAGCTAGGCTTATCCAAGAAGAAGTGGCTATGGATATGTGCTGAAGCTCTTAGCTTTTTGACACCAATGTGGTTGATTTATAGGTCAACTCGGCTATAGTTGAGTAAAGGTATGTGAAGGCCTAGTTGTTAGTAGAGCATTCGGCTAATTGGCACACTACTTCTAAAAGACATGAAGTCACTCAACATGGCATTAGGAATTAGTTGACAATAGTGATCAATTGGGCCACAATAGAAGCGAGAGAATTCACCTCGTTAGTCCTTCAAAGCCTCAGGCTTGGCTATGAGTTAAAGGTCCAATAGTTGGATTTTTATCAGTGGGGGCAAGACAGGGAGCGGGAGCTAAGTATTGATAGTATATTTTAGATTTAGGTCTCTTAAGCTCATGCCAACTTGCTTAAGCTTGTGCTCTAAGTAGATTTGCCAATATTAGGCCCTATCACCTTCATAGCTGACCTTAGCCTAAGTTTACCAGATGGCTATAAGAGCCTACAATGACTAGTAGAAAGAGGATAAGGCTTTGAGACTAACTCAACAACTACGACCCCACAAATCTGGACTACGTCAAGCTTTACACTCTTACTACCTAGATCGTGTAAACATGCGAAAGTGCTACTACTGGTCCCTTAACTTCCGGCAACCGTCCTTTATAAATACCCACCAACATCCAAATGGTAACTTAGTTACACTCTTTACGTACTCAGACTACAGTAGAGCTTTCTTGCATTCCCATATTCTCCTTACACACGAAGTATGGGCTTATGCATCAGAGTGGCCAAATGAACAATACCTTGGCACCCCTCATTATATGTTCTTTTGCTAACTCCATACACAAGTACAAAGCTTAAATCTATTATACCTTACTGGTAGAATCCTATAAACCATAAATAAAATAAACAATATAATGTAATAATGATTATAGTTAAATAAACTAATATTTAGTAATATTTTGTAATGCTTGTCGATATAATATAAAGTAAAGGTAATATATTTCTAAGGTAAATTTATGAATTTTCCTCAAAGAATTTCGTTCGAAGTTGATATATGTTATGTTGATCTTGTGATATTATCTCACTATTTCCATATTTGTAAATATATGCATTAACTAATTATCTTATACTTTGACAAGATTTATATTATACAAAAATAACGGCATCTACTTATGGTAATACAAGGAATACGTATAGGTTATTATTGATAATGCTATACATAATGGTAATATGATATGGTTATATTAATGACTTATGGTTAATAGAAAGAATAATGGTAATTGTATAGATGATAGAATAATTCATGGAAATAGAGTAGATCCTTTTAAGATCGAGTCAATCTAATATATCCCTAAACTAGTTTGGATTTTCTCTATAGGATCATTTACCATTAAACCAATTGGACTAATTTTAGCTAAGACATTACATTAATAAAACTAGCTAAAGTAACAAAAACATTCTAAGGTTAATACATACTTGTTTTTAATCTTAAATAGATTTGTTTCAGATGTCAAATTTCTTCTTGGTTAGATGGTTAGGGCTAGTTAATACGAGTTTTAAAGTTATGGAATTTCAGTTAATTATTGAGGAACCATCCTAGGTACATAGTGCGTGCTTATTAGGAAAGATAAGTAAGGAGACTAACTGATATCTAACCTAAAGCTTGATTATTGATTGTGATTGGCTCATCTTAAGGGTTGGGAGTAGCAAATCCCTATGGGGTACCTACTAATCACATGTGAGGATTCGTTAGTGAACTTACATATTGAGATGATATAGTTAGATTTAGGTATCATGAATTTTGGATCATGGGTGTAAGGTTAGGGATGGCAGTTCTTAGTATCATATTTTATTGTAGTAAAGTAAAAGACTTATATATCTATACTATTTATAAGAGATCTTGATGTGGCGAGATTATGAGTACCTTTTTGTCGTATGTGGGATCAAATTCAAGATGATTAACCCGTTGTTTGTTATTTCTTACAATAAACACATGTGTGTGACAAGTATGGCATTTGTATGTGCTCTTGCATTATGTATTGGGATTTAGCTCATCCTTTTATTTTTACAATTGTAGGTTGATTCGATTAGTTTGTTGTCTATGACAAGTATGGGAATTACTATCAATGAATTGCAATTCTAGCTTCTAAAGTTACTTCCAAAGATAGGAAAGGAAGTAGAACCTAAAATTGCAATTTTATTCCAAGTATGTTCCCATGTCCCATACATGCCATGATATTAGAAAGTAGACATGGTCCATTAAATTGAGATAACAATACGATAATACATATATAAAATAATAGTGTTCCAATTTTCTATAAAGTATATTGTGCTTTTAAATTATATGTTAAGTGTGAATTAGAGAAGCATGAAAGATTTGGTAAACACATATTAAAGACCTAACATTCTATTGAAATCACTCTAAGAAAGATAAAAATAGAAAAAAATCAATAATAAACAAGCAAAGAATGCTTATAACACGAGCTCATTTGATAATTAGTTTTACCTATTCCTTCTCTCATGCCTCTCTCTAATAATATCCTTCTATGTAATATCAACTCCAAGCTTCTCAAGCTCATCAAGTACGTAACTCTCTCATGATTAGCCAACTTCAGAAAACTTACTCTACTCTCTTATATCAAATCAATTCAAAAGTATTTCATCGGTAGAATTGTTTGTTTTAGGAATATACAAAGTTGACAATGAAATGGTTTTCTAAAAGTATAGAGATTGATTCTTTTGATCGTGACAAAGAGGAAGCTTACCTACTAGACAAGTTTAATGTTATACAAATTGGCAATCTAGGTTAAAAGCATTTTACAAATTAAGAAAGTTAAGTTTTTAAGATTAACCAGTAAAAGGTCGTGTATTTGAAGGGGATTTTTGCCTAATAAGCTATCTTATTTTTGTGTGGTTGTAATTTTAAAAAGTGAGTGACTCTAATGAGGGAGTTTTATAGTTAAGCATGAGTTGTAAGCATGTTTTTTACTCTAGTGAGAAATGAGGAGACTTGTGTGTGAGATGTTGCATTAAATATTCCCTTTAATCATATGTTGCTATATATGAAGAATGTTTGATATGCCTCATTTTTACTTTCTACTCATAACTCATAAAGAGAAGGATTTCAGTAGTACTAATTTATTCCATGAATTGATAAATGGTGTATAAGTACTCATAAAATTTTGATACATATAAACATAATTTGTACTTTTTGAAAAAGTATGTACCTTCACATACATGTGTAAAAATTTTATGGATATTTGCATACCATTCATCATTCCAAATTACATGTTAGTACCATTAAATTTTTTTTCACTCATAAGTGATCGCATATTATTATAAACAAAATTACCATTTAGAGATATAAGCTCAATTCTCAAAATGATTAACGTTAAAATAACTACAAGCCAAACACGACCTACATACTAGATCATCTATGGTAAATATTGATGGACTTCTAGCATGCTTGGTTGGCAAATGGAAAGGTAAAGATAATAAAATTACAATCACTAATAATAGAATACAAAAATAATAGTTATTATTTTGTTTTATTGCACTTAAATGATATTAGCAATAGATTAGGAAACTAAAATTCTAACATATCCTTATCCCAGTCCATGGCTTTACTGTTGGGTTAGTGTCTCACGGTTAAATATCAAACTATGCTGAAAAGGACCAAAAATAGCCATTGTTTTTTTATCTTATGACGGAATTATAATTCTTTATTTAGCAACAATAAGGATTTAGGACAATGTGAAAACTCACTACTTAAACTTTAAGCCTTTTTTTTCTTTTTAACACATGTTTCAACTTGTTAGCTTCTATATAAATAAAGGCTTTTGCTTGAAGTAGTTGCATGGTATTACATAAATCTCATGTTACATGTGTAAAGATAACATATAGTGGGATGACTAAGAGAAAATAAGGAGGAGAAATATGCAGTCTCAATGTTTTCAATGCACAAATGGCAAACAAAGAGCTAGAGAACCTTAAGTGTCAACTTTGTAGTTCTCAAGCAATTAAGATTAATATTTACTTCAATTTCTTGTTTGATCTTTGAAAGTAGAACTTATACAATGAAACACCATCTTTCTAATCTCTAGAATTGTCAGGTGATATGGCTAAGTATAATGGATGAACTCAAGAGGAGGGTCTTATGGAAATATTTCAAGAAAAAAAAAATCAATGTTAATTTTAAAAGTATAAAGTTTATATTTTAAAGCGCAAACATTATCGTAAACTTAAACATGGCAAAGTGAATTTAATTTTATTAGGGTCATGGTTCAATTTCCACTCTTTTTTTTTTTCTTTTTTTTTTTCTTTTTTTTGCATTTACTATCTACCTTCTAATAAATTCCTACTTTGGGGGGTAGGGGGCAGGCTCACAACTAATAAAATTAAATTCACTAATAAAAAATGGTAGTTATAAGCTCTCCTAGTGTGATGGAAATGAATTCACCGCCATATAATTAAATAAGTTCTCATTAGACACTATTTATTATTAATATTTTTTCCATAACCGATAATAATTACATTATCAATACTATAAGTGTTTCAATAAAATTATTATGAAGAAATTCTAGAATACTATTCTTTATATTATGATGTTATTTTATTATATATGTGTAATTTTGTATTTAAATACTTATTACAATTTATTTTATTAACGATAAAACTTACACAAGTTTTATGTTTTAATTTCATTTTTCATAAACCTACTATAAACTTACATAACTTTTATGTTTTAGTTTCATTTTTTATAAACCAACAGTTACATTTTAATTGATATATATGCCCCTAGTGAAAAGTAAAAAAAATTATTCTCTTAACCTTTTATAAATTGCACTAAGTAACCATAATCATTTCATAAAAAAACCTTTAATTTCCTTTTCTATTCAGTATCGGATTGTGTTGCGAATGCACTTATTAATAAAATTATTTTATATATATACAATATGTACTATAATTATAATATCAAGTAGATATTTTTCTTCACGTAATTCTAATATAAATTCAAATATTGTAATTCTAAGCTTCTAGCCTCACATTCTACATTTGTCCCTACTAAATATCCATAAACTCTTGAGTTTAATGACATCCATGTGATCATCTTGGAGATCGACGAATGAGATTAAAAATACTTGTTTAAAAGTTTGTCCTTAATGAGCTTGTAATTAGCCTAAGGTTAGTAGCTATCATTGTTGAATGGATGAACTAATACAATGATGACTTTTTAAAGTTCATTAAGCTAAGTCATCCTAGAACAAAATTCAAACTCCTAAGCTCCTATCATCTACTCCAATGAGTCAAACCTTTTATCAAATATATAGGTTGTGGCAAAAAAAAAAAAAAAAAAGCTTTTAAATTTGCAAAATCAAAACTACCCACTTCAATAGTTGATTGGAATTGTAAACTGGCTAGCAAAATTTAGATTCCAAATTACCATTCTTCAAAATTATGCATGATGGTTAGCAAATCATTATGTATAATATTATAAGAACAACTTATCCTGCTCCATCATTAAAATATATTCTGGAAAGGAGATCGGTTGAGTTCTTGATTCAAAATTAATGAATATTTCATGGATTTTTACAAGATCATAAGCTTTTGAATTTGTATGTTGTACTTAAGGGTAAGTAGGTACCCTATAGGTAAGGTATAACACCCTACCCATACCCTACTCTATGGGTAATGGTTCATAAATTTTGCCACACATACTCTACCCATTAGTACCATAAAACTACCGTGTATCTTGTACCCTATCCTATAGAACCTATAAATATTTCATTTATTTATTTATAAATTTCAATATGACTATTTTTTTCTAAATATAAAACAAAAATGACCTTTTTTTTTTCAAAAGCAATGACTTAATTTAGCTAATATTTCAAATGATGCTAATGAATAGAGTTTATTTCTAACCAATTTGTTTTTCCTTACATGGTCCTTTAATCATTGTTATTATTAATGAATTTTTATGAAAAAAATATATAAAATATTTTTTGTGTGAACAAAATATTTATTTTATAGTAATCACATTATAGAGATATTTAAAGAAACAAGCACAAAATTTTTCAGCATGCAAGTAGTAAGCACTCTACACAACACAAGATCTACAAAGTTTATTAAAATGTGAATAAAAAATTCATAAGGTTATATAATTCAATAATTATGGATGTGACGATAATAACAATTAGCCATGGGGAAATGAATACATAACAAGAAAAATAGAATATAATATAAATTCAAACTAAAATATTCTTCTTCTTCTTCTGTTGTAAGGTACATGCATTAGTAAACGAATTTCCCTATATTAGGGATGGATATAGAGTTGTGAAACTAAAGAGGGCCAGGCTCACATTATTCAAATTAATATTAGAATTCTGGGTGGAAAAAATCCTCTTATATTATTATAATTTCAAAGCATCTTATATACACAAAAAGATTTTATTGAAAAAGTATAACCCGTAATACGATTTAATATTGAATAAAAAATCTAATTTTCTTTTTTTATGAATTGATTATTGATACTCTACTCACTTTGTAAAAGGTTAAAAAAATGACCTTTTATTTTTTCTTTAAGGCATATATATCAATTAAAATAAAATTGTTAATTTATAAAAAAATAAATCAATACACAAAAATCATGTAAATTTTGTTATTAAGAAGGATTGCTTCCTCATAAAGGGGGTCGCAATAACTAAGTCGAAGGGATTGTTTACCAAAAACACAAGTCTTCACAAAGTCATAAGACCATGTATGGGGATTGATGTCTGCCCAATGCTAGAAGGTCAAGGAATCTTCCTTAATGCAAATCAGATCATCCCTAGAATAAATAAAAAGAAACTCCAAACATTTGATGTCTTTCTCTTTAAATGAGATCTCAATTCTAGTGACAGTTTCATTACATATTTTACAACTAGAATCCCTCTTTTTTTCCAATCTAGTCTCCGCCACCGCAAACCCTAGTTAGATTCAAGCATGATACACTTTTTAGTTATTAAGAGAACCTAAATACATTCTTTCAGATCCGAGAAAGAGCTCTCAGATATCTTTTTTCCTTTTGGAAGATATAAGAGTGAAATGATTAACCTATTGATATTGGAAGACCCAAAAGATTCTTCCAACGTATCATTTCTAAGTCCAACGAAATTCATAGGTATAGGAAGAAGCCCTATCAAATAGAGATTTTTTATTTTGACTCTATTTCGATTCTTTATACGATATAGAAAAACTACTACTACAAATAGTATTACACCTTTGATCATAAAATATCGATTGCTTCTTGAACCTTGTGAATTGCATGAAAGTAAGATACTCAAAATTCAAGGGTCCAAGAGTTTTATAAAACATTCTTGGTGGAAAAAAATGTGAATGAATGGTACCATTGTATTAATTTGGGTCCATGAATCTAAGAAATAGTGAGAATTCTTAATCTCTCTCAATACAAAAATCTAGGATTTGAGTCGATGTCCTTTCATGGAATTGGATTGATTTATCCTAAAGGTTTCATTTCAATTGAAATTTGGTTACTCACAATGTATAAGGATCCCCGCTAAGCATCCATGGCTGAATGGTTAAAGCGTCCAACTCATAATTAGTGAATTTGTCAGTTTAATTCCTATTAGATGTATGCCAATGGGACCCTCCAATAAATCTCTTGGAATTGGCTCTATATCAATGGAACCTCATCATCCATACATAACAAATTAATGTGGTATATTCATATCATAACGTATGAATAGTAAGAATTAGCATTCTTACTTATTGATACTAGAACTCATTAAGAAGAAAAGAGACTCATAGATAGAATCAATTATGTAATATTTACCAACAAAAGTATTTGATTATTGGGGAAAAATCAATATACGTCCAATGTCAAATCAAAATCCACTAGGATAGAAATAAAGCACAAGATCAAACTCTTCTTTGGTGTAAAGGTAAAAGCTATGAATAGTCATCAACTCCTAGGAAAGGGTAAAAGAATGGGACCTATTATGGGACATGCAATGCATTACAAAAGTATGATCATTACGCTTCAACCGGGTTATTCTATTCCACCTCTTAAAAAGAACTTAAATCAAAATACTTAATAACATGATAATACATTTATACAAAACTTCTACCCTAAGCACATGCAATGGAGCCGTAGACAGCCAAGTGAAATCCAATATGCAAAATAATTTGATCTATGGACAACATTGTTTTAGTAAAGATCGTAATGCTAGAGGAATCATTACCGTAAGGCATAGAGGGGGAGGTCATAAGCGTCTATACCATAAAATCAATTTTCGATTGAATGAAAAAGACATATATGGTAAAATCGTAAGTATAGAATATGACCCTAATCAAAATGCATACATTTGTCTCATACATTATGGAGATGGTGAGAAGAGATATATTTTACATTCTAGAGGGGCTATAATTGGAGATACCATTATTTTCAGTACATAAGTTCCTATAAAAACAAGAAATGCCCTACCTATGAGTGAGGTTTGAACTATTGATTTATGTAATTAGAAGTAACCAATTAGGTTTACGACGAAACCTAAAAATCAATCACTAATCCAATTTGAGTACCTTTACAAAATGGACCTCAATAAAAAACTGAAGAGTAATGGCTGCAAGTGATTAAATTTAGTAGTTCCTTTTAAAAAATTATTGACTCTAGAGATATAGCAATATGGAGAAGACAAAATTGTTTCAAGTACCAACAAAACTAGAAGCCCCTTGTTTCAAAGAGAGGAGGATGAGTTATTCACATTTCATTTGATGGTTAGAGGTGAATTGAAAGTTAAGTAGTGGTTATTTGAAAGATTCCCAAGGGAAAAATAGAGATGTCTCCTACATTACTCATAATATGTGGAAGTATCAACGTAATTTAAGAGAATCGTTCAGTTTGAATGCTACATGAAGAACATAATCCAGATGACAAAACAGGAAGACCTAGGATGAAGAAGATGATAACATAAGTGATTTGACATATTTGGATTCTTTTATATCCACTCATGTGGTACTTCATTATACCATATAGATAAGATCCATCGATATAGATATCATTATTTACAACCAAAAAGCCATATGCTTTGGAAGAAACTTCTACAGTTTTTGAAGGGGTTTTGATTGATAAAAAAGAAGAATCTACTTCAACTAATATGTTCTTAGGCACGGTCATACATAACATAGAAATTACACTTGGAAATGGTGGACAATTAGCTAGAGCAGCAGGTGTCATAGTAAAACTAATTACAAAAGAGGGAAAATCGGCCACATGAAAATTACCTTTTGGAGAGGTGCATTTGATATTCAAAAACTGCTTAGCAACAGTCAGACAAGTGGGGAATGTTGGTGTGAACAAGAAAAGTTTACGTAAAGTCGGATTGAAATGTTGCTTAGGTAAGCATCCGATAGTAAGAGGAGTAGTTATGAACCCTGTAAACCATCCCTATAAGAGTGGTGAAAGGAGGGCCCCAATTGTTAGAAAAAAATCCCGTAACCCCTTGGGGTTATCCCCGCACTTGGAAGAAGAAGTAGAAAAAGGAATAAATACAATGATAATTTGATTCTTTGTTGCTGTAATAAGTAGTAAATAGGGGAGAAAATCTAATTTCTATCTTCATATTTACTTAAAAAAAAAAGGAGAGTATTTAACTGTAGCATGTTCACTATAAAAAATCCTTTTGTAGCGAATCATTTATTAAGAAAAATTGAGAAACTTAACACAAAGGTTGAAAAAGAAATAATAAGAACTTAGTTTCGAGCATCTATCATCATGCCTATAACAATTGAACATACTATTGCTATACATACTGGATGGGAGCATTAGCCTATTTTTATAAAAGATTTTATGGTAAGCCATAAATTGGGAAAGTTTGTACTTACTATGAAATCTGCTACATATACGAAAAATAATAATAAATCCCATCATTAATAATTACTAAAATGAATGCAAATAAATATTGATCATTACTAAGACGTGAATTTTATGAAAAACAACATACTAGGAACAGGTTCACAACATTTGAAGCACCTGGGCATAACAAATGCAAAACTAAAAAAACATTTATTGAAAAGGAACAAAACAGAAGGAAAAATATATGTGTTAAGTCAACATATATTTATGTCTGCTCACAAAGTACGAAGGTTGATTAATGAGATTTGTGGATGTTCTTATGAGGAAACACTTATACTACTCAAACTAATTCCTTATCGAGCATGTTATTCTATTTTAAAATTGGTTTGTGTTGCAGCAGCAAATGCTCATCACAATCTAGGTTTCGAAGAAGGAAGTTTAGTTATTAGTAAAGCTGAAGTCAATGAAAGTCATACCTTGAAAAGATTAAAACCTCCAGCTAAAGGATGGAGGTATGCAATAAAAAGACCCAATTATTGTAGTGAAAGATACAACATTCCATCATATAAATAGATATGACCATCTATTCTTATGCTTTAAAAAAGTCAAATAGGTCAAAAACAATTAGTACAAAGATAAAACATGCCATGATATGTGTAATAGTAGAGGATTATAGGACAAAAAGAAAAAAAAAATCCACTTGGTTTCAAACTTGGTACAACTCAAGATCATCATGCTATTTAGTTTTCATAACCAAAAAATTATTCCGAAAGTCTGCAAGAAGATCAAAAGATAAGAGATTGTATCAAGAATTACATAGAAAAAATATATGAAAATATACTATAGGGTCGAGGGAGTTGCATGCATACAGATTCAAAAACAAATTGATCTAATTCAAGTCACAATCTATGTAGGATTCCTAAAGCTATTAATAGAAGGTAAAACTTGAAGAATAAAAGAATTACAGCTGAATATACAAAAAGAACTTAATTATGTGAACTGAAAACCCAACATTGCTATTACATGAATTTGAAACCCTCATGTAAACCTTAATATTCTTGCCAAATTTATAGCCAGACAATTAAAAAATCAAGTCTCATTTCACAAAGCAATAAAAAGGCTATTAAATTAACCGAACAAGTAGATACAAAAAGAATTCAAGAGCATATTGATAGAAAAGAAACCGTACTTATTGAATGGATTAGAGAGGGTAAGGTTCCTCTACAAACCATTCAAGCTAAAATCGATTATTGTTCCTATTAAGTCCGAACCATTTATGGGGTATTAAGCATCAAAATTTGGATATTTAGAGAAGAAGAATAAGAAATTTACTTTTTTATCCATTAAAAAAAAAAAGAGAATAAAAAACAACAAACTCTTTTCTTTCATTCTTTTTCCCTTAAAGCAAAAAAATGAGCAATTCTAATTCTATAGGTTTAAATAATAATTTGATCGATAATTTTCTAAACTTTAATTGTTATGCTTAGTGTGTGATTCGTTGGTTTTTTTAGAGGATAGGATTAAAAAAAAAAAAAGAAATGGATTGAAACCTACTATCAACTAATAGTTATAAAATGAATAAACAACTCATCGATTCACATTAGTTGGATATAAAAAAAACAGTCAAAATATAATACATTCATTAGATATATCATTGTAGCAACTGAAATCTTTTTTGCATAAAAAATAGAAAAACTAATTTGATTTTTAGTACATAAAGTATGCAGATAAATGGAAGTTTAAAAGAAAAAAAAAGAATACCAATGATATATGATTCCAATATAAAAATATAAATATATGTAAGGTTTATGTTATGAGTCATCTCATAAAAGAAAAAGACAATGTAATAAAGCATCAATATAAGTTAATCTAATTATAGATGAATCTATTCATAGAAAAAAAAAAAAAACCAAGAGTCTCGAGTAAATAAAGACTAAGAAGATTGATTGAAGAAAAAATTTCATAAGGGCTTCATTATAGAATTGAAACCTAATCATTAATTGAGAAATAGAATTCTAATAATTCATTGGATAGGATAGTAGAACAAACTAGGGATCAATTCAATTCATTTAGTTTGAAAGTTCATAAGCTAATCCTAGAACTGAAATAGATATTGAAAGAGTAAATATTCGCCCGTGATATTTTTTGATAGGTTACTCAAACTTGTTCGATATATAATACGATAAAAAAGAAGGATTTATTAGAAAAAAAAAATACACATTATAAAAGAAGTATTTATACAAGAAATTTTGAGTATAATGAAAAGGAGAACATAACATAACAAGTAGTATTTAATAATTTTTTTATAATAACTTTATCTAAAGACTTATGGAATTGAAAATGTAATTATTATTTATGGTAGAATTACTAATGAATAAACAGGGTTTAACGAAAAATTATTTAATTAACTATCTTTTTTTATTAGTGAAATTTAATTTTATTAACTATTGTAAAAATAAAAATAAAAAGAAAAAATATAATAAAAGCTACTTATGGATTTAAAAGTAAAAATTTAACCACTTAACCATATTTAATTCATGATAATATTTACACTTTAAAATATAAATATAATGCATACATTTTAATTTTAAAATAATTTTAGATAATTAATTTTTCCATGAGCTTAGGGGGTTAAGGTCCCTTTGCATCCCTCAAATCTAGATTCATCATGTTCTATACTCTAAGAAAATCAAATTTTGCTATAATAATAATACTAAATATTTTGTCAAACATAAAATACAAAAAACAATTCTATTAAAGAAAACAAGTAATGAACATATCTTATGACTTATAGGTGGTACTAAAAATAGAAATTAAGAACTTAAATTCTCCTTTTCAAACTTTATTAGATGATGGATTTAACAAAGAAGGAATAGAAAAAATAGAAAGAAAATAACAATGGAATAAAAACTAAAAACGAAAGATGGAAGGTGGGGACTAATAAGTGTTTAATTTAGAGTTTTTGATAGGTTATGCTTTGTTTTATTCCAATGAGATAGTATTATTTATTTATTAATTTTATTTAATTACTATTATAAGATGAAGATCTTAGAATTCATATCCTATATACTTAAAGTACGAATTCCATAGTGAGTATATAGTATCTTGACTTATTATTATCCATACCTTATTCTATAAAAATAAGTTTTAAAAAATTACTATTTAAAATCTACTCCATGGTTTTAACTACTAACTTACAACCTACTCGATTAAGTTAGGTTCGGAAGACCATCTTATATGACAGGACTATTTATTCATACTCTAGTTTTACTTACTGTTAAAACTCGATATTCTTGGAATTCGAATAGCAATGCACTCAATAATAATAAATTATGTCATGTTATTTTCATGGTTTTAACCCCTTTTTCTAATCCAGTTTTGATGAAACAAATGAATGCAGCCATCGCACAAAGCAAATAAACCAGCAGATTATTTAGTCAAGCAAGCAATAACCAAACGATCAAGTTTTGTCACTTCCGATTTCTTTCGATTAGATCATTTTTATAGAGGACTTATTATTCTAATCTAGAAATCGGTTCTAGTATTAGACACTGCTGTAATACTTTTGATCATTTAATCCAGGTGTCTCTATGTAATTATTTTGATCATTTAATCCAAGTTATGCTCTGTTTTTTTTTTTCAAAAAAAAAAAAGAAAGAAAAGGAAGAAGCTTTATTTAATCCAAAGAGATTTTTATAACCAGTATATGTAAGGCATTCGTTTTCCTTATTATCAAGAGCCATTCGTTAATTTTTTATTTTTTCCCCTTTTATGGAGTGAATTTTTCTATCTATTAGAGGTGTCATGTTATTGTTTGAATAGGTATGTATTATTCATATACAAATGTTCTTGTATATGCATATAAAATAAATGTTAAAAATTATAGTTACCCGAACATATGAGATTTGAGGGTAATATTCCATTCTCTATTATTTTATTTTATAATTATCTAATTCAATCCTTAACTATATTGAGATTAACATAATCAGTGACTCTTCTCTGCAACCGCAATTATTATGAGTCACTTGTGCTATTAGCTTGACTTTGACTAACCCTTCAAATACGTCCGACACACATCTCACGTCAGAAGATCCAATTTTGGACCGTGTATGGTGTCCATGCGTGCAAGTCAAAAGTCGTTTTCGTATTGACGACGCAACACTCGGCGTATTTCATCAATTATCCTATTTCCACACCGCCGAACAAAAGCATAAATTGTAAATATATTTTTTAATAATTACTTTATGAAAAATTTTATGATTCGGTCAACTTTTCATTTATGAGATGAGTTCAGCTCATGAATATATTTCATATATTTATCCTTTGGACGTAGACTCTTAATTTTTTAGAAAAAAATAATGTATAATGAAACCTCTCTTTGATTATTTGATTATTGGATTTTTTAAGGTCTTATTTTTCTTTTTATGAGATCGATATTATTTTTTATTTTATTATTAATTTATATTTATTTAAATTTTTATTATTAAACGAATTATAAATTTAATGATTAAAATATAAAATAATATAAATGAATGATAGAAGGAAAGAAGAGATTTATCCCGTAAAAATACTAATAAAACCATAAAATCTCCTTTGATTATCGGATAAAATAATAAAAGATGGTAACGTGAGACACATATTTCACGTCAGAAGAGTCAATTTTGGACGGTGTATAGTGTCTATGCGTACAAGACAAAAGTCGTTTTCGTGTTGACGACTCTACACTTAGCTTATTTAATCAATACCCTATTTCCACACCACGAAACAAAAACATAAATTGTAAATATATTTTTCAATAATTATTTTATGAAAAATTTTATGATTTCATCCACTTTTCTTTTATGGATCAATTCAGCTCATGAATATATTTTATATATTTATCCTTTTATTTTAAAATTGAATGTAGATCTCTAAATTTTTGAAAAGAAATAACGTACTGTAAAACCTCATTTTAGTTACTTGATTATTGGATAAAATAATAAAAGATACTAAAATAAAATAACATGTATGCAGTACAATGTGTAAAATTATCGTATATTTGACTTCAGATTGCACAAAATTTTCTTGAATTATTTTTTTTAAGATCAACATAGAGCATATATACGGATTTATTTAGTTCCCTAACTTAAATTCATTCCATCACATTTCTTTCCACCAAAATCATTTGTTGTGGGATTGTAAAACAATGATCCTATCGAAAATAATAATAATATTATTTAAAATTTTTTTTTGCTAAAAACTTTTTGAAAAAAGGGAAAAAAAAAAAAGACAAAACAAAATAAAAGACCATGTGGCGAGTTATTTCATTACATATCATGGGCATACGCGGGGAAATATCTCTTCACGGGAGATAAGCAGCCTCTTTGTAGTGCGTAGATGCAAAGTCGCATGTATTTTATGAGAAACCCTGCGCTTCAATTAATAATACGGGTCAATTATATTACAGTATTTCATATATGCTATTAACTGTCCCATCTTTATTTTTTAGATGATCCGTTTCACTATTAATATCACCTTTAATTTGTGTTATTTTAATTTGAACCGTTGAACTAACTATGAAATTTTAGAATATAAAAATAAATAGTAAAATAAAAGACGTGATGGTATCGTCAAAATAAAGGAAATGATCATAAAATTTTTCGAAGAAAAGGTAAAACATATTCGTACATACATATAAGCGAGAGAGAGAGAGTAATTTTGGTAGAATGTAAACAATGGCCTAAATTTATTGGTTGGGGAACCATTTGTATACATCGTGATACCCCGGCTTGATTCATATTGTATTAGAGGTAATGCTTCGGTAAGATGGATGATTATAAAATAAGTTGAATGTTTATTTTTAGGCTCCGTTTGTTTAAAGAAATAGAAAAATATTTTTCTTACTTTTCCTTGTTTGTTTCACTGGATTAAAGGGTAAATTCTTTTCTTTTCCTAAAAAATGACTTACTCTTTCCAAAACAGAATGTAGTTTTTTAATCTAATATTTGCAAGCATTTTAACTTTAGGAAAATGATTTTGTTTTAATTCTTGCTTTAACTTAGTTATAAATTATATTTTAAACAAAAAAAATTATATCATGTAACAAAAATTGAAAACCTATTAAAATATAATAAAAAAAAACTAAAATTGTTGCAATATCATTTACATTTATATTTTTACTTTTAAATAAAATATTTGATATAACATATTTATAGTAACATGAAGATATTAAAATATTTTAGTATAGTTATGAGTTATATAGTATTCATTAGTCAAACATTGGAAAAATTTTTCAACAAACCTTTATAAAAATATCCAAACACATGAAAATATATCATTATCGTGAAAATATTTTCTAAGAGAAAATGTTTTACTATAACATGTAGCAGGATCTGGTAAGATAGATGTCTATATATTAAGTTGATTGTTTATTCTTATTTTTTATGAAATTGTCAAGAAGTTGTTAAAAGATAATGACTCCCGTTTCTATATATATATATTTTTTAAATTCAAATTGTGAAGAAGTTTTTATATAACTACCTAATACGGAAATAGTTAATTTGACAAATTCAAAAGTTATGCCACAACTCCTTCCACTTAAATTACATAAAGTTGACGTACGATGGCTACTGTCCACTAGGAAATTAACTAGGGAAGACTAGGCTGGCAAGAATCGTATAAATTGAGTATCTCTTCAAAACCTTCAGATCAGAGAGTGTGAAAATCCAAAGAGCACCATGCAAATACCTCAAAAACACTACCTTTTTGCACGTTATGCTACCCTTACAATTTCAATCTTCGTGCTTCATGTCCAAGCTCAAACAGGTTATGCTGCTTACATTTACATTTATCGGTCGTGTTACTCGTAATAATTTATTTCTGATGTTTTCCTGTCTGTTTCAGGTTTTGTGAATATCGATTGTGGATACCCAGCAAATTTGACTTACGTAGACACAAATACAGAGCTTATCTATGAGTCCGATGCTTCCTACATCGATAGTGGTGTTAGCAAGCCTATCTCAGCCACGTTCACGAGCGACTCCATTGACCAGCAACTTCGGCACGTGAGGAGCTTTCCTGAAGGGACTCGAAATTGTTACACACTTAGCTCTCCTGTTGGCAAGAACACCACTTTCTTGATTAGGGCTAGGTTTCTATACGGTAATTATGATGGATTGAATCAGTTGCCGGAATTCGATTTGTATTTGGGAATATCATTATGGGACACAATAAAAGTCGAAGATGCATCCAAAGTCATAAACAAGGAGATCATACATGTTATAAATACAGACTACCTATATTTGTGTCTTATCGACAAGAAATCTGGGGTTCCGTTCATTTCTGCAATTGAGCTCAGGAAATTAAAATCGGGCGCTTACACAACAGACCCACCAACATCTCTCATGACTTACTTTCGATATGATTTCGGATCAAGTGCCAAAGACGTTGTCAGGTGAGTATTGCATATAATTTACACAATTTTGATTTTCAAGTGTGTGAAATGTTTTATACATATATGTATATTTTAAATTTTGCAGGGTAAAATCAAAATTTAGGGAATTAAATGCATATATCTTTTCTTATTTGACTAATAGTTTGAAGAGAAATTTTAATTTTTCCTTTTATAAAATTATCTAATATTTAAAAATTTTAGGGGTAAATAATACAACCTTCTTAAAATACTTTGACAATACTATTAAATCTTTAACTCTTTTTTTTTTCAACTATATTTACATATTATACCATGGAGGAGGGGTAATTTAAATATGATTCATCCTACATATCATTAAATTATAGTGGCCTTGAGGATCTTTAACGCTATGGAAGTAATTCATTTTCTCTTTCTCCGCTTTATAGAGGTTTTCACTTAATTTTCCGTTCAAAAAGATATGTCACTCAATTAACATTACTCTTGGGGCTCGTTCGATCCAAAATATAAATCACTATGATATCCCGTGATAGTTAGCTCATATTTCGCGTGCGATTGTAATTTGAATTTCATCTATTGTTGTTCCTTGGAATAAACCAAATGAAGCCTTCAATTTTTCCTTGTCTCTTATTTTTCATTTAGAAATTATTTAACCAAACATAAGTGTATTGTGTAGGTATGGGGATGATATTTATGATCGCTTCTGGTCACCATATCCTAATTTTCCTTCGTGGACAACAATCAGTACTAATTTGCCTATTGATTCAAATCAGCAAAGCAATGATTATTTCCCCGGTTCAGCTGTGATGAAAACCGCAGTAGTTCCCAAACATCCATCACAACCCTTGAGTAATATTTCATGGGAACCAGATGATTCGGAAACAAACTTTTATTATTATCTACATTTTGCAGAAATTCAGCAACTGCAAACAAGTCAATCTCGTTCATTCAACCTAACTCTAAATGGGGAGATTAGATCCAGTTATATAGAGCCCGACTACTTGTATACTACAACCATCTATAGCCCTAAACCACGAAGTAGGGCAAGATTTGACTTCGCCCTTGTCAGGACGGCTAATTCGACACTTCCACCTCTGATTAATGCAATCGAAGTATATACAACACGAAACATTACAGAATCTCAAACCGTCCAAGGAGATGGTGGGTGACATATAATTAATTCCTAAATATATATTTCTATTTCTATTTTGCTAGGTAACTGCTCATTGCGATTAATAACAGTACGGTTTATGGTCACCTAAAGAATTCATAAGAGAAGTAACCTTCCCTTTTCCACTTTTCATTCATTTTCAGATTGATTGATTACGCCTCCATTTTTTGTACATAGAAGAATTATTACATACATTATTTCTTTCTGATAAGATATTATGGTTGTTTAGTCGATGCTTTGCAAAATATTAAATCAGCATATGGAGTGAAGAAGATCTGGCAGGGAGATCCATGTGCCCCTGAAACTTCTGCTTGGGATGGTGTTCAATGCAGCAATAACGTGAATAACTCTTCCATCATATCATTGTTAGTTCTTCTCTTTCCTTTTATCATAAGTGATCTAGGATTAAATTCTATGCTGTCAAATACATTTGCAAAAACTAAATCCTAAATTTTGACTGTATCAGGAACTTACCGTCAAGTAACTTGACTGGAAACATATCTTCTTACATCTTGAATCTCAAATCTCTACAGATTCTGTAAGTATTTACATACATATATAGGTGTGATAAATAAGTTGTAATGATCTAATTAGAGTGTTATTCGGCATGGTAGATGATGATTAATTATTTATTCTTTTAGTTATAAGTTCCATAATCAATGCTACGGCTTACCATTATTTTCCACAACTAGGGTTGTGGGTTGGATTAGGTATGAGGTTATATTATTTGTACATGGGAGTTCGGGTTTTGAGGGTCTTTTAGAAATTTTAGTTTTATCCAAATCTAATACCTTATCATTTTTCAGTCCGAATAAACGAAATAGTAATAGCTCTTATTAGGTTTGTTATTCTTCAGAAATAATAAACGATTGCTTAATTGAATATCTTTATGTCGAATTGACCATCAGGATTCAGAACATTACAACATCTTTTTAGAATTTGTGTCTTCTGTTTGTTTTTTTTTATTTTTGG